>JAPKLW010000774.1:240681-270748 GCA_026898455.1 Plectranthus barbatus
TTTTTTTCTTTTCATTCATCACCGGAGGTCAAATTAGGAAACTGAAATCTAAGCAGTTATTTGACAACTGCTAATTTATAATATTGAAAAGATTAAATATATGAATGATTAATAATATATCTATATGTATATTTATAATATTATTAATTATATTTTAATATTATAAATTAAAATATTAAATATTTGATTCAAGTGTAAATTTGGTTTGAAATATATTAGCAAATATAGGAATTCTTCATTTTGGCATGAAACGTCAAACTGAATAATAAATAAGAACGCCGTCAAGCGCTTTTCCTTGTCTTGTATTTATTGTCGCACTCTTGTTTCCGTTGAAAAAAAAAAGTTGATCATCTGCTCTCTACTTTCCAACACGCTTTTGTTTTTCTAAATTGTTTTCGTATACAAAATTAAGAGCTGCAGATAACTTTGAAAACATTTTCATCGTTTAATTTAAATTTATTCGATCATTTTGAAAATGATAATCTGGCAATATTTTATTAGAAGATCTTTATAGATTAAATGTTTGGTAACGAACATTTCTCAATAAACATGGAGCTATTTGAGATAATCACTTGCAATAAAGTGGTTCTTTTTATATATAAACAGCATAATTATATTAAAATCATCCCAAAGAAAAACCTTACAACAAATACTTGGCTATTTCCAAGAGTCATGTTGAAGTGTGACCGCATGAACTCATGGAGCAGCTGAATGGAAAGAAAGGAAGGAAGGAAACAAATGAAGAAGAAGGAGCAGCCCAGTTTTGTGTTTGGTAGATAAGTCGCATGTAACTTATAGAGGTGTGTTTGATTTTTTAAAACAAGTAAAAGGGACACGTTTCATGTGCTGGTTGGGTAGGAGTTTGTTGTTCAGTTTTATTAGTTACTAGTTACGGGGAGAAATAAATTTTGTTATCTTTTTCCTCATTCCTGCAATTAGGATTTTCAGAGAGGGTGTGAGTTTTCAGTGAAGTTTTCTGGGCTTTGCTTGAGCATGACAACTCAATATTGTTTCCTTGATCGAGTCCTGTATACATACACCTTAATAAAGATCACTCCTAACTTCTCGTGGATGTAGGTTAATTAACCGAACCACGTTAAACCCTTATTCTTGATTCTTGTTATGTTTGTGTGATTTCTTGGAGCTTGAATTCGCCATTCACAACACGTGACGCCGTCTGTGGGAAACACAAGAAGGTGACGAGTGTAAGCCGCGCACTGAACGCAAAGGAAGTGATATGTAGAACGAGGTCTCCCTTCCATCTACATCTCTCTACTTAAGTGAAGCTCAAACCTAGGTTTATATTGTGTGAAGGTTATTTATGGGTTAATCAAGTTTTGTCAAACCTCGTTGTGTTCTTCATCCTTGTGCGCAAGATCATCTATTCGTTCTGCATCTATATGAGTTAGTTAGTGTGAAGTGTTTGGATACTTTTTCAATCTGTTTAATTCAGTCAATCACATTTAAACTACCTGCAATTTCTTTCTGCATTAAGATTGTGTTGATATGGGTTCTAGTAGATTTGAGATCGACAAATTTTCGGGGAAGAATGATTTTGGTTTATGGAAGACAAAAATACGGGCCATACTAACTAAAGAAGGCTTAGTAGATGCCCTACTTCCGGACTCGGATAAGGCTTTTCTTGGAGAAACGGTTGAAAAGAAAGCCAAGCTGATGGACAATGCCATGAGCACACTTCTTCTCAGTTTGGATGACAAAGTGCTTCGGGAAGTATCCAAAGAAAAAACTGCAACAGACATATGGAAGAAACTGCAGAAGCTCTACATGGCCAAGTCAATAGCAAACAGGATATACAAGAAACAGCGACTGTATGGGTTCAAATTCAATGAAGAAAGAAACCTACTGGATCAGCTGGATGATTTCCACAAGGCTGTGGATGAGTTGGAAGGAATTGGGGTGGAGATTGAAGATGAGGACAACACAATTCACCTCCTCAACGCTTTACCCAAATCTTACTCAAGTGTTAAAGATGCCATGGTGTATGGCAGGTCAGAAGGCATCTCTCTTGAAGATGTGTTATCTGCCATCAAACAAAAGGAGATGGAGAAGTACTCAGATGGAAGCAGTTATGATCAGGGAAGTATGGAATTGCATGCAAAAAAGGGTCAAAAGAATAAGTTTCAGAAGAAGACCCAACCAACAATAAGGGAGGAAATACAAAAAGGTTTAATACAAGTCAAAGAAGGGAATACAAAACCCCTTTCCAGCAAAAAAAGCCCTATGGTGCTCCACAACAACCATAAATGAAGCCTCAAGGAAACTTCCTAGACCCCAAGGTATGTCATTACTGCAAGAAACCTGAGCATGTAATCAAGGACTGCGGTGTCCAAAAGCAAAAGAATTCCTACCAGCAAAGGGGGCCTAACCATGTCAGGTCCTCAAATGAATCAATTGATGAGGTTCTCAATGTGATGGAAGATGGTGGAGATGACAGTTGGATCCTAGACTCCGGGTGCTCATTTCATATGTACCCCCATCTGGAGTGGTTTGAGAGTATTGAATTAATTCATAAATAAAAGTAAAGATTGAGGTATTTTTAGCTTATAAAAATTGATTGGGGTATTTTTTTTAAAACGTCAATAGTTTATGGTATTTTTTCCTATTTACTTTTTTTTAACGAAAGAACGGAATAATATGTTTCTTTACAAAACAATTTAATTAATTTTTAATTGAATTGATAAAATACTTTTTCGTGATTGGATAAATTTAAATTGTAATTCTCCCAAACCCTAAACCTCCCTCTCTCTCCTCATCGCTTTTTATTTCGGGTCATAAATTATATATAGTAATATATAATATTAATATTTTATATAGTATTACATCAGATAATTAAAATATTCCAAAATTATAAATTAAATGTTGGTAATTCGGGTACTTTGTAATAAATTCTCGATGTGAAATAGTTAATTTTGTCGAAATTAAATATTATCAACTTAATCTACGCGAAGAGTAAATGATCGTGGTATATTTATTTTCTCAAATCTGAATTTCGGTGAGTGAGAAATGAGTTCACGAAGTGACACGGTTGGTGTGTTTATTACATAAGTGGAGTATATAATAAATGAAGTCCCATAAGTCCCACGTTGATTAATTACACTAATTAATCTATGTTCATAAACCTTAATGGTTGATGTGTGTAATAATCAGGTGTGTAGTGTATGTGGCACCCGATAGCGTCCTCGTGCGCCGCCGCTTGCCCCGCCCCGCCCCGCCCACGACTTCAGCGAGGCTGCCGGCCGAGCGCGTGCGCCCGCACCCGAGCCTTGACCCCGACCCCGGTCGCGGTCTCGGTTATTGGCAATTGGTCTTTGGGTGGTTTTTGGGTTCTTGGGTCCTTGGCTTGACTTGGTCCGCTGTGCCTTATCTTTTTTGGCACTTAAAGTCAACCTGCAAGCTCGACTGGTCCAATCGCGGAGCATGTGATATGACTGATGAGTCAGCCACGTGTTGCAATTGTGGGCTGTCAATTTCTGACACGACACGAACCTGCACGATAATATTTGGGTTAAACACGGCACGATGAGACACGACACGAACACGACAAAACACGACACGGACACGATAATTATCTGTTAAGAACCTAATAATTACAAGTTTAAACGATAATTACTTGTTAACACGAAACGATTATTACCTGTTAACACGATATTGGCACGAATCTGACACGTACACAACACGAACACGACACGAACACGATATAATTATCGGATAACATGATATATTATCATATAATACGATTCGATACGAACACAACACGAAATCTTGTATTCTTAAAGGGTCGACACGATAATGACCCAACACGCACGAATTGTCAGCCATGTCGGTTATAACACGTTCTTCACGTGGGTCAAATACACACTGCCCGCCTCCGTGATTGGCGCGTCTATTAAGGTCGTGTCTCCTGTAACAGCTCGGTCTTGATGTTTGCGACCGTAACAGACAGGCTCCCCCCATGTGGTACATGTCTATAAATAGGCGTGCATAAGAGTTGTCTGTTTCCCAAATCCTAGACAAGAGACAAGCTCACTTAGCCAGATACTGCAACACTATCCTCATATTGCTGCATCATTTTCGTTGTTTTTAAGCAACTCTGTTTCACCTCCGTTCAGTTCGTCGGAGCCTTTGCGATTTGTGGTGCTGCCTCGTAAAGGATGAAGTCATTTTACATTTGGGGACGAGTGCCGGTTAACGAGTACTACGTTGGCGAATTTGTCTTGCTGGAATATGACTTCCTCAACTCGACTGTGTTTTATTGCATTTTATTTATTTAATATTGTTATTTTCATTTTATTCTCATACTAGCGGTATTTGCAATTCTATTTATAAAAACTTGCATTAATAAACTTTATTTATTGCAGTGCTTTCAGTCTTATAACACAGATCACATTTCCAACATTAAATCAATTATCATTGTAAAGGATTATGCAATTTATGTCGATATACATTAAGAATTATATCTATATATTTTATTGGTGGCCAAGGAAAAATTGCAAGTGGCAAAATTAAGAACCAAAATATTTGAATTGTTGGACTATTTATTTATTTTGATTAATCACAAGTGGACTACACGACTTTAAATGGTGTATAATAATGGAAGAAATTATAGTGGTAGTTAGTCCCTTTCAATTTTCAAAAGTTTGTCAGCATTTATTAGGGACGGTTTGATGTTTTATGGCCATTAAATTTGAATACGAATACCGCAGGTTTCTTCATGTGATTTTTCGCATTTACTTTTTCACTTTCCCCCCTTTTTACCCATTATTTGCGATGGGAATAGTTCAAGAAAATAACTACAAACCATCATTTATAAATGAGGGTGCAAATAGATCATGTCATTACACTTTGAGTCTTTGACTCTGTACATTTAAGCCTATTATAAATTGAAATTTGAATATATTAAAGTTTGATCTATTATTTGTTAATTGTTATAGATTTGTATGTAGGTACAAATTTGACCTTTTTGATAAAGTTGATCGAGTATTCAGCCTCTTTAAAGTATATTGAAGCTTATTTAATATTATAATATATTTAAGTTTTAACCTATGATTTCTTACGAACAAAATAATGTTTTATTAATTTTTAAATAATTAGATTATTATTTGATTTTCAATAATAAATAATTTTAAATATTATAATTTATTACTATTTCAATGATCAACATGTTAGGTTTAGTATGCTGATTTTGAGGTTTAAGGCCTGATTAATTAAATTAATTTTTATAATAGTCCATGCCTTAATTTTTTATTAAATAATCAAGACAAGGCTTAAGGTTTCGATTGGGTAATTTTAAATACATTTATTGACATGTGTTAATTTTAAAGTTGGTAATTTGTGTGTGTTGGGTCATTATCGTGTCGATACGATAGAATACAATCTGTTAAGGCCCGATATAAACATGTTAGTAATTTTAGATTATTCTTTTGTTTTAATAGTTTTGATGTGTCAAATCAATTGATCGTCAATTATACTGTATAGAAGTTAACTTATAAATCTTGTACAGTTTTATCGAGTTGTAACATGAACCATCTCGTCACCAATTGGAGCCGGAGTCAGTTTTCAAAGTGTACCAAAGAAACACTTAAATATTCTAGATAAGGCTTAAGACTTCGAATGGGTAGCAGACTTATTTCCACTCTCTTAGACATGCTTAAATGTGCACTATTGACATGTGTTAATATTGAGGTTGGTAATTTGTGCTTATCGGGTCATTATCGTGTCGACACGATAGTGTCCAATCCGTTAATGCCCAACATAAATATATTAGGATTTTTAGATTATTCCCTTATTTTAATATTTTTTTATGTGCCAAACTAATTTATCGTCAATTATGTTATATAGAACATAACTTGTAAGTCCTGTACAAATTTATTGAGTTATACAGGAACCATCTCGTCCCCAGTTGGAGCCGGAGTCAGCTTTCGTCTTTTCGAAGAATAACAAAGAAACACTAGAAGAAACTGACAAATAACCAAATTAAGAGAATACATGAAGTGAAGCAGATTTTAACAATAAAAGTGACTGATAAGAAAAAAAATTGTTTTGACCAACAAGGACTAAAGCGGAATTACACCGCAGTTTTGCTGCACTGTTAATGACACAGCAAACATGTGTTGGTCAACTACTTCCTCGCTCGTATTATTTTCTCTGACTTCAAATATTTTCAGAGAGTCAAAAAGAGAAAGTTATAAATGACCGTGAAAAACAAAAAATATGAACACAACATGTCCCGTTAAGCTCTAAATACAAATACAATATAAATACGATATGAATACGATATTGACCTATTAAAAACTCAGTCTAATAATATGACATTGACGTGTTAAGAACCTGATCTGATAAAACCACGTGAATGTGTTAATATTATGTTGATAAATGATAACAGAATAATAATAATGAAATAAAAATTATTATTTATTAATTTTCTAGTGGATAACACGATATTAAAATTATGTGTCCTTAACAGGTCAACACGATAATCACACGGACTCATTAAATATCAACACTAACTTATCATTATCGTGCGAATTCATATCATATTTTCGTATCGTGTCAAAAATTACCAACCATATTAATACATCCATTTATTGATAAGGCATCAATCATAAATTTATTAACATGTCCCATGGTGAGCATTTATATCCACTCTTATAAGTGGTTAAATCATTTTCTCTTAAAATGTGTATTATCTTATAGTCTGGTATTGAGTTTATTCATTTTATTAATTTTTTGAAAAATAATTATAACTTAATATATTAAATCAATATTATCAAGAAAAACAAAAGCAAACAAACTATATAATTCACCTTGTAAATTAACCTAAACCCTTCCAAATTTGAAAAGGGAATTTCGATAGAGGGAACAGTAATATATTATGAGGAGGAAATAAATATCAGAAATTGATTTTGAGATCTAATATTTGGTATTTTAAAAAAATAAACGTATTAAGTTAAATTACACTTTATTGAAATGTTCCATTGTATCTTAAGTTTGTGATAACTTCATCCTTCTAATTATATGGCTTAATTTCATCTTGCATATTTATCAAAATTATTTATAAGAATAATATATTTAACAAACTTTCAATATTACCCTTATTTAAAACATTAATTAACATCTTCTTTTCATAATATTATGTTTAATCTCTTTTCTTATTTTTCAAAGTTATTCAATAGTGTAATAATAAATTATTAAAAAAATAAATATAAAAATTTGACTATATAATTGTATTCTAGAATAGAGTAGATTAAATAATGAAAATGAGGGAACATTAAATACAAATAAAATAATTTAACATGTAGATTTATTTAGAAATTTCAGGTATCATTTATGGAAAGAGTATGATTTGGTGGGGAAATGGGAATTCCGCTTCAACTAGTACTATTATCTTATTTTTTTCCCAATAAGCTTTTTGCATTTATGTTTCTCTTATCTCAGCTGCCCTTTTTTTTTTTTTAATATCCTTATTTATTGCATTAAAAAAACTATTTTTGTTATTCTGAATACAGGGCTATTGATTTGCTCTCACATCTAATCCAACAAAACAATAAAGTTTTTATTTTTATTTGGTAAAAAGACGATGATAGAAAACTTAATTCAAAAATCTTTTATACATTCGTTTTTTAGATTAGAATATAAAAAAAAAGCAAAAATATAAAAGTTAACATTGACTACGAGGCTTAAAAGCCATACGTGAACGTGATAGTTATGTCACATCAATTATTATTATTATTTTAATTTTTATGAGAATTATAGAAATTTTTCTTTCCACATAGGCAATTAGTTGAAGAAAAAACGGGTAATTCGTACCAATTAATTGCATATATGTTTTGCATCTACTTTATTGCGATTTAATATTTGATATTTCATAGCAAAGACACTTTTGATCAATCATTAAGGCATGATTTACAAACTACGAATACAATCTGCTCATGAAACTAAATACCACTTATTTAGTCAAAATCGGCTGTAATAAATCAAACTGTTTGTGAATCAATCAGATATCGATTTAATAAAAGTTTGTTCGAACTCGTTTAGAGAAACTTATTTATTAAATTAATCAAACTTGAGCATCACAGTGTTCGTCTCCTGAGTTCGTGAGCAAGATCGTTAGCTAAAATTAGTAAGAAATATAACATAATTAATTTATAAAAATAATATTTAAATGATTTAAGACTAACAATAATGATACATCTTTCTAATAATGAGAAAAACTAGAATTCAAGCATGTATATAATATTAATTTGGGAATTAGTGATTTTTTCTAACAAAATAATAGTGAATAATTTAAATATATTTTAAATTTAGAAAGTTCGTTTATAATTAACTAAGACTTGATAAAGTCCGTGAAATTTAAAATATTCAATAAAAAAACTCGAAGTTCGATTCAATACTAAATAATTTAAATTTGAGCATGACACTATTTAGCTTGACTCGATTCAATTACACCATTCAATCTAGTCAAAACTGATGATACTCATACATTTTTCAACTCATAAAACGATATTTCGAATTAAACTCAATAAACGAAAAAAAACACGTTTATCACATAATTTAATTGTGTGATATAGTTGAATAAATAGATTGCAGTTGACTAACCAAAATCTTTTGAAAATTGAATAACCCCCTTAGTTTTCATTTTTCAATAATAAAAAAATACAATAAAAAAATGACGACTATCATTTACGTGCCGCCCAAATTGCACTATTTTTCGCTTTATATAAAATATGCACGAAATTTTCATCATATATCAAAAGTTAGATTGATGTTAAAAATAAATTAATATGAATAGATGTGAAATATTTATAGTACATATGAACGACTGACATAAAACAAAAACTAATAAAAAATCATAATTATCTAATAATTATATATATTAATAACTAAAGACAATATATTTTAAGCATGATATATAATATATAATAACAAGATTAATGACAAATTTTAATCTAAATTATTGATTTTTTTAAATCAAATGTATGAATATTTTTTTAAAAAACATCTAAACCACCCCATATTCTAACATAGCAAACTCTATTTAATCATTATAAAATAAAACGAGAAAATAAATAAAAACCGTAAACGTAAATTGGAAATGAGAAAATTAAAACTCAACTACAGAAGGTAGATTTTTTTTTAATATTTAAAATTGAGTTATAAGATAGGAGTGTAACTGATGAGGTTAGATTATGAATCTCTCACTAGGTGTTATATTTAGTAAATTTATGTTTTTTAATACATTTTAAAATAAAGAGGAATCATATCACTTTTATCATTTGAATGCATAATCAAGTAATTATAAAAAAATAATTAACTACCATGTGGAACATGATATAATAAATGAGAAAGCTAGTTAAAATATCCAAAATTATTGAGGTTTAAGGGATTTAATCCCGTATTTTTAAAGTTAGGAACATATATCCAAAATTAGTGAGATTTAGGAGATTTCATTTCATCATTTTAAAGTTAGGGAAATATATTTCAAACTTTAATTTTATTAGAGAAATATATCATGGATCAATAATAATGTTAAAATCATGCTGATTCTTGCGCTATGCGACACGTCTTAAAGGAGATGTAATTCTTATTTAAAAAAAAAATTCACGTGGGCTTATAAAAAAATAAAAATAAATAAGAGTTACTCCCTCCGTCCAATTGAAGTAGTCCCACTTTTCTTTTTTGTTTGTCCCATAGAATAGTCTCATTTTCCTAAAATGGCAACCTTTTTCACACTCACCAATAAAATATTAATTCCACTACACTCACAACCCTTAATTCCCGTGCCGAAAAGAAAAGGGACTACTTCACCGGGACGGAGGGAGTACAATTTATTCAACACGTGGCATGTAACGCAAGAGTTGGCATGATTATAACATAATTTTTTGTGAAGGATATATTTTTCTTATGAAATTAAAGTTTAAATATTTTAGAATATTTTTACTAATTTTCCCTATAATAAGTTTGGTTTTTGGAATAAAAGGTTCATGGATGAGTTGGTCAAAAGTGAGTGGTAAAACTGTAAATATAGAAGGTGGGAGGGGCGATGTGGGAGCGACTGCTAGTATCCAACTTTTACCTTTTATGCTTGATCCCAGATCTCATTCTCCACTTGTTCGCTTCTTCTACAACCACAACTCCAATATTTAATTCCCAAAAATATCCCTTCAAATATATAATTTTTATTTTTTTTTTCAATGAAAAAAAATAATCAAATGTTCTATTTTATCCAATATTTCATCAATCAAACTTCAAACTCTCACCTCTCTCTCTCTCTCTCTCTCTCTCTCCACCTCTCCAATGACCAATCCCCTTTCCGCCTCAACTCTGGAAGTTGAAACCCCCGCCGCCAAAAAGCTCAAGAACAATCACCTCACGGTGGAGCACCACCATCAGCCTTTACTCCCCGGGATCCCCGACCACATCAGCCATCTCTGCCTCTCGCTCGTCCCCCCTTCCAAACTCTTCTCCGTCTGCCGCAATTGGCGCCGCCTCCTTTATTCCCCTTCTTTCCCACCTTTTCTCTCTCTCTACGCTCTTCTATTGCCCGCCGACACCCACCACCACCTCTCAAACCCCGTTTTCAACTCCTTCGATCCGATCTCCTCCCAATGGCAGCCCCTCCCTTCGCCGCCGCCTGACTCGCCGCTCCACTTTCTATTGCGCCACCCTTCCTTCATATCCCGGAAGCTTCCCGTCCAATCCGTCACCGTCGCCGGGAAGCTCGTCGTCCTCGCCGCTACCAACGATGACTTCCTCCCCGCCCTATCTCAGCCCCTGATTTTTGATCCACTTCATGGAAAGTGGGCCCTCGGCCCGCAGCTCGCCTACCCCCGCCGTTGGTGCGCCGCGGGGGCTTATCAAGGGGCCGTCTACGTCGCCAGTGGGATCGGGTCCCACTACAGCACTGACGTCGCGAGATCGATGGAGAAATGGGACATAAATTCTCACCGCCGCCAGCCACCGCGCATCCGCCGCTGGACTTGGGAGAAGATGGGGAATCTCAAAGACGGTAAGCTATTAGCTTTTGTAGATTCTGTAGTTTGAAACATAGATTTCGCTTAATAAATTATATCATTCACTCATTTATAAACAATTTCTGAGTTGATTATCGAGAAAATCACGAGATTTGCTAAATTCAATTAAAAAAATATGCACAGGCAAATTCAGCCGCGATGCGATCGACGCCGTTGGATGGCGGGGGAAATTATGCATGGTGAACGTGAGGGGGGACGCGGCGAAGGAAGGGATAATTTACGACATCGACGCGGATACTTGGGAGGAGATGCCGGAGGGGATGCTGGGGGGCTGGAGAGGTCCGGCGGCGGCGATGGATGAGGAGACCATCTACGCTGTCGATGAGTCCAAGGGTTCGCTCAAAAAGTATGATCACGTGAGAGACGCGTGGACGGAGGTGCTCGAGAACCATATGCTTAAAGGGGCACAGCAGGTGGCGGCGGCGGGAGGGAAGGTGTGTGTTTCTGCCGCCGACGGTGGTAGCGTCATAGTGGTGGATGTGGCAGCGCCGCCGCCAGCTAGACTGTGTGTGGTGGATGCGCCGCCGGGATTCCAAGTTTTGGCCGTTCATATATTGCCTCGATTGAGCCACACTAGTATTTCTTCTTAGCAAACAATTTTGCTTCATTTATTTTATTTAAATTTATATACATTTTTACTTAAATTCTGTAAGTGTTGATTTAAGTTATTTTTTATTATACTATTTGTAGGATTCTTGATAATTTTTTGGATTTATTGATCACATATATATATCCATTGAGATCACACATTTAAATGAAGTATCCCATTTACAATGTAAATGTACAAATCATAATAATCTCGAAGTTTGCCTTTTAAAATATTCGGATTACTATGTTTTCCAAACAATAATACATAGAGAGAGGAAAGATATATGCTTAGATGTTAAAATTAAAATTTGTGTTGAATAAAAAGAATCCGGCCAGTTATTAAATTGATAAGAATATAATTAAAAACATTAATTATTAAAAATAAAAAATAATTCTCGTCAACTTAATTATTTTAGAAATTGTGCTTAAAAACTAGTATTAAAGTTTTTTCAATTGAACATGAAATCTTGAAAAAAATTTAATTTCAACTATTAATTTTTTTTATTAATAGTGTAAATTCATTCATTGTTAATACAATATCACTTTTAATATCAAATCAATTTTATGTAATATATATATATAAATTTATTGAAATATTTAATTTCGTGCTTAGGTATATCAAATATATATTTTATAGATGTGATCATATGATAATGAATAATTATATCAAAAATAAGAATGAATCTCATCCATTAGATCTAATTAAATCAATGACTAATATTTAATCATATAACAATTAAAATACAATCAAGCAATAAATGATTAATCAACAATTGAAATTCAATCCAGCAAAATTGTAAAGGTAATCAAACGGCAATCCCTATATAATCTATGTATTAATAAGTAAATTTTGCTGATCTATGAGTTGTCTCTTTTATGAACTTTCGTGGTTGTCTTTGTTTTGTTTTATTTAACTTATAATTCATCTTTTGTGAAAAATATCTCGTATTTTGTATGGTTTATATTTAAACAAAAAAAAAAAATAAAAAAAATAAGCAAATGATATTACTTGACTAATATGTTACTACATGTGGAAGCCAACGCAGACCACTTGAGCTAAACGACAAAAGACTACTTTTGCCAATACATTAGTAATACTATTTTCTTATCTTATCCCTCCAATATATCTTATTCTTCTCCAACTTGCTGTTTAATTCTCTAACCAATTATTCATTTGTTATTTACATTTTTAAATACTTGATACCATATTAATGTCTTAATGATGTGAAATAGCCAATTTGATAAAATACATTTCAAATTTAGCCACTTTTATGTATTCATTTCAATTTTAGCCAAAAGTACTTAATTTAGCATTGGAATTAGTTTCCCAATCATTTGATTGCAAAAATTTTGACACTTAAGTCTAATCAATTAGTTAAAACCAGTTTTTAACTAAATTTATAGTTATATTTGCATAAATGAATTTTTTTGCACTCGGTTAATAATTTTCAGAAAATTATTGTGTTGATAGAGACCGGGTCCCACTGAGTGCGACCGAGTCAGAACGATAGCGACTCGGTCGCACTCATTTTTTTTTATTTTTTTATTTTCGGTTGTTTACGGCGATAAGGACCGATAGCGACCCGAGTTTGCTCGGTAGCTATCGAGTGGGATCGGTAGCTACCCGAGTGGAATCGGTGCCGACTCGGTTGCACTATTTTTTTAATTTTTATTTTGGTGGTCCCCACCGAGTGTGAACCGATAGCTACCGAGTGGGATCGGTAGCGACTCGGTCGTTTTAATTTTTTTTTTTTTGAGATATTTTAAATCTTTATTTTAATCTCAAGTTAAAATATATAAATTCGTGAATTTTGATCAAGTTAAAATCTCAAGGTCCAGCTGAAATTCACGAATTAAAACTTTATATCTACAATTTTTATCAAATTTTGGACAAAAAATTTAATTATTTTGTCGTTGCATACAAATGCAATAATGTCTTCAAGCATATTGATTTGATGAGTCCACTGAAATTGTTGGAAATATTATGTGAAGGGTAATGAATCGTACACTGAAATTGTTGAAAATTAAAATCAACATAATTTTTTTATTTTATGAATTTCAATTATTTATGTGTATTTCCGACACTCTTTACAACTTATATAATTGAAGTGAAGTTCGGTGGTGACATACACATTTTCATCTCTCTCTCTCTTCATTCTTCACAGTTCAATTATTTTGTTTCTCAAAATGGAGAATTGGTGCAGCGTAATTCTTCACTACAATGGGCAATGGGATGAGTCGTGCAACTACATTGGCGGACAAGAACGACTGGTTTATATACCAGTCGCCAACATTTCCATAGCCGCATTAAGAAGCAACATTCAACTTATTTTTGATGCGGAAGCCATACTCGGTGAGTATAATATTTATTACACTGTCAAATCCCGTAGAGGCAGATCTATAAAATCGTTGTTGGTGACGGATCTAGACCTTCAACGATTGATTGCTCTTAATTCGGAGCCGCATGTTTATATTGTTACTAGAAGCACCATGTAACTCACGTCTAATCCATTCAATCTGCACATATAATACCATAACAATTAAATAATTAGAAATTAATCCTAAAAACTACAAAAAATTCAAAATAACCATTAAATAAAAAAACAAAAGAATTTCTTCAAATAAAAAATTAAATCTACACATATAATTAAAATAAACGAATAAATAAAATATACATTTCAAGTGTGAAATGCACAGTTACATCTACCTACTAAACCACATATATAATAATTCAACAATTACCCTAATAAAGTTAAAATAAATTAAAATTCATAGATTAAATAATGAGCAAAATCATTCACACGAAATTAACAAAAAAAATTATTCAACAATTCGGCTACAATTTATCACAATTCGGCTTCACTTTATCACAATCTTGCTACAATATTAACACACGAATTTATTCAACGAAATTAAATAATTAAACGAATTATTCAACGAAATTAAATAATTCATGATTTATCACTACAAATTTTGCTAAAATATGCTACAAGATTAACACACAAATTTCATGAAATAACTTAGGGCATAAGTTAGGAATTAACCTCAGCCATGGCATACAACTACGGCTCAACGGCGGAGGCGGTGTCGGCGGAGGCGGTGGCGGTGGTGGTGCCGAATGGATCGCTCTCGACAGTGATTGTGAACGAGGGGGAAGGGGAAAAATTTCGTCGATAATGAAGGGGGGACCAATTTTAGGGTTTTGAATACATTTAATATTTATTTAAATATTTTTGACCGAGTCGCTATCGGTAGCTACCGGTCGCTCTCGTGGTAGCTACCGTGTCGGCCACTAACTCGGTTTGACTCGCTGTCAGCGAGTCGCAATCGGGTCGCTATCGGTCCCTATCGACAGTTTTATTTTTAAAAAATTTACTCGAAATGATTTCATACATTATTTTCAGAAAAAAGGCACGATCGCAATCGGTGCCTCGACATATATATGTATTTCTCTTTTTTTTAAATTCTTTTGTCAAATCTCAAATTCCAAAAACCTGAAAAGTTATGACACCAATCTGAAAAACGTACTTTTGGCTAAATTCGTGAGATGTACATAATATTGGCTAAAATGAATATGTGTTATAGCCAAAATGGCTATTTTGTGTTTTCGCTCCCATATTAATTATCCTAATCATTTTAAGGCCCCAAATAGGGCAAAGCAACCAACCATTATGGAGTAGCTGAAAATTGATAAAAAAATAAAAAATAAAAAATTGTGGGTTATGGATCACCAAACCAAGAGGATTTTTATTTTATTTTATTTTATGATAGTAGATGATTTTTGAGGGATGATTAAGAAATTTTTGATATCGAAATTTTTTGTATTCATTACTTATTACGCATAAGGATTTTTGAAAACATGACTATAAGAATATTAATAAAGCATCACTATCTTCTGCAATATATTTAAGATATTCGAATTGCAAATTGGAAATATGTGACGCAATCGCATTAAACTAAAATGAAAGTCAAATAAACCTAAAGTTTGAAGTAGGGCTGCGTTCTCATTCATTAAGAGGCCAATGAAAAAAAAAAAAGAGAGAGCCCCACCTATCTATGTATGTTTTTATGCTTCTTAAACCTTGATTATCAGCCAAAATTCAACTACTTATGAATGAATAACTACCTTTTCCCACTTTATTAATTATGTTAACGTTTAATGCATGCATGCAACTTTCATTATAATAATGCTATGTTGAAAATTTGGACATGCAATGCAATGGCTTTAGTCATTTAACTTTATAATATAAAATCTTAGGACTTATTGAGATCACGCCTTTGCTTGAATGGGGTTCACTGCAGCTAGTTAACATGAACATAAATCTTTGATTATAAATGTAAAAAAAATAAAAATGTTATATGTCATATACAGGTTATTAAGTTCGAGTTGAAGAAACAACGAATCTCAATCGAAAACTAGTATCACCTTTTGTCCATGAATATCAATTAGCACCTATGATTAGTAAACTCATTAGCTTGATCGAGTTTTGAATAAAGTGAAAGTTAATTTAATATTAGTTGAAATAACTAAAACTCCAGGTATAAAATCTGACTTAATCATGTTGATTTGTAATACCTACTAATTTCTTCCTTATTTGCAATGTCTCCTTTTTAATATCCAGCAGCAACAGATAACCAATACGGAGTCAGGGCGGCCAAAGGTGGAGAATCTTGCTGAGCTGAGCTGAACCAAATCCTCCATGAAGTTGAGACACAACCATGATTGGTTTCTGGAGAAAAATGTGAGAAATCTGAAAGTAGATTTATTCATCGGTAGTCAGACATACATACATGATTATATTGGATTATATTTTTGTCAATGTGAAGAAAACCAGAGTTAAAAGCTGTCATCCCCCCGAGGCTTTTCTTTCGGGTGCTTCGAACCATAATGATCGACGAGCTGCTTCTGATTTGCAAGCTGGGTCTGAAAGTTCAGAACCATCAAATGCCTCAACTCACACCAAAATTGAAGTAAAGAATTAAACACACAACAGGCTTTACACAATATTATCATACATGTATCAGACAGAAAAATTATGGGCATTGAAGAGCAGCAAATTCGAACCAAGACATACCAATATTGCAAAGCCAACTGAAAACATTTCTCTCAAAGTGAAACATCTGAAAAGCAAAGTGAAAATTTCAGACCAGTTTCCTTGGTTTAAAAAGGGGATGATACATAGCATAAGAAACGATTATCTAATGTGCAATGGCTCTCAAGATGGATATTGTTGTCACAGAACAGAAGTAATGATATAAATGGAAAGATCAAACAAACATAGCACAACAAGTAATGTAGGAGGATTCATTCCTTCAACATGCTAACATGAGACAAAGGCCCAATATCCATATCTTGAGTTTGATCAAGAGTTCATGGACAAGCAATAAAGAATCACAACCAATGCAATATATTACCACTCTGCCCCACAATTGGTATCTACACAGTACCTTATTCTAGCGAAGCTAGACTAGATACAAAACAAGAAACTCATTACAATCATTAACAGACCTAAATTATCACCCCCTGTTGAATAATCTTCGATCCAATACATCTTCATGCAGTGAAGCCCTAAACTTCAAATCATCGAACACAATAATTAACCAAGAATCATAAAGAAAGGACAATAAAACAGAAAAAAGGATCTGTTTTTTGTCTAAACAAATACAATTGAGAAACCTAGAGGAACTGAGTGGATTTCAACATACAGTTAGACATCAACAACGTGTGAGAGAAGAGAAATTACTCGACAAACGACTTGGAGGCCAACGGCACGGGCTTCCTTTGGCCTTCTGATTCTTGTCAGCGTTCTTTTTCTCAGCCTCGATCTTCTGTTTCATCTCTACTTTTCTTGAGTTTTATCAAATCTCTGCACACCTTCAATGTGTGTGTTTGTGCGTGGCCTTTTATTCAATTTCACCCTATGCTCCTTATTTCAAGTGTTTGAGAGGGGAAAGAAAAAAAAAACAATATTTATTTATCAAAGATAATTTTTTTTTCAGTGGCTAGAAATTATTTTATTTTCTTCACGACCTAAATTGGTAGGAGCTTTATCATCCCATCAAAAAGTTTATTACCATAAAAAAGCCTATTAGAATCTTTGTTAATTGTTGTGTGCATCACATTATTTTTAAGTGCCACATTTTCTATTCTACGGGAAACATCTGTTGTGGAAACGATTTATAAAAAAACCATACTCATTTTCTTTTTTCTGAACAAAAATGTGTAACCGGATTATATTTTTTGCATGGATAAAAGTAGACTTCCAATATTCCAATGAATTGAAGGGGCAAAATGAAAATCCAAAACAATTTAATGTGCAAAAAAAAAAAGCTAATGTTGAATTCTGCTTTACAGCTCAGCAATGCGTCGGTCACACGCGTGAAGTATCGCGGTCGCACGTGTTGCCTCCTCTGCTCTGATTGGCAGAAGAAACTTGTTACCTTTGTAATTCTAACAAATCAGAATTTCTCTCTCAGCCTCGCTCTCACTCTCACTCTCACTCTCACTCACTCCAATCCAATCCAACACTCTCGACTCTTCGCACACACCTATACATGCACGCTATATGTACACACACGCATAGACACGTATTATGGTTTTAGAGAGAGAAAGTGGACTGTAATTATTTGTTTGGTGTCATTGCCCAACTTCACTCTCCATGGTGAATTTCCGTCTCCCACTTTCTATCTCTTTGCTGAGCTGAAATTGCTGTAGATCAAGTCTGCTATTTCTACTGACATCTAAGGTAATCATTCATAGAGTTACTTTATTTATTTAATGTTTTTGGAAATCTGCGCTTACCTAGTTGTGCCTGCCGCGGTTCTAGTCAGGGGAGTAAATAAATTTGCTTTTGGTTTAATTGGCGGTTATGTTGGGGAAATAGGGTGATGATGGGAGAAGCGGGTGTTAGGTGGCTGAATTATGATCAATGCATTTTTTTGAGCTATTTAAAAGGCGGTCGGTTTGATCTTACATTCTAACATTCTAGTTCAAGATCGTGCTCGATGCCTCTTTTGGCATTCTGCTGGTTTCTCTCCATTATGTTGGTGGATTCTGCACTTAAACTTCTGTAACTTCTTTTTACCAGCTCAATTCTTTTATGTTTTTCTTAGCTGATATTGGCGGGTATGACTTATCACTCCTGGCTGACTTACCCTAAAGATCCAAGTTTGGTGCAGATTTCATCTAGAAACATATTGGTTTGGTTGCAAAGTGTAATTCTGGCAAGAGGTGCAAATAGTTAACCAAAATATGTGTCGCAAAGTATGAAAAAAATCTTAGTTTCATGCAAAAAAGCAGCTTTTGCTTTAAAAAAAGAAGTTTAATTAAAAGTATCGTGCTTGCATCATTTGAAAACTGGTTGCATCTTATTATGAGTCTGGAAGCCTATGACACTCATGGAAAATGTTTTCTTTTCAGTATCTGCATGCTGCATCATGACTGAAATCCCTTTCACTTGTAGCATGTTCTATGCACGGTATTCATTTTTCTCAACTTGTGGTTTTTCTTACTGTGTATCAACTAAAAGTTTTATTTGTTTTGTTTTTCAGGAGGTTCTTTCACGTAACCTCTTAAATTGGCAGCTCTGAAATCAAATATCCTGTGGAATTATTTTGCTGCTCTGCTTCGCTGATGATTTGTGCTTATCTTATTATGCGTGACCTTCACCACAATGGGCAGCTTCCCTGTGAATTTTCGGCAGTTCCTTTTGTGGACTATATTGCTTTACAATCTGGCAGAAGAACCTGAAGCTCTCAGTCCTGATGGTATGCTGGTTACTCGTCCAATCAACGTATTATTTAGTTAACTTAGTAGATGTAACCACATAAATTCAAACAAAACAACGAATAGTACAATGCTTTCCTGTTACAAAAGGTATCTTCTTTCAAGTACTTAATGTTTTGTTTCATATTACATAGATAGTTTCTTTGTTTTTTGTTTGTTGAACTATGTGGAGAATTGACGTATCATGATGTTGGAATCATGTCAATTCCACTTGTGCAAATCTGCAAAGAAAGCGTACACATTGGAAATCCTGGATGCATTACTTTAAAATAGGAATGTTTACAGATCAGCCTTTTGATTTGCAGGTCAAGCTCTTGTCAACTTTAGGACAGCCGTAATTAGTTCAGATGGTACTCTACAACAATGGAGGCCTGAGGATGCAGACCCATGTGGGTGGAAAGGAGTAAGATGTGACTCAAAGTCACACAGAGTTACAGCCTTGTAAGTCCTTGATACTTCAGAAGTTAATAATCTATTTAGTAAAACTTTTAATCCTTATCCTGTCCTGTTGTTGCAATGTATCTATGATGACTTGTGCCTTTATTTTTCTGTGCTCTTCTCACTTATGTTGTCTTCTGTAGTAATATGAAATTTTATGGTTCTAACTTGAAGTGAACTCTCTGTTTCACTGGCTTAAGAAATATAAGGAAAGTTGAATGGTGTACATAATGCTAGACACATTGTGAATGACATATTACATGGTGCAGGATTCTTCCACACCGTAAGTTGAGTGGACCACTATCTGCGGACATTGGAAAACTAGAAAGCCTACAACTTCTGTATGTGTCTTTTACATTGTCTTCTTCTTTTACAACATGATTCCACCTGCTTATGGAGATGACATAAACCACTTGTTTGTAGAGTTCTTCATGACAACAACTTTTATGGATCAATCCCTCCAGAACTTGGGAACTGTAAACAGCTGCATTCAATGTAAATTTCCTTATCTGAACTTTTATTCAATTTTCAAGATCGATGAGATTTTAAATTTCTCTTTTTCATTTTTGTAGAAAGAGAGAAAATGAAGTTAATTTGATTGAGTTTCTTCTAGACATGCACATATATTTAAGAGCTCGAGTCTTGATGGAAGGAGCTGTTCCATCTACAATTTATTCAAATATAGATATACCTTTAGTTGTTTAAAATTTAGAATGAACTGATCACTTCAGAGGCATGCTGGGTACCCAGCATATTTTTCTTACCTTTTGTAATAATCCTTGACTAGCAGAATAATGATGTGGAGATCACTAAAGAGTTTGCACTTATGTCATTGTCTTTTTCCAGTTCTATTTATTTATTTTTCGAGTTTTATGGATGAAGGCATGAAGCATGGTAATCTTTTTTTTTTTTTCCTATTGCTCAGGTTTCTGCAGGGTAATTACTTAAGTGGACAGATTCCTAGCGAACTTGGTAACCTGTCTCGGCTTGAGAAATTGTAAGTAACTGTAAAGACTGGGAATATCAATATTTTGTATGCTTTAACTGTTAACTTCTATCTTTTTGTTAATGAAGTGACGAGACAAAGTGGTTCTTTGCTATAAATATGGTATTGAATATTCTCTGAAGACTTTCTCATTATGTTATAGGTCATGCACAATTATTATTATAGCTACAGTTGTTTATAAAATCTTCTTAAATGATGACTCCCAAGACCAGAAAATTGTAGAACTCTGATGTACAATACTAGCTTGATTCGTTTACTCAATACTCTATGAGAAATGATTGATTTTCAATTGTTTGAGCAGGATCCTGAACATTGTCTTCTACTTTGAGGCTTTGCATCACTTGAATAATTTCACTGATTGGGAGAAAGTTGCCTCCATTTCTGAAAGTTTGTAATTATTGCTATGCTGCTTTTTGTAGGGATTTCTCAAGCAACTCTCTTAGTGGAATCATTCCTGCTTCACTTGGGAAGTTGAATAAGCTTGCGAGTTTGTTAGTGGCATTACTTTTTCAAGTCATGTTATTCTTATATTGTCTTCACCAGCCTAACTGGTTATTTCTTTTATGTCTGAAGCAATGTTTCAACAAATTTTCTGGTGGGGCCTATACCTTCTGATGGTATTCTTGTGAACTTCCAGAATGATTCGTAAGTGATAAATCTTGTTTGTAGGAACTTGGCATTCTTAACTATTTAGTTTTCACCATTGAAGCTACTTGTGTTGTTTGCTTAACAACTAGTGGTTGCTTCTGTTTGACCAAATATACTATAGTTACACTGAAAAAATTCAGGCATTAGTGGCCAATTATAGAAATTAAGAAATCTAAGGAGGATTATTTATTTTATTTCTCAAGGCACTAATGTAACTTTTGATGCTGGCAAAATGAAATGAAGGATTCATTCTTCTCTTACACTCCACTTGATTCGATTTTTCTTGCTATTCTTTTTTCTTCCTAGAACAAGGCTATTATTAATTTGAGTAGCTGCGTATATATTCCTGAAAATGAAGGCTAACAAAGTGGTAAAAGTGCATAAGCCTAGATTGTTGGTTAAGGGATAGCAACAGTTAGATACTTGCATATCTTTTATGTTCATAGACACCAAGTATAAAGCATGTTCATTTTATGTAAGTGCTCGAACTCGAAGGACATACTACAGATTCAAAAACTGCTTTTGATATCTTATGCACAAACCAGCATGCATTGTTTTTATTGCCAACTTGCTTATTAACCTGGTTCTAGTGACATATTTTTTGTTAGTCCCCTTTGCTTTTGTTTCCCAACTTCTTTCCCTTGAGCATCTATCATTTATACATTGAAATTTGCATTTCTGATCTTAGCAGCTTCGTTGGAAATCGGGGGTTGTGTGGCAAACAAATCCAAATGTGCAAGAATAGTAGTGGTAGTTCTTCATCATCTGCACAGCCTACAGATTTAGGTAAAATGTTCTGGTGGAGGAATGTTTATTGCCTGCAATTGTAGTGAGTCATAGACTCGTTATTAAGTCAATGACATTTCTAGTGAGTGTGATATTAGCCCTTCTAAGTAGCTTAGAACTGTTTGAGGACTTAAGGTATAGCTCAATTGCTATTGTGAAATGCTTTCAGCTCCGATATGTATTAATCTATCTTCTTAACTTCAATTTGGATGGTCGCCTTGTGGAAATATTTGACAGCCATCAATTTATCGCCTTCCGATAGTAGTTTGTATGCAAAACTGATGTAGATGTATCTATTCTAGTACAAAAGATAAAAAGTCCTCATTATAGGCAGAGAACAAGTATTCATTTGCTCTAACCCGTGTGGTTCTTATCTTAGAATTGCAGATAAGCAGAAAATAATTACTTTATTGTTTAGGTGCCAGATTTGCAGGCGATGATTTCAGATTCTAAGCCTCAACGTTATATTTTTCATTTCATATTTGATTCAGAAATCTTATATCAGGACCTTTCTTTCATTAGTTTTTAACTGTAGAATGTTTATAATTCATGCGTTATCCTAAAGAACCTGTAAGGCAGCCTGCATAAGTTCCTACCCCGAACTGAATCATAGACGGACGCAATGACTTCAAATGTTTTATCGACATTGAGTTGCACAAACCTTGAGGAATTGCACCCATGATGTCAGGAAAACGAAGGAATATTCTTAACCACAAATAAGTCCCATATGCTCTCATTTCTTTTGTTAGGGTAAAACTTTATTTCATCTAAAGGATAATTAACTTTACTGTTGATATTATTGTGGTAAACAATTGGCTGTATTTCTGTAAATCTTCCTGAGACAACTGTGGTGCTGAATACTTGTTGAGATGCTTGAATAAGTCTGTGTTTCTCTAATCTTATCATATTTTTCCAATCTCGTCGTTATGAAAGCATTGTATGACCTTGGTTTTTTACGATACTTTTAGCTCAATTCCAAGCCAAGAAGAAATACTCGGTGAGATTTCTTATCAGTGCACTGGCCACTGTGGGTGTGTTGCTTCTGGTGGCCCTGATGTGCTTCTGGGGTTGTTTCCTGTATAAAAAGCTTGGTAAAAATGATCAAAAAAGCCTTGCTATGGATGTTAGCGAAGGTACACATTGTATCCATCCAAGCAAATTATTTTTGCAACTTTTTTATCTGATAAATCTCTATGCACCATGTTTGTGTTTATGTTGCTTCAGGAACCTCTGTTGTAATATTTCATGGAGACCTACCCTATTCTTCAAAGGACGTGATTAAGAAATTAGAGACTTTAAACGAAGAACATGTAATTGGTACGGGTGGTTTTGGAACTGTTTACAAGCTCACTATGGATGACGGCAATCTGTTTGCCTTGAAAAGGATTGTTAAGGTCAATGATGGCTTTAATCGCTTTTTTGAGAGAGAGCTTGGAATCCTTGGAAGCATCAAACACAGATACCTTGTGAACTTACGAGGATATTGTAATTCCCCAACATCACAATTGTTAATATATGATTTCCTATCAGGAGGAAGCCTTGATGAAGCCCTTCATGGTTAGGCCTCTATTTTGTTTTACATTCTTTAAAGTTAATTCGATTTTGAAATTCCTTTGAACTGGATACACTTGAAATCACACATTTTGTATTTCTTGAAATGCACCAATTATGTAAACTAAAACTAATATTGCAAAGACATTATAGGATTAAGATTTAGTGGATTTTAACTACTCTGAGGTTTCTATGTCTATTTTTTAAGCTGCAAACTACATAATTGCGATCTTCTAACTTTATAAGTCTTCAAAAATTATCAAGTGAGTTCTGTTCATGTTTGAGGTCTTTCTGATTCATTTGCATTATGATTAGACTATTCATTTGTTGCAGTAAGTGTAAATCGCTTGTCTTACTAATTCAGTAGCTTTGTTCTTATTAATTATTTCTCCTTTTGCAGAGAAAGCAGAACAGTTTGATTGGGAGACTCGATTAAATATTATCATGGGAGCTGCAAAAGGCCTAGCCTACCTGCATCATGATTGTTCACCTCGAATTATCCACAGAGACATCAAGTCAAGCAACATTTTGCTTGATGGAAATTTTGATGCTAGAGTCTCTGACTTTGGACTGGCTAAATTATTGGAGGATGAGGAGTCCCACATCACAACAATTGTTGCTGGGACATTTGGCTATCTGGCTCCAGGTAGGTGCTACATTCAGCAAGATGTTAGTTCTGCATCTTTCAACATTTTTCAGGGTAACTGGCAAAGATGCTGAAAGTGATTTTTCAAATTTTTAGCTGAAGATGATGGAAGATTCGTATTTCACTAATGATTGTAAATTTTGGCTTCATTTTCTCCATCTTCTCAAAACACTGGTGACCTAATTACTTAAGTTTTTAATTTTGATTCATGTGGTTGAGTGTACCTTGACCTTCAAATGCTCTGAATGTGGTGAACATAAGCTCTTACAAATGAACTGGATAGCATGCAACTTCGCCAAACTCTCATGTCCAGCATATATCATTCCTTCTTCATTAATGAGATAAAATTAACTGTGATGCTGAATTCTTCGTCAATTTATTATTGTCCAGAGTACATGCAAAGTGGTAGAGCTACTCAAAAGACTGATGTCTATAGTTTTGGTGTTTTGCTGCTCGAAATTGTGAGTGGAAAGCGGCCTACTGATGCATCCTTCATAGAGAAGGGCCTTAACATTGTTGGATGGGTATGATTACTGCTTCCATTTTTATGAGACTTTGTATTTAATAGTTTGTCATAATGTCTTGATATTCTACGTGACAAAGTTTATATGAAGTTATCGTAATGTTCCATTAGGTTATGCAGCACCACGTTAGGTCATTGGCATATGAACTAACACTATATACTAGCTAAGACCATTTTCCTAGATCAACGTGGGACATTATATTTAATAGCATGAGACTTGAGAAAATTTTCTTTTGATTGTTTCCTGAGTTAAGGTTTACACCTGTCAATAATAAGCATGCTTGTGCAATATCTTATACTAGGCTAGAATATCTATCTCACCATGAATGAATCTATTTGTTTCAGTTAAATTATCTAGTATCCGAGAACAGGCAAAGAGATATAGTTGATCCACACTGTGAAAGAGTGCAAGCAGAAACCTTTGATGCCCTACTTTCAGTTGCCTCACAATGTGTTTCCTCGGTCCCTGAGGAGCGCCCAACCATGCAGCAGGTAGTCCAAATACTCGAATCTGAAATCATGACCCCTTGCCCTAGTGATTTTTACGACTCAAGCTCAGATTGAGGCTATCTATCCCCAACACAAGGAGGTCCCAGCTGGGCGTCATAGCAAATAATGTTCATTCCTATGACTGAGTAGTAAATATAAATGCTGCTTCGATTCCTTGTTCTAATCCTACTTCGGTTCCATTGCATGAGGTATCACTTTGCTCTAAAGTCGTGCAAGCTGTAATTCCTTTAACTCTGTTTAAGTTAAATTTACAGTCTTCAGATATTAAAGTTGATGGATCTTGTAGTTGGTTGTGTTCATAGGACCTTAATTGTCACTATTCAGTTTTTTAATGACAATTGAATACCAGTTTCAAAGTATATAATACAAATGTATACTTCTCCCAAAAAACACGTGGAAGCGAAGTGCTGAAGATTAAAATCTATTTTTCTCCGATGAAAAGACTCAAAATATTCAGAGATGGTTGAATCATGCAGCCTTAGACAGGATTTTGGACCACAAGGCTGGGACCAAAGAAGAGAGAGAGAGCTTCAGTCTGGTGACTAAACCTTGGCTAGGTTTGGGTAAGCTGGATATCAACCACTGATAATCGGATAATGCATCTTCTGATAATGGCTCCAAGAGTTCACACTTGGACAAGATTTCAGCAGGTGGTGCGTTAGCTACCATATTAGTTTCCAGCTTCGGTCTACCCTTTTTGTGCTCCCGAGGCTGTTGGACAGGGGCTTTGAGTGAATTCGGTGATGCACCAGGAATGATCTCCTCCTTGAAAGGCAAGGCTCGTTCTGGTTGCAGGCAGAACTCCAGCCACTGCTGTACCAGCGGCGATGGTCCTCTAACTCGTCCACCAATTTGATCAGTAACAAGTCTTGAGGCTGCTGGTATTGCCTGCAACATCAAAAAGAGAAACTTGTTAGATAGAGAAGGTGAAAAGTTCCAGTGTAAGAAAACCTAAGTTTGGTTTATTTAGTATCAAATTATGGGAACTGAACATTTTAATATGATCAGACAAGATTTGAAGACTTACCCAAAAATCTGCCCATAAGCTGGCACCAGACTTGGGAACCATTACTGAAATATTTGACATTGTTTTAGCAACGGGAAGTACATCGCTGCTCCAACCAACAGCTACCCATACATCTCCTGCCCTGAAGGCTTTAAGGTAATTCTGACTATCGAATAGTCGAACCTGTGTAAAACCAGTTAGTGACATGTTACTCTAGATAATCAGTGAAGAAACGTGCATATAGCTTAGAGGTGAAATTGTGTAAACCATTTAGCCATTTAAAGATTGACAAACACAATCAACAAAATCTTGATGTGCAACTAAAATCATCTGAAATTGTGAAGACTAGTGGCTCTAAATCTCAACTAATCTATCCCAACATCATGTCTGTAAGAAGCAAAACTAGTAATGCTGGTTAGCTTGTGCCTTTGTCTTGAAACATCTATAGAAAAGTGATGTTTACATTAGGCTGAATAAATTTATAGAGCAAAGTTTGCCGACAGGGTGTAATTCTATTGCTTTGCTTGATTCCGAGTGCTAGCATTAATCTGTCAAAAGTTATGCTTACCTCTAAGAGACTGAGAAGCTATATTATTGACACAAATAATGGGATTTAGGACATTTGCTATTTGTTTTCATCATCGGCACTATCCATATACCTACATATGAAATCTTGATCATTTATCTTACCTGTTGAACTAGCAATTTCAATTGCTGCAGCACAGCGTTCTTCCCACCAACTACTTGAGAATCAATATTAGTGGTATTATATGATGCTCCCATATACTTCAACACTGCTCCAACAATCTCTCGAGGTGAATCAACCATTGAAATCTTTCCAGCAAGTTCAGGGCGCCATAGATCCGACCAGTCCTGGATAAAGATTAAATGAAAACAGGAGAATTTGCGTATATTAATATAAGAAAATGCTGAATTCACAACTACAGGTAACATGAGGTAGGCACAAACTAAGATCATCTCAAGAAAAAAAATCAGGGTTGACAAACAATGACCTCTATTGGAGCCAATTTATGTCTTTTAAATTCTTTGTTGTTGAAAGCTATGACCATGCTGCCCCAGCGATATGGCACAGCCCAAATTGTGCCTTGAGAACTCAAACTCCCATCAGCTCTCCTGCGTAAATATGCCTGAGATTATTTCAATAATGAACAATTTTCATCGACCATAACACAATTTGAGTGGTTTATGACTTTAGAGATAGGTTAATATTGATTTGCATATTCCTCTCTTATGCTTCTAGGCACCATAGAATCAGTTACGAAGCAGCATACAAAGACGACTGCACATACCAACAGAAGCCTCATAATAAAAACAAAAGTTGACTGCATTTTCACCTTCCATTTATCACTTAAATCTTGAAACCAGTCTTGGTTTTCGGCTCCTTCAACAGGCTCAATCAAACCCTTGCCAATGGAAAATTCTAACCAGGAATCACCAAGTGTAACAAGATCAGCTGATACAGCAGATTTAGGATTGATCTTCCCTTTGGTGAACGGATTGGAAAGTTCATGAAATATGTCCCCGACGCTTCGACGAAACTCCGGACGGAACCGCACTCTCTTTCCTTGGGATCGCAAGAACTCCTGCATGCCATATTAAGATGTAGCACAGCCTCAAAATTGAATTCCCAAACTTCCTTCACTTCTCCATTTGATTACAGACATGCAGTTGTATTATCCTCTCACTCCAAAATTATCAGCCATGTCTATATGGTTTAATGGTTTTTCATTTGTGAGGCAAAATGTGCTTCGTGTTCTTTCTTATCTCTATATAATATACATTTTCACGTCCCACTTATAATATACGAACATAGTTGTACAAAGCTTTTGCAATTTTACGAAATGCATATCCTCAATATCAACCATACTATAAACATGAATTCAAGCACGTTTTCTGAGTTGGGGTGTTTTCAATTGAAAGACACGCACCCGAATCCATATAGGAGGTAGAGAACCTTCCAGAGCAACTACTCTCAGGGGAACCGTCAGCGCGTAAGATTTAGATTTCCAGCGTTCAAATGCAGCTTTCATATCCTCGTCTTCAATATTATCCAGATTCTCAAGCTTGCCCACCTCATCAGCATCTGTAAATGGAAAACAACATTAAAAAAAAAAGCATAAAATGCCCTATACTGATGCAGACAGTATAACTTTTTCATACTCGAAGCATAAACAATGAAGCAAACACCCCATATTTCTATCCTGCGCACATCACTATCTATTAATGTAGAGTCATCAACAAAATTACGAGGAAAAAAAAGCTCCACAATCTTCCAATTCATCGAAGAAAACACAGCGCAATGTTCAACCAGAAACAAAAACTAAGGTACAAGCAATGCAGCACGAGGTACACAAAGAATGCAGCTAACAAAGAGGAAAATTAATACTAAAATCTGAAGCTAGCAAACTAAATTCATGATACCGAGAGTTTCGTGATTGTGGGCGGAGGAGGCCGGATAAATGAGGGCCGAAGCTGGACGAGGAAAGGCCCAAAGGCTGCTCAGTCCTACGCCAACAATGAAAACAGACGAAACGGAGAGCTGGCGGAGAAGTTCCACCGCCGGCGAGGATCGGTTGTTGGTCGACGCGGCGGCAAGCTTAATCGAGAGGTTGGGGCGTCGACTCCGAATAGAGCGGATCCTGTTGCAGGCCGGGTTCGGGTTGGGATATATGAGCTCGGATACTGAAGGCAAATGCAGCAGTGACATTTTTTAGAGAGAGAGAGAGAGAGAGTGTGTACTGTGGAATTATTTAAATTTATATTTATAGTATCGCATATTTATAATTATGATTTATTTTGGGACAATTTCCTATATATTCTTTTGGAATATGTAAAACCCCTACTTTAAATTATGTACTAGGCATGATATAAAAGTTTTTAAGAAATAAGAAGCTTTGAATAAAACTTAAATACTCATCATATCATTTTTAAGGATTTACATAACTAAGCAAAATAGCTTAAAAGCACTTGATCAAAAGGTAACTTTACTAAATATCTTGACAAAAAGAAGAACTT
This sequence comes from Plectranthus barbatus, assembly GCA_026898455.1. Classification (NCBI taxonomy): domain Eukaryota; kingdom Viridiplantae; phylum Streptophyta; class Magnoliopsida; order Lamiales; family Lamiaceae; genus Plectranthus; species Plectranthus barbatus. Next base: position 270,257 of record JAPKLW010000774.1, read on the forward strand.
GCATCTCGACATCAAGCCCTCCCACCTTACTCTTCACCATGTGATAAAATAAGATTTATAGGAATGAGCATAAACTCAGTGGGTTCTCGTAAGCAGTTATAATCAATTACCATATGCGAAATTTGCAAGAAAACACATAACATATGAGCTATAAAGCTCCTTTCATTTTGACCCTGAAGGATCCTTATCCATGCTTTGATCCATAAGGTTCCTTGTCCATGCTTTGATCCATAAGGATCCATATCCATGCTTTGATTCATGAGAATCCATATCCATGCTTTGATCCATAAGGATCCATACATTTTCATGCAAATAACACATTAGCAACAATGATTATAACCTTAACAACATGCTTACACATAGAGAAACTCACCTCTTTCTTTACTTGTAAAATGAAAGTATCTCTTGCTTAGATTATCTTCAAAGTACCTAGCATGAAAGTAAATAATCCTCCTTTACTCTTAAAATAATTAATCTAAGTATAAAGGGTGC
>JAPKLW010000774.1:275748-288796 GCA_026898455.1 Plectranthus barbatus
TATGGTTAATAATCTACATTACTAACTTAAAATTAATTAAAATATTGAGTTACTACAGAATAAAACAATTATTTTGTTATCAATTTTCTAAATTCAAAGTTTCAAACACTTTAAATTAAACTAAACATGCTTATTTATACAAAAAAATATGATTCTTTTCTCTTTGTGCCGTCAAACATTTTATTTATAATAATGGCAGGGTGATTCTATTCATAACCCCCAATTTTTTCACTATAGCCCCATAAATAACTAAAATTCAAATAATTGTTTAAATGGATATATTTGTCCTTGTAGTTCAAATACCAAATTTAATACGTGAAAAAATAAACAAAAAATTGAAGTCTCTTATAATTTTTGTAGCCACTGACGCCTTTTACTTTTATTTTTTTTTAAAATAAAATTTTCGTATTTTCCATTCTTGAGGGTGTTGAGTTAATTAAAAATGTTATAAATTCATAGTATATTTTGTAAATTAAATTTCTCTATTTTCCATTGTTAAATGCTATTTACAAAAATTATGTATTCATATATAGACTGTATAACACATGATTCTATTTGTTTTATTTCTTCTTAGCTTGTGTGGTGCCTTTACCTTCTTTCAATTCAAATAACTGCTAAATTCTAGATAAATTAATTAATTTTAGAAAATAGTTTTTAATTATTTTTCATTTTTATTAATTCTTCACCATTGTATATAGAAGATGATTTAATTGCATCATGTTGCTTAAATTTATTATAAAAGGTGTATAGTAAATTTGAAGAAAATAATTTTAAAATTCGATCTAATTTTATTCAAAACATAAATAGAAGTGAATGAACAACTAGAAAATATTTGAAGTTAATTTATTATTTTTTAATTACGTAAAGTAAAAAAAAAAGTTTGAAGTTAATTTATTGTTTTTCAATTATTTGTAAATAAGGTCAAGGACGGAATTTGATATTTGGGGCTTCAGATTTTTTTTGACGTAGTATTAGATTTTGTATTTGGGGCTAGAGGGGTAAATATGTCCATTTAAGAATTATTTGAATTTTTAATATTTTAGGAGCTACAATGAGAAAATTGGAGGCTATGAATAGAATTACCCTAATGGCGTAATATCCCTTTCCCATTAAAATAAATATGCGATGTTTTATAAAGGGAAAATATTCAAATCTATCCCAAACTTTAGATGAGTTCCCAATTTTATTCCAAACTTTTAAATATAACAATTTCAGGCCTAAACTTTGAATGAGTTCCCAATTTTATCCCAAACTTTTAAATATAACAACTTTAGCCTAAACTTTAAATTTTTTCCCACATGTTTATATTTAAAAATCGAAAATCTTACATGGACACAAATAATTACATGTCATACACAAAATCCCAACACGGACACTATTCTTCAAATGACATTCATGAAGAAATTTTAGAGTAATATATATTCATAAAACTCACGATATCTTTATTAAATAAAATAGACTTTATATAAATATATTTGATATATTATTAAGATATGGCTTGATTTATGTCTTTATTCGTTCTAATATTAAAATTAAATATATTTAAATTATTATTTTAGATCTTATTTTAAAATAAATTATTCTCAAAAATAATATTCTTTTAGAAAATTATCTTAATTTGAAAGTATAATATACAATGAAGATTAATATAGTATGATATGTAAAATCTTTGATGTTTAAATATTGACAATGAGAAAAAATTCAAAGTTTAGGCTAAAATTATTATATTTAGAAGTTTGAGATAAAATTGGGAACTCATTCAAAGTTTAGGCCTGAAATTGTTATATTTAAAAATTTGGGATAAAATTGGGAACTCATTTTTGGGATAGATTTATATATTTTTCCTTTTATAAACTAAAAATATACTATTTTTAATTTTTATCAAATAAAAAGTTGGTAATTAAAAAATATCTTACCAAAAACAAAATATCTTTCCAAGTCCCAAAAAAAGTAGTCACTCGACATCGACAATGCTCCAAAATCTGGATTGTAGGATTCCATTTGCTTCCAGATTTTTGCCATTTGTAGTTTGCTTACTCAACTCGATGTATCTCTGTTATTTCTTTCTACCTGGCTTGCTTTTAATCTCTGTTTTACGCAAATCCTTTAAGACTCTCTGCCGTCACAGCCTTTCTTCTGAAGAGCCACCAGATTCTTGGTATTGTAATCCAGCAAAGCCTCAGTTTTTTGGTTGATTGGAGTTATGCTTGTTTTTCTTGCTCGATTCTTCTTGTTGCACCCTTAACTGTTGTCTTGATTGGATTTTCTAGGTTTTATTTATTTTCTAGATGAAGGTAGGAATCGGGGGTCAACGAGACTTGCGCAGTCTGTACTGTAGTGTCCAAGATTTGTCGCTAATTTGCTTTTCAGTTTTCACTTCATTTCTTTGGGTTCTTCGGGAGTATGTGATCGGCCAACTCCTGTTTTCATTGAGAGAGAGAGAGAGAGAGAGGTTGGCGCGTTTGCTTTCAGTTCACCTAAATAAGCAGGATTATGCTTAATTGTTTCTTGTTTTGAAGATTTGAGCAATTAGAAAATCATTGTGTGCTGGTTTGATAAGCATGCTTTGTCTGGGACGGTTGGAAATGGATATCAGTTATGTCTATCTTATTGGTTTTGAGCAAATGTTACAACTGTATTGTTTTTCCAGATCAAAGAATTTTCTGTTTACATTTTGTTGGGTGATATTAATCAAGCTCTTCATGATTTGATAGTTATCACTTATCATCATGATGTTTACATAAGGCTTCGGCTCTTAGTGGATTCGTCTAAATGGTTCAAAACTCGTGTCTGTGTTCGTGTTCCTGTTTATGAGTCTTCGCATGCTAACCAACTTTCTTGTATTGTGTTCAGTCCTGTCCATCAAGACACCGAAACTATGGATGATCTAGCATCCAGAGTTGATTTGATCAGCAGTTTGCCTAGTAGCATTCTAGACAACATTCTTGGACGTTTACCTCTGCGAGAGATGGTGAGGACAAGCCTTCTATCCAGAGAATGGAGATACAAATGGCGGATCTGCTCAGAAGTTGTGATTGATATTAGGTTCGACCAGATGTTCCTAAAAGCTTATAAACTCGAACCGATTGTTTACCACATCTTGAGGCAACATCAAGGGCCTCTACTGAAATTTGCAGTCCAAGTCCCTCATCTCAAAAGTTGTCCTGATATTGATGTATGGATTCACCTGCTGCCAAAAAATACCCTCCAGGCCCTAACTCTTCGTGTCTCCATTGGGGGTAAACACAGGTTGACTTCATGTCTATTTAGTTTCCGAAATCTGAGAAACTTGAGGCTTGACAATTGCACATTTGATCCTCCTCTTGGATTCATGGGATTTGACAAACTTGTTAACCTGGATCTTCAGAGTGTTGGACTTGTGCCCGACAGATTTGGAGAATTCATTGCTTCTTGCCCTGCAATTGAGACATTGAGGTTGTTTCACTGCACCACCTTTGATTGCCTTGAAATTACTGGTCCGAAATTGAAAAGTTTCAAGTTTAATGGTCTATTTAGTTCCATTTCTTTCAAAAACTGCCCTCTTCTTACAGATGTAAGATTAGCTTTGTCACTAGACTTCACTATGGCAAAGGGTTTCTCCTTGAATTTGGTAGAATCTCTTAGCTGTCTTCCTGCAGTTGAGGAATTACACCTGCAAGCTTGTGCATTGGAGGTATTCAAATTCACAATTGTGTAGTCATGTAAAGTTGAACAAACTTTCTTGTCTTAAAACACTATTCCCATTTCTGAAAAATCTTTGGGTGTGTAGGATCTTGTCAGTTATGGCGCACCTAACAAACTGGCCATCGCGATGAAGTCACTGAAGAATCTTCACCTCACAGATATGTATTTTGAAAAGAATGCAGAGATTGCATCTGCTATATGTTTCATCAGAAGCTGTCCCATTTTAGAGAGGCTTAGAATTACAGTAAATTCCTATGCCTCCCTCAATCTTATCTGGATTCTGTTCAAGTAACTTGTGAAGAACCAAGCCAACTATTTTGCATCTTTTCTGTTTTTTGTTTTTTGTAGGCTTATACCTTTGAAGTGGTTGATTCTGTTGCAAGTTTCATACGATCACAAGCAACATCTGATTGTTTGACTCAGCTTAAAGCTGTCAAGATGCAGCTCTTTTGTGGGAATGAATCTGAAATGCAGTTCATGAAGTATATATTAGCCTGCGCAGCTGCACTCGAGAAAATCACTATTACTCCTCACACAGGCAGCATCACAGATGGAGGAGAGTCCATCTTAAACGAGCTTAAACAGTTCCCTCGAGCTTCTCCGAGGGCTGCAATCGTTACTTCAGGTTAGACAGCCTGGTAAGGCATAGTTCCATAGCTTTTCTGTTCTTATAAATGAACTTAGGCCAATCTTTTCTCATTGTATGTAAATATACTGGCACTTGAAGTAATAAGACATTTTCCATTACCATAGAGGCTTTTACATTATATTCTAGTACTGAACTATCAAGGTAATATGACTGTATAAAACTACAGCAATGAAAATAAAAGTAAATCACAGATTTTTCTGTGACTTGGAACAATCTGTTGGAAGAAAGCTGACTTTCCCCTTCACAAGATCATACCCAATGTGATAATTTATCTGATGCAAATTCCCAAATATTGCCAAATCTTGAGATGGCACCAATGTGAGACAAGCAATCCCTGCCTCCACCTCCACAAAGATGCTCTCCTCCGGCAAAAGCAAGTCTGCGCCCTTGAAATGTGCAGTCACAGGTGGTGAGCTCAACTTGGCTTCACTTCCCACTTGATAGCACAATTTGAACATCCCTCGCGAGTCCGACACACGGGTGCCTGTGATCGCCTCCTCCAAGGCTGACTCTACACTGTCGTACAACTCCGATGGGACAAACGTCAATGTTGTGCCTGAGTCAATGATGATGTTGCCTTTGTCGGCGGCCAGTTCCTCGGCGCTGGAGGACACGTAGTCCATCCTCTCTTCCCCAACACTCAATCCCTCCAATGTGAGATAGTAAAATGTAGCAGGAGATTTCTTTACCAAAGGAGTGGACACCACCTTGGATCCTGCAACAACAGCATTCCTCCCTAAACTGATCTTGCTGGAGGCGTTGGAGTCCAGCATTGTCAAGCAGTAAGAGAATTTGCCACCGATGGAGCTCTTGAGCTGGTTCACGATGGAGATGGAGCCTCCCCCTAGACCGACGATGCCCGACCCGGCTTGGCTGAAAGTGCCAGCGCTCTCGTGGCCACACCCAAAGGCAACCTTGGGGAAAGACACACCTCCATCGAAAGAGAGGGTGTCGACTGCCAGCTCACCAACGCTGTAAGAACTGTCGCCGTATGCAACCTGGTACTGACAGCCGTTTCTCCCGTCGCAAGACGGAGATCCGGCTGCATCACATTTGGGTGATTGGCAGGAGACAGTTCTGTAGGTGGAGGTTCTAGAAGGGTCGAAGAGAGGTAAGTTCTGCTCGTAGCATTGTGTGCATGGCTTGCATTGTGTCCATAACAGATCGCTTCCTGTATCGGCAATGAGCAACTGCTTTACAGGTGGAGTTCCAATCTTGATTTGCATTAGATACTCCCCACCTGCAGGGCTAACTGGAGCAGCTATGGAATCTGTAGACACTGATGACATGAAGGAAGATTTGCGGGAGAAGGAACGATCAAACGCGCTCCTCAGGCGCTGGAACCGTGTGCTGGAGGGGTCGTAGTGAGGCGAAAGAGTCGAGTCACGGTGGATGAAGTCGACGGTGATGCCACCATTTTCAACGGACTCAACCGAGGAGGGGATGAAGCACAGGAGAGAGCAAAGAAAGATGGTGATACAGCATTTGTAATAAAATGCCATGATTTAGTATGGCAAGAGTTGAAAGAAGAAGATTTTATTTTTTTGGGGGATGATGGAATTCAAGAATGATCGCCAACAATTTATATAAGATGAAAATGTGAAGAGTCAGATACCCTTTTGTTTAAAAATTTATTGTATATTAATTAAATTGGTTCAATGCATGAAGAAGATTAATTAGAGGAAAAACTTGGAGATTTTGAGCGCAAGTAGTGAAATAAAGATATGATGGAAGCGAGATTTTGTTGCCTAAATGAGTTGGAAACAATTACTGCGATATTCATGTGAGCGCGCAATCTCAGATTTGAATGCAGATTGCGTCATTAACTCCTACGCTCAAAAATAACAAACGAGTATCGTTTCTTGATTCACTGTATTAAAAAAAAATAAAAAATTATCTCAACAAATATTTTGTCAAAATTATGTGGTAACTGGTAACCATGCAATATCTCCATCATGATGTAGTCATAATTTGTTAATCAAGATTTGCATGAAATTAAGTGGTGACATTATTTGATGAAAGAAAAAACACAAGATTCTATTTTTGGGGCTAAGACTAAGTATGTCGTTTCGTATCGAAGACGAACGGTGCTGATAATTAGTTTCTTCTTCCCCGGAAATTCGATTCTTGTGCGGAGTTTTTAGATATATTTTTCTAAATTATTGATAAGGCCCAACTGTCTTTAAATGAATATAACCAGATAATCAATCTTCAATGGAGCATTCAATCAAACACTTGGTGTGCTGAGAATTCGAATGCATGTTATCATTTTCAAGTTTAACCTAACCCCTGACAATTCCATTTTTGCAGCTCACTTCACAATCTTTTCAGCCTCCCTGCAAATTTGTATTCTCCTCAAAACATCTATTTATCATCATTTTCTCACTATTTACCGGCAATCAACTTTAAATAAACTTTAACGAACTTCTCTATGTGTTGAAGAATTAGTAGAATCATTTAGAGTGTTAGTTATCTGGTAAGTCATAAGTGTGAGATATTTTATGGAGCAGTGAAAGTGGAAGAGATAATAAAATGGTCGGAATTCGGAAATACTAAGTGGATTGTCTTGTCTTTACTTACCTCTACGTAGCTAATTCATTCCGATACTAATAATTCAATTCAACTCAATCTCCCATAAACTAATTCTATAAAATGGCTAATAATTGAATGCTTTGGTATGTACCAATGCACATGCAGTGATGGCTACGCTACGTATACCCTATTCCTATCCTAATTAAAAACGGAGTATGCATGTTTGAATCAAATTCAAAGATGTAATATGAGTTTTTTGATAAATTAATCACATTTCTGCTCACAAACAGTAAGACTATCTAATTCATCATAACCAAATACATGTTTTGAGGTTTTACTGTTACATGTACAACATTTAGTAAAAACAGTTTCAAAATTCTTTATTTAACAAATGGAATGGAATGTGATTCTTGAATGGATATTAATTATTAAACGTAATTAAGAAAGTCAAATGGTGAGAAATGAATTTGACGTTTTATTCCGCAAGCGTGAAAATATACAACCCTTTGCTTCGCTCAATCCAATCCATTCATGAAAAAGTTGGCTCCGCTCCAACCTCGCCATCATGCACGCACCCGCACTCCCTCAAATCTCAAACCACCAACGACATCGACACCCCATGGTCCGCCGATTTTTCTTGGAATAAACTCCATTTCAACGTCCGCCACGCCTACACTCTCCACATCTACTGGAGAAATGGCGGTGCAGGAAAGCGCAGCAATACAAGGAAGAGAGCCGTTTCGGCATATATATCAAGATTTGACTCGCTTGCTTACCATGATTCCCAAAGTGTTGAATGAAATCAGATTCCAAGCTGCTGGGGTGCAAGGAATTGCAATTGAGAAGCTTTTACAATGCGATCCACATTTTTGTGTATCAAGAATACGACGTTTTGTAGATTTTCACTTTCAAGCTTTACTTTACCCATTTCTTGTTTATTTTTTGAATTCTGAAACATTAACTACATTTGTTTTGTAATACAAAAATCAAGATTGAAATTACCAATGATAATTCTAAATACAACCATTTTTTTTTCTCTTTACAAGCCCTTAATATGATATTCCTATTTTGTCCTTATACCTTTAATTTAAAATCTTAATTAAAAGATATAATATTTAAATATATAATCTCCTAAAATAAAGTCCCGTTAAATACAATCCCTAAAATTTAGGATATCATTTTCTTCTCAATAAAAAAAGATATTTACTCGTAAATAAGATTTAACGTCTCTATTTCTTCTTCTACTTGTGCCTGCAACAATTTATGTTTTCTTCCACCGTGTGCACAGCTTTTTGGTGGCTCTATGAAATTCATCAAAGTTTGTTTTTATTAATTTTTTTTTTCATTCATTCGATTTTTTTTTTTTTTACGTTTGTTGTTTGGAGCAGTAATTTTTTTTTTGTTGGAATTTAACAAGATGTGCAAACATAAACTAAAAACCAGAAGCAGCAATTCTTGGGTGAGAATTGAAACTTATAGCCGTACAGAAAAACTAAAAGAAAATTAAAGATGGCGTTGTATTTTAATGGTGGATTTATTTATTAAGCATTTGATTGTATTAAATTAGAGAGGCTTTATTTAGTAAGAACTTTTTATTTTATGGAAGCTTTTGTTTTATGGGGATTTTATTTGAATATAATTTTATAAATTAAAACTATAAGAATAAAATTGAAAAATCATGTTTTATTTTTTTAAAAAGGGCTGTGAGGAGAAAAAAAGTGGTTGTGTTTAGAATCACCCAATTACGAATGATAGTTAATGTATAGTTGGTAATTTTCAAAGGCTTGTGAGTGAGAGTCATCATGTTCATTTCTGCTTCTATATGAACGAGTATTTACTTACATCCTAAGACAATGCTGCGTTCAGTCGTCGACTTCGCTCGAATCTCCAATAAACAGGCCTAGTTCTCAAGAACAGCACCACACCAGACGCCAGTCCCACCACAGAAATGCAACCCCACCACACAAATGTATAGTAATAGCATTTTCTTCCCATGCACACCAAGCACTCACCCATGAGCCCTGTCCCAGCCGTCGCATTGCTGTCATAAACCATCGCAGCAAGGAATCCGTAGATGAGGGATCCGATGGGGATGTTTGTGATCAGAATGTTGTGGTTTACACCCACACTATCTGGACCGAATAGCTCTGATGTCACTGAAACTGCAGCCGCGAATATGAAACCTGAACTAAGCCCTATCAGTGCTGTTCCAGCTTGGATCGCAAGCACATTCCCTCCCAGTGCGCTCAGAAGAGCAAACGCAATTGGTGTGGGCAGGAGAGCAGCAGCAAGCCATCCAGTCCTTGCAAAGTAGGCCTTCCTGCACACGTGTGAATTGTGATGCTTATTCTGATAGCTATTCGCATGAGCTAGAAATGAGACTTATGTGGGCCTACTTACGTTCGCATAAAGTCTGGAGCTGCTGAGAGGAGGCGGCCGAAGAAGGAGAATGAGGAATATATGGTAATGAGCTTCGAGGTCATGTAAGTATGTCCAAGAGACTGAGCAATCTGACCCAGATTGTTACTGTACACGAGACCTATAGTTCCCCCACAAAAATATGTAAGATAGTAAAGCCAGAAGTCCAACCTTCGAACCAGCTCCCCTGCTTTATGTTCTTGTCCGAGCATTGACAGCTCGTCCTTCTCAATAAGTGTCTTACACGAGCAACCAGTATCCTGTCTAGATATGCCAAAAGTTGATGCAGCGCCATTAGCAGAGTGAACTAGACCATTTTCCATGGTGCTCTCACTGCTAAGGAGCTGTTTGTGCAGTTCGAGATTATCGGCATCAACAAGAAGAAACCCAGAACCATCAATGCGGAAGCTGGAGTAAATTGTGCGGTTAAACCAATCTCTAGCATACAAAATCCCAGGGAACCCTAAAGGGACAATCAAGAGAAAAATGGCCCCAGATAAGAGGAAACGGGCTGTTGATGAATCTGATGGATGGAGAAAGAGAAGGTATAGGCCTGTGATGACAGCTAACATGTTCAACTTGAGGAATGTCAACTGGTCCCGTTTGACAGCATCAGGATCCGGAGAATCCAGAGGAGGTTGGTTAAGGATGGGAATGAGCGCGGCAACAGAAGTGAAGAGGGGGATCAAAGCGTTGAGGAGAAGATAAATGGCGGGTGAGGATGAAGAGTTGAGTGACTTGGCTGCAAGGTTGTATAGAGCTGCACTTAGGCCGTTGAAGCTGACAGTGAGAGAGAGAGCGAGCGGCATAGCAGATGGGAAATTCTTTATGCAGAGAACAAAGCAAACTGTATTAAACCAGCAGATGCTGCATCCAGCTAACAAGCAAAGTAAAAATACCTACAACAGAAGTTCAATATTGAATCAGCCCTCTATTTATATTCTCTTTTTTTGGGGATGAAAAGCAATGTAATACAGTCCATGATGAAGTAAAGTGGAGTCCTGGTGAATAATGGAAGCATATTATTATTCATCATAGCATTTGATGTTTTTATCTTGATTATGTTCGACATACCAACCAAACTCAAGGCCTCAGCCTTATATCAGAGCTTAATCTAACTTTGAAGTGTTAAAGAATTTTAACCTTAAAATATATCCTACATATTATTTGCATAACTATTTTTTTAAAATAAATAAACTTAGGTAATAAGGAAGGTCTTAGGTTAGGCACGCCTAAACAATTTAGGCGAATGTTATCCATTAACTCAAGCTAAACCCATCTAATATATCATAATTGGGGATTAATAAACCCTATTTGGAATAGGTAAACCCATTTAAGTATGGATAAAACCCGCCTAAATCATTTAGGCGTGTCTAACTCAAGTTTTTGCCTTGGTAATATACTTTATTTATAGTATTAAAAACTAACCAAAAAGTGGGAATGGTCCTCACCAAAAAAGACATAACAATTGACATTAACATCTCTCAAAAAGAAAAGGAAACAATCAGCTTTAATAATGTAGCGAACAAAAAAGCAGCGAGTTGAATTTGTCACCGGATTCTCTATTTCTTTTACGATTTGGGAGAAATACTCAAGTCCTGGGTAAAATATTCCCCAGGAAATATAATTTTAAGGATTAGTCATATCTGACACCGTGCTTAATTCCTCATAATAAATACATATTATTAAATAAAAAATAAAATAAAATTGAGGCACTTGGACCGACTAGACAGCGTCCAAGCCATTTTAGGTGCCGAACTTTCGAAAATGAGCAACTTTTATGGTTTTTGAGTGGAGTAGGAAATGTGTAACGTCTATCCTCGTGCTCAAAAACCATTTATCAGTTTCTGAAAGTATTTCAATAGGTTTAATCACAATCAAGATTTGCAGAATTCATCAAATATTAATCGAAAGCGGAAGAATTGCCGATATGCATTCAAATAACTGTTTTTTAAAGATGAATTAAGTATTTTAGATGATCATGAGCGGAAGAATCATTATTTCCAGAACCCCTACATCGTAGATTTTATTAGATGCTAAAATAATGTAATAATGATATATAAAAAAGTTTATTGAGTGCAGATGTGAAGTTGTTATAATCTATGGCAAGAATCATCACACGTTTCAAGGAAATTAAATAAATTTGAACGATAAATTGCCACATCAAAGTGAACGACGCATTTTAATTATCCATTAATTAATTTAGAAGCGAGGTCAAAATTGATTGGGCGAGAAAAACTAACCACAAAATAGGGCAGGGTAATGACGTTAGTGATCACGAGCCACTGCGCGCCGTAGCCGACCAGTCCCATCGCCGCCGCCGCGAACATTACCATCCACAGAGGCAGCCACATCAGTGCCACTCCGGACGACCAGCCGACCGCCTTCCCGAGGTCCGACGCGGTGGCGAGATAGTTGAGCTGCACCTGCGACACCCCCAAAACCGACTTCATCTCCGAGGAGTACGCCGAGAAGTCGAAGTTGGTCCCCGTGAACGCCTGAATCCAGATCGTCGCCACCACAACCATCCATTTCATCGAATCCCCCGCCATTGCGGCGGCGATTCCGATAGGAAGCTAGTGTAATTTGCGTGTAGGTGATGAACAGCGAAGGATTACCGGATTACGTGGTCTCTCCTTGACACACGCTAAATGTTTTTCAGTGATCGGGCGCGATGCTCCCAATTCTTGCTTCTTTGGGCCCCTTTTCTAATTTCCAAAGGTTTCACAATTGTTTTGTTTTAGTCCTTTACCGCTTTCATTTCCAAACCCATCTTCTCTAGGGATTATTATGAGCACATATTATTGTGTCCAAAAAGATAATAAGTAAAATTTAATTATAATAATGTCATATTATTATTGTTGGAATTGTAAGTTAAGAAAGTTACTTAGGGCACCCACAATAGTGGGATCTTATAAACAGTTAAGATCCCGCCATGTGCGCGCCACATCATTAATTATATCATTTCATATTTTATAAATATCTACATCAATATCCACTATCATTTTTTTATTCATTCACTTTTTACTTCATACTATTCATAAATCCCACTTGTCATAACAATTACTCCCTCCGTCCCATTAGATTAGTCCAGTTTGCTTTCGGCACAGAAATCAATGTTTGTGAGTGTAGTGGAATTAATATTTTATTGATGTGAGGAGATTTTTTTCCATTTTAGGAAAGTGGACTAATCTGGTGGGACAGACCAAAATGGAAATATGGACTAATCTGGCGGGACAGAGGGAGTACTTCATATTATACATACATATAAATATATATATATATATATATATATATATATTGAATATAGATAAATAATTAATTAATAAAATTATGAATTATTAATTTAAATAAAAAAATAATAAAAATTAAAATTAAAAAAAATGAATAACAAAAAAATATTTAAAAAAATTTAAAAAAATGAATAAGAAAAAAAATTAAAATTAAATGTTTTACAATATTCTTTTTAAAAAATATATATATAAATCATTAAAAAAAGGGGGTGCGCCACACGCCTGCCTGGCGCGTGTGACGCACACGCCAATCAGAGGCGGCGTGCGCGTGTGCTTCCGGGCCCGCAACTCTGCACGAACAAGGATCTTAAATAAGGGCACCCACAGTAGTGGGATCTTATAAACAGTTAAGATCCCGCCATGTGTGCGTCACATCATTAATTATTATCATTTCATATTTTATAAATATCCACATCAACATCCACTATCATTTTTTATTTATCTACTTTTTACTTTATACTATTCATGTGTC
>JAPKLW010000774.1:296496-329542 GCA_026898455.1 Plectranthus barbatus
ATATATATATATATATATATATATATATATATATTATTTTTTAAATTGATATATAAGTTATGTATTTATATATATACTAAATTATATTGTTAAAAATCGTCTTTTGCAGGATATTTTTCCTTGATAATTTTAATGTTTTTTAATTTTACTAATCGCTTTATAAATTATATATATTTTTAATTTAATTACAAGTTTTCATTTTTCAAAACAATAATTAAATAAAATAAAATAAAATAACTATATATAATATAGTTGGGTGGTTAGTTAAAATTTTGCAAAATTATTGTTATTGGGCTGGATTGATAATTAATAATATGAAAAAGAAATAAACCCTAAAACCCTGATCACAGTTGAGTATTTCGGTGTTTGTAGTTTCGGTTGATTCTCAACCAAACGAATGCATACCGCTATAAATAGGGGATTATTGTGATGCGTTGGTACACTATTATTACACTTATTAATTTTATTAATTGTTATGAAAATTATATAATTTATTTTTAAGTATTAATGAAAAATGGGAATTTTTAACATGAAATAATTTTCACAGAGTTGTCAAAGCCAAAGCTGCTAAGAGCAGAATTCACTAGATCACCTCTGCTATTACGACTAAGAATTTACCATTTTTAATAATTAATACTAATTAAATGAGATGGACCCCATATTGAACTAATTAATTTAACCTAAAGTATAATAATTTAAAACTTCTTAAAAATACGAAACAAAAATCAATAAATCCAACGACGAAATAAAAATTAGAATGTAAAAACGAGAAGAGAGGATCACATTATAAAAGTTCATTCCTGTTTTTGGAAATGAGGATTATATACTCCTCTACCTATCATCAACACAAATTAATGTATGTAGTCACAATAAACGTAAAAAGATAAATTTTTTTATTTTTTAATTTTTTGAATTGATTAAAGAAATAGTGTCTAGGTTAGGTGTGAACACGTGAAATCTCACCCACCATAGCTCGACTATGACCTACAGAATCTGCGCAGTTATTGGCTGGGCTAAGCAACAAAATATAATCATAATAATAATATTATTATTATTACCGTAAAAACAATATAATATCATTACACAAGTCTTAAAATAAATTATAATGTACTCCCTCCGTCCCACTTCATTAGTCCCTCTTTCCTTTTTCGTACGTCCCATATAATTGTCCCTTTACCTAAAATAGAAAGTTTATTCCCACTCACTAATAAAATACTAATTTCCTCTATCTCTTACTACATTGGTTATTGTGCCCACATGGTAGGGGACTAATGAAGTGGGACGGAGGGAGTATGAATTATAAATTGTTTTGGGGATTGCCTTTTCTCATTTTAAGCCCAAGCCCTAAATTTTTATCAAACAAAACCGACAGCCCAACATAATAATTTTGTTATATACTCTTTTTATATCCAGTATTCTTGTCTATTTTAAGGTGTTAATTAAACAGGAAATAATTTCTAATAACAAAAAAATTAAACGTAATTATATTTTCAATATGTTCATTTCCTTTTCTGTATATATAATATCTCATTCATGTATCGATATTATAGATAATAAAGGTTTGACAAGATTATGCATTTTTCACGCTAGAAAAAAAAATATCTCATTGTCATTAAGTTCATTTTATTTTATTATATATACGGGATGGATCAAATGATAATGTTTTTTATCATAAAAAATAAAAATAAATTTCAGTCTTTTTAAATTTTGATTTAACACTCAAGAACCACTCTTACCATAAGAAATAAGAACCAATCATCGTCATTGATTTTGATGAATGGACGCTCAGGATTTTACTAAAATTTTCGGTCATTTTATCTCAAAAAACTTGCATTATAGGGTATTTTTATCATTTTGTACTTATTTAAGATTCTGTTTGCATATTATATCTCAACATTCATTATATATCTAACAAACATGCATTATATACATAAAAAACATGAATTATATACCTAGGAAACATTCATTATATACCTAACAAACATCTTCCTGCATTATAATATGGTATTACTCTTATTTTAGAACAATATTACTATCATTATACGACATTACTTCCTCTATTATATATAATATTACTTTTATTTTAGAGAAAAATCATATTACCTTCATTACAATGCATATGTTATTACTATATAATAACAAGTGCAAATATAATGATGAATGATGATTTCACTGAAATAAACATGTTGCATTTTATCTATCATATTCTGCATTATATATTATAACTTCATGCATTATATTGTGCAATTGCATTCATTATATAAGAATTCGTGTACTGTTACGAAAATTATGCATGTTATACATGATATTACTTTTATTTAGATAAAATTATATTACTTTCATTATAATGCATATGTTATTACTATATAATACATAACAAGTGCAAATATAAGTAACAATGATAATGTCAACACCATACAATGATATTTATTAAATATAACAATGATCTTAAAGGTGTATTAAAATTCAATTAAGACTAAACCGATAATTTTGAAAAAATGATAATAATTACATGTAACAATGATATTGTCAAACAGTGTACAATGATATTGAATAAAGATATCAATGATCTTAAAGGTGTATTAAAAATCATTTAAGATTAAAACAATAATTTTGATAAAATGATATTTATTACATGTAACAATGATAATATCAACAACGTACAATGCTACATATTAACCGAACACAATGTAGAAAATAAATAAACAATTAACAATCCATTAACAAAGAATTCGTTGAGCCCTACAGTTCACAAAAATAATGACACACATTGAACATAACAATGATAATCGCAAATAACAGTAATGACATAAATCTGAAAAAAAATGATGAACTTCGAGAAACATCATAAAGCAAAAAAAATACACAATATCCCAGCGGCGCGATCTCCAGCGCTGACGGCCCCACTGTTGCAATCGATATCGTCGATACAGTTACAGTTTGGTAGAGTGAAAGCATGCAGCAACAGCAGAGATTGGGGCAGCCGCTGCAGGCAGATCTGATGCCGAAATACGTGGCAGTGATCTTGGACGGAAACTGACGGTGGGCGATGAACCGTGCGCTTCCGGTTCAAAACGGCCACGCCGATGGCCTCACCAACATCAATGCTCTCGTCGCCTTGTCTTCCGATCTCGGAATCAACCTTCTCTCCATCTTCGCCTGCTGTGTGGGAGAAAGAGAGAGAACGAAGATGAAAATAAAAAATGAAAGATAAGGAATATAATTAACGTAAATGAAAAGGAAAAAATTAAAAAAACTAAAAGATATCATATCTGTGAAAGATTGCTTGAAAATAGGATACTACCAAAAAAATATAACCTGCTAAATATTCTAATATACATTCTACCTAAAACACCATTTTCATAATTAAAAAATATTAATTAAATGCCACGTGTCAAGATTACAGCCTTTTGATTAAAAAATTAGACGGTTAGATATATGGTCACTGTTCATTCATGGTATATGGTTCGAATTTGAACGCAACTCTCTCTCTCTATATATATATATAGAGGAGGGATCATGTAAAAAAAAATCCCCATGTGAGAAAAAAGAATGAATCATATCCATCAGATCTAAAAGAATCAATGGTTGATATTGAATCAAGCAACAACTAAAATGCAATCAAGCAAAAAAATAATCAAACAACAACTAAAGCACAATCAAGCAACATTACAATCAAGCAACGACCTGAATACAATCAAGCAATGCCGTGAATGCAATCAAGCATTTTTCTCACTTTCTCACGTTAAGAGTTTTCTCACTGGATCCGCTCTATATATATATATATAATATGCACATAAAACTCCACATATATAGGATGTGCACTAGCCCCCAACGAGATAAAAGTAGTGTAGCATTACTAGCATATAATTTATGGGCTTTATATTATAAATAAGTAGTAGCACTATTGATGTTGTGTTATGAAGGGACAATGTCCCATGAAACTTTATGAATAATTACAACATCATTAATCCACTTCTTCATGATCATTATTTTATTCATACCCAAATTAAAGTACACACTATAGATTCACTCAAATTTCGTGATTCCTAAGGTTTCTCTATAAAGTATATTTTAACTCTTAATTTTGCTAACAAGACCATAGACATATGAAAGCATGCATTCTTTTATTAAAATTCAGTTATCATTTGTGCATTTATATATGACCTAAAAAGCCTTCCTATTGTAACTATTTAATCATTACAGTCGTAAATCGGTGCTAAAAAATAAAATATATTCTAAGTAAAAATGAATTTGAGTCTTTAAATTAATATTGACGGTTAAAATAAAAAATAATAATGATTAAAAGATATATTTTCTTTAAATGTGATATAAAAAATATTTTAGTTGTGAATTAAAGTGGTTGTCAAAATAGATAACAAACATAATACTCTCTCTGTCCCAATTTATTAGTCTCACTTACCTTTTTGGTCTGTCCCACTTATTAGTCCTCTTTTCTAAAATGACAAACTTTTTTACACTCACCAATAAAATATTACTTCCACTACACTCACAAACATTGATTATTGTGCCATTTTGATTTGAGACTAATAATTAGGGACGAAGGGAGTATATAGGACACAAAAATTTATGGTGGTTCGAGTTTGCGCTATATATCACTATTCAAAACTACCGAGGTGATATATATATTTAGTGTAGAAAATAGAATAATATGTAGGGGTGTAAATGAACCAAATTGTTCGTGAGCTATTCGGATCTCGACTCGAGAAAAACTCGTTCGAGTTCGTTTAGTAAAACTCGTTTATTAAATGAACAAAATTTGAGCTTTATAGTATTCGACTCGTAATCTCGTGAGCAGGCTCGTTAGCTAAAACTAATAAGAAATATAAAATAATTACTTTTACATAAAATAATATTTTCATGATCTAAGAGTAACAATAATGATAAATTTTTCTAATAATGAAAAAAAACTTAGAATTTGAGCATAAATATGACATTATTTTTGGAATAAATATTTTTATTTTTCAAAATAATAATGAAAATCTTAAATATATTCTAAATTTAGAAAGTTCTTTTAGGTTCGATAAAAGCTCGATAAAGTTCATGAACATAAAAGTATTCGATAAAAAAGTTCGAAGCTCGACTCGAAACTAAACGAGTCAAACTTGAGCACGACATTACTCGACTCGACTCGACTCGGTTCGATTGCAACCTTAATAATATGGTTACAAAGTTTTCATGGAATATTCTATAATGGCTAAATTAAGGATTTTGTTGGGTTTGACAAACTCATGTCCCACATCGAAGAGAAAAGGAATGAATTTTTTGTACATAAGAGTCCACTCAACTCCATTACTATAAGGTTTTTTTGGGATAGAGATGCTAAAATGCAAAACCGTATCATTTTTATTCGAAACAAACAATATTATATTAATGTCGAATTGACATGAAAGACCTCTATCCAATCTGAAAACTACCAAATTGATATTATTATATATATTGTTAAATGTTGGGTGTTTAAAGGAACTACTAGGCAATGATTTTTACATATTTTTTGGAAATGTGTACGATAGATAAATTATACACATTTGGAAGTTAGGTGGAGTAGTTGAATCTGCAATTCCTACAAGCCCATGTAATCCCGCGAAAGTGAAACAATTAGTCCAAGAGTTTGCATTAAATTGTTTAATACAAAAAAAGATAAATTATAATATCAGCCTTAGGATTAAAAATTAATTCGACATTACAATAAACATAACTCCCTTATTCTAGTATACATTACATAAATAAAATATCAAATTAGCGTTCTGCTTTATTCTCTTTTATTTAGGAGCAGTAAAGCTAATGTTTATCGAAAATACTACATAAAAATGAAGCTAAGGAGCTGTGGTTGTATTGAATTTGGAAATGGGAGTCGTCTTTAGTTTCTCGCCTGTGAAATAAGGTCAAATTTATTATTCTAAATCGAAATAAGTTTTATCTCGAAAAGAAAGAAAAGAAAGAAAACAAAAGTTGAAACAAGTTAATATATATGAATCAATCAAACTATGACAATGTGACACCAAATACGACTTTTCTCCTAATCCATAAAAATGAGATGAAAATGAATTTAGATATTTGGAAATACTAATGAATATCTTATTTATTATTATGGTTCTTGTTATTTTTGTTCGATAATTGAATCATGCACCTCAAGATATCTTTCGTACGCCATTTTTAAAATATAAGTAATATAGTTCACCTTCATTATTGCGACCGAGATCCTACTTTCATTTCCCATTTATTATTCCCTATTTTATTATTGAATTTGTTAATTTTTATTTAATATTTATATGCTTTAATTTATCATAATGTAAGTTGATTTTGTAATTTTAATATAAAGTTCATCCCATGCACCCAATGATAATATATACATATTTTTATTTAATATTTAGTTATGAAAACTGGTTAATTTATAATCATGTTTTGTATTTTTTATATTTCAAGGTTTATTCATAATATTAATTATAAAATACTATATTATATTTAATTGTTATTTTCATAATAACAATATTGAAGTACTTACATTTAAGAGAATAAATGATTTAATCAATATATATTTAATTTCATATATAAAAAGTCCATTAATTGATCATTCTCCCTTCGCTTACAAAACTTTGAGTTGAGGCCACGTGGTTTGGAGAATTTTCTTGCACTCAATAATTGAAAATTCCACTATCAAAATTGGCTTTTTCCTCTTCCTTTTCATTTTTCTAGGAGCACAATAATATTAGTAGGGTAAATTATTCATCAACGTCTTGTCCCAGAATGATAAATGTCGATATTTTCCCGCTTCATCGTTAAAATTTGTCAAATATTTTAGTAAGATGTTTTCACCAAATCTAAGTGTGTACGAGCTAATTACTCATGCTCGCCATTATCTGAAATTCTAACCGAAAAATATATAGTTTAAAGGTTGAAAAAAAAAACTCAGTCGGACAGATAAACAGCCACGTATTTATAATCATACACAATACATAAATAAAAATATAACTATTACAGCTCATAAATTCTCTGACTTTATTGACATGGATACACATAAATTGAAGAGGGAAAATCTAAAATAGCAAAATTATAATGGAAAAGTAATGTATAACAACTCTTACGAAAAAAATACAAGAAATAGTAAAAATACACTTTTTAAGGTTAAAATGTCTTAATCGTAATATCACTACTCTTGATTAGTGTGAAATGTTTAACAGATTCATTGTCTATTAATTTTTTTTTACACAACTCAATTTTTTATTTATTTTCAGAGAAGTGTAAATAATTAAATATAATATTTATTGTTCAATATTTTAAATCCGGCTGGAAATGCACATCCAGTTGGAACTCGAATAAATCCGGCTGGAAGTCGGGTTTTAAATATATTAAATCGGAATGAAATTCGGCATACTGTTGGACTAATTAAATATAATAAGTCCGGCTGGAAATCAAAATGAAATTCGGCAGGAAGTCGAGGCCTTCTAGCCAGATTTTGAATTTTAAATTTATTAAATCTTAAGTGACACAAAACGTGTCTGTCCAAAAAGAGTTCCGCCTAATTAATTTATTTGGGTTTTAAGAATTTAATTGCCTCGCGTATTGTAATCTGTTCGGTTTAATTGTGTTAAACTGAGGACACCAAATTTCAATTCAAATTACTTGTGATTCCCATGATTTATATTTTAAGCGCTTCACATTTCAATTCGAAATACCAGCAAATTTTACATGATTTATATTTTTTGTGATTCTCAAGATGTAATGGAATTTTCACAAGATCCATACAAAAAATATTTAAAACGGACTTCCAACCCACTTTTGTTGAGTTCAAGCTCATTTTACAGAGTTCCAGCTAATTTCACCGAGTTCAGGCCCATTTCAATACCGAATTTCAGCTGTTATGCCCGACTTCCAGCTAGAATGAACTACTTCCTGCCCAATTCGTTCTAAGTTACTGTCCATTTTAAATGTGAGATCCAGCTCTAAAAGCCGAATTCCGGCTGAAATTCCTCAATATTTTATTACTATTTTAATGCAACACTAAATGGATAATAATAAAATAAGCAAATAGTTGGAATTTTCGCACAAATCGATAAATATGATTGGGCGATTGAGGTATTGTTGACAAATAAAGTACACTTTTGCTATTTTGTGAAATTTTTCTTAAGGGTTGTTATTTTTCGAATGTGTACATAATTTTTTCCTAGTTAAAATTTCCCTCTAAAAATTTAAGCAAAATATATTAAAAAAAATGTAAAAATACCACATGACACTCCACCTTATATTTCAAATTTCACTTTTAATACTTCTTACATCCTTCCTAATAACGTTAAAAACAATATGATGTAAATGAGTTTACTTATAATGGTTGCAAAAGAAATTTAAAAGTTTTAGATAAGCTTTTTTTAAAAAAATATATCATTTTCCACAATGAGATAACTTTATTTTGATTTTAGATAAATAAAATATCCTAAGAATTTAAAACCAGATCCTAAATATTTGAAATCATTAAACAAAAGATTTATTGCAAGAATTATAATAAAACTTTAAAATAACATACAATATTAGATTATTGCAGGATATGACAACAATTTAATTATTATTTTCAAATGTGGGAGTCGATGCACATATAAAGTACGAACTGAAATTATTTGTGTTAGTGATAGAGTAAGCTAATATATATATGAAATAGTTTTCTTATCGATCAATTGTTAAAAAAAGGGTTGAGAATTTATATATATAAAAAAAAGAAAAGAAAAACAAAAATTTGCAGGACTGTGAGTTGATCAGTCTTAATTATGTACATTAATTTGATTACATAAAAATTTAATTGAATCCTGTACGAAAAATATGTGATTTAGTAATTAAGCAGAAAATTAGGAAACTCTAGAATTAGAATTATCAGTGTGACAGATGACAATGACCGTCGCAACTAACCAACTCTATGCATGACTATGTAATGTAAGCAACCAAAATCAAAATAAAAATCAAAATAAAAATCGTATTTGTCTCGCAATCCCAATCAAACAAGCCTATTACTGCCAAAATCATTTCAAAGGGTCCACATATTATATAGTAATTTATATACGCGTAAAATAGATTAAACCCATATTTCATTTATTATTTTACATTTTAAATAAATAATACATTGTTGTTAAGTGGTTACTAATGTGTGATTTAACATATATTTAAAGCTATTTTTATGGAGGATGTAATTTTATTACATAAGTGGAACTACAGGATATAAATTATTAGTTGAAAAAAGTTGGAAAAACTCTTGAAATTTATAATTCTGTTTTTCCTTAAAATGAGCAGTGCCGCTGGCGTCGCGCCTCTCTCTCTCTGCTTGAGTTTTTATTTTTATTTTTTGTGCGAGGCTAAATTTTTTATTTTTATTTTTGTGAGATGCTAAATTTTAGTTGTTATTCATAATTCTAAACAAATCCCACCTCTTCTTCTTCCTCCTCATCTCTCTCTATATTGTCTCCTCTGAGAGTTTCTCTCTCTTTCTATCTTCTTCATCTCTCCCTCTGTATTTGTATATATATCACACGTATCGGTGCATTGAATGCGAAGGATTGGTGTGGACTAGTATTTGCAGAAGGTACTTATTTATTTTTATGCTCTTTCTGCTATTGGTCAAGACGATGATTGGAAATGGTGTTGTTTGTGTGAAATTCAGTAATTAAACTATGTGCGATTTTATTGGGCGATATATTGAATCTGAGTATTGTGAGAAATTCTTTTCTGGGAGGTGGTGGATTTACTGTAAAAAAGATGTAATCTTGATAGGGTAATTAGTTGGTTAGACACGAATTGGATGCGTTTCTTTTTTTTTTTCGATTTTGAAAGTATTAGCCATTTAAACGTGGACAGTTGCTTTTGCTTCGCTTTTCCTTTTGGGCGAGTTGTCGTTGGTCAGGGACAAGATGGATCTGCAAGTCACCTTTTTCCCTTTTTCTTTTTAAAATCTGTAATTTTGTTGGCATCTTTAGATTTTTCCTTGATGGGCTTGAATTAAGATTTCAAGAATCTAGCATAAATTATATCAATTTTGTAATTGATGATTGTCAACTAACCAACTGAATGTTCAAGACCCTTTGTAGGCATTGTTTGATCCGCGGGCTGACTTTAAAGTCGAGTAGAAGGTGTGATGAAGACTCATGATTACGGTGGATTGAAATGGTTGACTGCTGATTCTGAGCAGTTCTTGATAACTTATGTGCAAGTGTGCGGTTTATCTAATCTGGCGCTCAGTTCTCATGGTTAGGCATTGCAATTAAAGTTGAATGTGATCAATTTTGAAGAATGGCAGTTGCGGGTTTGCATAACTTATCTTCTTTTGGTCCCTTCTTTCGGGAGTCACAATCTACTGTGTCTAGGCAATGCAGTGAAGAACCTAGTACCCCTCGCACCCCTGCATCCTCTCTCTTACAGATGTGGCGAGGGCTTGAGGGTGACCATGTGGTAAGCCATACTCATAGGTCAAGGGGAAGCACAGGTACCTCTGCATCAGTAGCACAAAGGAGTAATAATGGGCAGGATATCTCTGAAGATGCTGATGATACTGAGACTCAAGCTGCTATGGGTTCAGATATAGACCATGATGATGTTAATAGTATCATATCTGAACAATCTAGCAACATGGGAGAAACAGAGCGTGAAAGGGTGAGGCAAATATTTCAAGAATGGATGAACAGTGGTTCTATGGGACATTCTTCCCCTAGTGTTTTCCATCTAAATAACCGTTTGAGGTCACAATGTCTTGGTGAGAATGAGTGTGAAAGGGTGAGAGTTATCAGAGAATGGGTGCAGGTGAATGCTCAACGAAGAAACAATCAGGCATCAGTTAGAGAAGGAGGTGCTGAAGCTGGTTCTCAGATTGAGCAGGTGCGTGAAGGATTGGTCATTGCTCATCCTGAGACTATCACTCGTCGTCCCATTCAAAGATTATGTGGTAGACAAGCTCTGATCGATCTTCTCCAGAGAGCTCAGCATAAGAGGAAAGAAGAACTTCAGGGACTGTTGGAGCACAGGCCTGTGTCTGATTTCTCCCATCGCAATCGCATTCAGGTGATACTCGTGATGGAAATCCAATGTCCAGACTTGTGTATGGCACATGTACTCTATGCACTCTTGTTATAATATGTTACATCCTTGTTACATTTCTCTCTGTATTTGCTTTTGTCTGTCAAAGCTGGTATGATGTTTACTGTTCATTTGAAATCAATAAATGGCTCACCCTCATGATTAAATTTTAGAATGATGCATTGCATTTTATGGCAATGTCAAGACTGAGTATGAGGTCTTCCTGCGTAACATGAACCTAATATATATATATATATATATATATATATATATATCACTAACTTGTTTATTCAAAAACCAGGCTTTGCTCAGGGGTAGGTTCTTAAGAAATGAAAGAATGGTACCAGATGTCAGGCCATCTTCTGTAGCTGCAGCAGAACTGGGTTTGTTAAGACAAAGGTCTACTGTCTCTGGCCTCAGGTAATGTTTAAGCAACTATCCCCTTAGTGATATTCCTTCTCTTCATATGGGTTTATAGTATGCAATGATAAGCATTTGTTGAAGTACTTTGTAATATAACGATCTACTTTAATAGTTCTAAGTTTAGTGTTTTTCATGCTTGGATCTGTTTTGCTAAAACTTTCCTCAGATGCAACACTAATGAAGAATAGAACATTGTGGAATGGCCTAGAATATCTCTATCTGGGGGAGGTTTATGATGGCCCCTTTGCCATTTTGACATTGCAGTTTTTAGTCCACTGCACTGCTTTGGTGCTGATTATACAAATAATTTTTGTGCTGATGATTAATTAGGATTGGTCATTATTAATTTTATGATTACAGTTATCTTCTTGTCGGGAGATGCTACTGGATTTAGTCCTTAGTTGTGGTTTGGTTTATTTAATGCTCTGTGATTTTTTGATATTTATGTTTATTGTCACTGGATCAGATTCTTGATGTTGCTAGTTTCCATTGCCAAGCAACTCATATTTGATTTTGTTCATGGTTAATGTATAATCTTTTTCTGAAATTTACGGTCAGACTATTTAGCACGTGTGTGTTCATATCTCCCATTAAACTAATGGTGTCATTATATGGCAACAATAGGGAAGGATTCCTTTCCAAATTGGATCATTCTGCTTCCACTTCAGCAAATTGTGCTGAATCTGATTCATGCTCGAGTGATCAAAACAATTCTGAATTAGAGCCTAGATTCGAAGAAAGAGAGATGGCCAGAAACTCTGTAACATCAGAATTAGGAAGTGATGCTGATGGAAACATTAGTCAACAAGAATCTGGAAGTGAAGTAACTGAAGTGGTGGACTTAGTTCTACAAAATGCTGGTAATCAGGAAGATGTGTCTTTGGGGAATGAGGGACACGTGCAAGAAGTGTCTTCATACACTGATGACAGTTTCCGTGATATTTTTGTTGATGTTGAAAGTGCTCATACCTCAGAGGGCCAAGTTTTGTATGTACAGGGAACTGAGCAAGTGTCCTCAGCCGAGGGAACTGGTAATAGACACAACGAAGAGATGAATGTGACTATTACTAATGAGTTGCAGCCAGAAGCTCAAGGAATAAATCTCAGAGCACCTGTTGACGTACTTCATAGTCACTTTGAATCCAGAAGTGGTGTTAGTTATGTTGAGGAATCTGCTGCTCATACTACTGACTTGGGAGGAAACAGAGGCGAACAATTTGATAGAAGTGATGCTTCTGCTCAAGTAGACGATTTCCTGGATTCAGTAACTGGCGGTGAAGTGATGTCCTGGCAACTACTAACGAGTGTTGCTCACACCGATAGGGTTGACAGTAGTGGAGAATCAATGTCTGGAAGGCATGGAACTGGTAATGAATTGTTCCAACAAGAATCTGTAAACAATGCTGTAGAACAAGATCAGACGCAAGAATCACAGGAAGACTGGCCAAGCCCCGACTTGCAAGAGGCTATTGACAGTTGGATAGGCATGACTTCTGGAGAGGTTGGTGCAGCCGTTGAACGACTAGATGCATTCTATTACTCTGATGATGAGAATGTTCACAGCATGGAACTTCGGGAACTTTTCAGCCGGTATGAAATCTCTTCACTTGATTAGATGAAGTTCATGTGATCTCCGGATTGATGATATTCAAGTAACTGTTGTAATGTCTTTGATGATGTAGGAGACGCGTCTCTAGTCTTCTTCGAAGTGGCTTCCGTGAAAGTCTTGATCAGCTACTGCAATCTCATGTTGAAAGGCAAGGCCATGGTTCTGGTGATTGGGAAATGGACAACGAATCTTCTTCTCCTGGCCTAGCTGATCAAGATCAGGGACAACCAAACAGTAATCGAGCTTTGACTCTTTCTGATGCTGCTGAAAGAAATTCGCTTGATCGTACTTCTCCCTTTGTCATTGCTCCCCACACACTCTGGGATGAGGAAATGCAGGGGATGAGCTTGCCTCACAACTTGAGTCATCATTTTGGAACGGTAAATGGCATGCTTCTTTTAATGCACATTATATACCGCTTTGGCATTATGTGAGAGTGAATGTTTTTCGTCTGTCAATTTTAGATAAAAGTCTTGTGAGATAACATTTCTTTTTCTCGTCTATCTGGTTGCGTGTATTAGGAATGGGAGGTGGTCAACGAGTTGAGGAATGACATAGCCAGACTTCAGCAGAGGTTGAACAACATGCAATGCATGCTGGAACAGTGCATGGACATGCAAATAGAGTTGCAGCGTTCAGTGCGGCAAGAGGTTTCAGCTGCTTTGAACCGGTCCATCTCAACAAAAGGCAAGCGTACAAACTTTATTTTCCGTGTTGGTGTCAACAATTTTTTCCTCGAAAATTGAAGTTAGGTATGCCCTTTCAGAAAGTGGTTCTATTGCATCTCTCCCTGCTTATGACGTGCAACCATTCCAATGGTAGAGCCTTATATAGCAATTAGGGGCTCTAGTCTGTAGTCTCCCCAAACAAACATTTTCAAGAAACTCTTCGAACTTCACCATTGACCCTTTTCACGATATCATATGCAGAGGCATCAAAAACAGCTATTCATGATGAATCTCAATGGGATTATGTAAGGAAAGGTATTTGCTGCCAGTGTCGTGATAACAAGATCGACACCCTGTTGTACAGGTAAATAATAATTAGCTGACGATTATTACAACAAGAAGGTCTGCATAATTATGCCAAAGGCCTGTCAAACATGCTTGATTCTTGAATGATCATGTCTATTTGCTTATATTTCTGCAGATGTGGACATATGTGCACTTGTTCCAAGTGTGCGGAGTGTCTGATCCAGGGCACGGGAGAGTGTCCAATGTGCCGGGCGCCTGTGGTCGAGGCTGTCCAAGCTTATTTTGTCCAGTAAATAAAGGTTAAAGAAAAGTCAGAGCATTGATCTGAATCAAAATGAGGAAGTTGCCTTATGATTTCTCTCTTTTTTCCTTGAACAGGTAAATTAACCTCTTCCCCCTTCATGCATGCATTTGTGTACTTTTTTTTTTTGTTTTTTGTGTGAAATATAATATTGGATTTTTCATGGGATTTCAGGTTGAAAGCTCTAGCGGAGCATATTTACGAGGGCTGAAATTGACTAAGAAAATGTACCTTGTTGAGTGACACATATTGAATTACTCTTCTTTTTTTTTTCTCCATAAGTTTCAACATGAAATTGGAGCTGAGAAGGGTTGGTTACTGTCGGTTTCTCACCCACTTGGTGGTTGGGGAAACCGTGAGGTTACAACACCTTGATTGTATCGAATCATTTAAGCTCTTCTAACTATATAGTTAATTTTGCATAGCTTTGGAATTTATCCTTTTCAGATATAGACTTGATTCATTAATTTTATTTTGAAGGCTCGGCAGATCCTTTTTTTTGTTTGTCTCATTTAATTGTCCTTTTACCTAAAATAAAACGTTAATACTCACTAATTAATAAAATATTAATTTACTCTATTTGTACTCGCATTGGTTATTGTGTCAGATTCCAAGGGAATAAATAAATCAGGACGGAAGGAGTATATCATAAGGCAGAGGCGGATCTACTAGTTGATATGGGGTACAATTGTACCCCCAAAACTATTTTTTTTTTTTACTATATATATGTATTATTATTATTTTTATATATTATTTAAAAATATTTTCACATAATGTATCCCCATTTTAATTTTAGTAGTACATTGTATACCATTTATAAATTTCTGGATTCGCCTCTGTCATAAGGTTATTAATGATTTAAAGTTTTTTGAAAATAAATCAAAATTGTTATTATCGTTTGTTAGGCATCAATCTTTTTCATTATTCCGATTTTATTAGTTATAATAGAACCTTGACTATAATTTCTTTCTTAATGGGGTCTGAAAATTTTTAGTCTTTTATACGAATAATGGTAAAATACTTATAGTGACAAGGGGTAAAGTGTCATGATGCGATGACATGAACATTAAATCTAAAAAATAGTGACTCAAAAAGAAAAATGAATTAGAATTCATTTCGAAAGATATCTGGTGCACATGAAATTCACCGACTCTCCAAATCAAAATTTGCTCGGTAGGACGATGATAATCCCTCCGTCCCATCCAATTAGGTACTTTTCATTTTAGCACATAAATTTTGAAGTTAGTGTTTTGGAGTTAATTGTGGTCGTTAATAAAATTGACAATCATTATTAACTTGTTTAAGTCTTACAGAAGTAAATTATGATTGCCAATTTTATTACTGACCACAATTAGCTACTAAACACTAGCTCCAAAATTTATGTACCGAAATAAAAAGTACCTAATCGGATGGGACGGAGGGAGAATTAGATGCTCGGGTGGTCTAGTAATACCAATTTTTACAACCATGTTGATGTTCAGTATTACTCCCTCCGTTCCAATTTATTAGTCTCACTTTCTTTTCCGATATGTCCTATTTATTAGTTTTATTTCCGAAAATGATAATTTTTTTTATACTTACCAATAAAATATTAATTCAACTATATTCACAAAACATTAATTAGTGTACCATTTTTGGTGGGAGGGAGTATTTGCGATGGAAAGAATAATGTGAAAGAAATTGAATTCACTCAATTTTGTATGGATTTGCAAAGTTTTTCTTCTTCTTTTTCTTTTAAATTTACATATAACTAGGTACAAGAATAAATAAAGAATTCGATTATCTGAACTCATGCCCTCACTACTAGTCTTGAATCTTGATCCAAATTTACAATCCGGGCCAAACATATATTACACAATTATACAACCTTAATTAGATCCTATGGTGGTGAATCCGTTTATATAAAATTGGTGAAATCGATGGCAAAACTTTGCAAGGCTCAAACGCAGTAGAGATCATCAACCAAAAGGTGGCCTCACTCATTCTATCCTCTCCAAGATTTCCAACCTGGTTTTTCTTTTCCAGCCTTTCATCGTCGCAACGAGGTTGATAAGCCCAACTATTTGGTGCTTGCTGTATTCCTGCAAATAAAAAACGCAGTTCAGATTCATCAGAGCCATATAGTGCAAGAGTACCAGAGCAACGAGGAGTTGAGCTAAAAAGAAAAGTTACCGGATGGGCACGCGACCAGTGAACATATTCGGTTTCTGGAAGGTAGAAAGCCTGTTCATGAAGAGACAACAGGAACAGGTAAGTCGTTGAAACTTTAATTTAATATTGTAACTCAATTCTTGAAAAAGAAAAAAAAAAGCATTGGAAACTGAAAGCAGGCTGTTGAGTGATTCATTAATACACAATTGACACTCAAATTTGAAGAGAAATGCATATACTATATTAGTATATTACCTTGATAAAAGTTTCAACCGTCTGCAGTTTTGGCTTTACATCAATAGTTACAAAATGTTTAAGGCCATTTATTAGAACCTGAAACAGGAATAAAGCGAATCAGAAGAGGAACATGAACCACAAATCATCTCTCATCAAAGTAGAAGTGAAATGGAACCTGAAGATCCAACGACATGAGTGCCCGTCCTTCATCAGTACACCTCTTCACCCTTGATAGGCCCTCAATCAGAGTTTCAGCGATATTTTCTAGCCCATATTCTAACAGGAGATCTTGAACCTACATTGACAGCACAGTATGTAAGTTATAAAAGGTACACCATCTACAATATGCTAACATTAATGTGCATATCACACTTACTCGAGAAATTTCGTAACTAGAGTTACCATTTTGTTTTCAAAAAGTAAGTAGCGAATATTTAATACCACTAGTTACCTCCTGCCGGATTTCCCCATAAGCAATCCTTGTTTTGTAGTGCTTAAATTCACCCAGTAATAAATCAACATACCTAATAGCACGAGAGATGTATTCTCAAAAGCAAATCAACAAGCATTTATAGTGCAAGAAAGCACATATTGGTCAAAATCTCACATACAGAAAATATGTACTCCCTCCGTCCCATTGAAGTAGTCCCATTTCCCATTTTTGTTTGTCCCATAAATTAGTCCCATTTTCCTAAAATGGCAATTTTTTTCACACTCACCAATAAAATATTAATTCCACTACACTCACAACCCTTAATCTCCGTGCCGAAAAGAAATGGGACTACTCTAATGGGACGGAGGGAGTAATAAATAATATATATAATAATGTGTACAAAATTTTTATAATTAATTACAAGTGCACTTTTTGTGCCCGATCATATATAATTTATGTCTCCTCATTTTTGGCATTTGCTTTGTGGAGGTATTAATTTTCATGCTTAAGTCAATATTAAACTTTCCTTTACGAGCCTATATCAATATCAATCACTTTATCAGAGTATAAGGAATGCCACAAAACCATGATCTTACTCAGATGACCTAACTGTTGTTAACAGATATGGGATGGAGCATTAAACTAATTATTAGCCTTGAGAGAACTCACCCATTATGCTCCATTCCAAGCTCCTTCACCTCCCATTTAGCACTGGCAATGCGATCAGCATACCTGCTCAGACCACCATTCAATCAAAACCGCTATAATATGGCTATGCAAATACTAAACGCATCCCAACAAATTAGGAAATGTTCCTACATGAGATAAACTGTCCATGCGAAACTTTTATCTTATCATGTCCAAAAGAAAGAAATTCCATTTTTAACATAGGAACAACTAGCAATCACTGAAGAGAAGGTAGGTTGCAAACAGAGCAAGGAGTTACGTGTTTATAGGATTCTAGAAACTAAATGGATCTTTAGGCTTGTGTTTTTTCAACTAAAATGATAATATAGTTTATCTCAATCACTTTTAAGTCATGATTAGTTAAACAATGCCTTTTTTTCTGTCTCACCCATTGATGTGGAGTAGCAATTTTGCGGTTGTTCTATGTATTAGCTCAGTAAGATCAGGCACAGCATCAACCTGGAAAAATTATGGATGTCAACCCACTGCAAACAACATTGTTCAGGTACGAAACAAAGTAAGGCGAGCTAATTATATTAGCATTTTCTGAAGGTGGTTTGATAATGATGATGGAAACAGGTACAAAAAGATACAAGTAAGCAAGGAGACCAGACCATTGGCTTATGAAATAATTGCATATATCATTGAGTACTTCTGAAGCAGAAACATTATCCGAACTAATTGTGCAAATCGTACCATGTGAACATAAAAGTCCTCCACTATGGCTCCATCTTTGCGTGGAAGCATTGATTGCAGATGGCTTTTCGATCTATGCAATAATTGAGCAACAAGAGAGAGTGTGTCAGCCCCAGCACATCTTTCCTGCATCATTATGTAAATGCAATCACAGAAATATTAATCAAAATACAACTCCAACTAAAAGTACTTTTCCATAAAGTCATGCTTCTGAGTTGAGGAATCAAACATGGGAGAAAATCACTATCAACCGTTTGATTTAACATCTTTTCAGACTAAACCTTTAAAAGGGCTGCATATTAAGGCTTAGAAACGAATCATAAATCGTAATTATGGAATAGAAGAACAAGGTATTACACAAGTTGGGCTTTGTTTTCTTAAACTCAATCGCAACAGAAGCAGTTGACCATGATACCTTGAGTCCAAAAGATGCGTTATTTACGTGACTGGGAGGACTAGTAGGTGTAACATCCATATGTGTGAACGATGGACTCAAAGATGCTGAAGATGACGAAGGTATTGATGCGGAGGGATGTTTTATCCACTGGTCACACTCTAATGAAATTCTGGCCAATGCAGTCTTTAGCTTGTCTAAGGAAAATACAACAAAAATGTTTAGGAGAAGCAACTATTCCATGCATGCCAAAGTGTTATCCTGTTTGGAAGTAAATTAAATTCAATTTGCTAAAATACATCAAAACGTAGAACGACTCACGAGGAATAGAAATATTGATCCCTTTTCCACTTGTTGGAGTATTATGCTCACAGAATGTCTCAAATACATGGTAGAAAAAGATCTCAAACAATTGGCAAATTCCCTGTTACACAATCAAATACCATTACTGGAAAAGCATAAGAGAGGAAACAGGCCAAGAAACATTGATTTATGTGCATCAAGGTAAATATGGAAGCAAGCAGAAACTTTTTTCTCAAATAAGAAACCATCAGTAGATAAGCTACCTTAAAAAACTCAACATTGACAATCTCTAATTTCTGCATCAATCGTGCATATTTGTCCATCGATCTGGCTCAAAAACAGAAATAGATCTTAACATTTATGAGGAAATCATAGCATTCTAAAGGCTTACTACAGGAAATTTTATAATTCATACAAAAATTAGATATATATATATATAGACCTTACCTCAGGATACTAAGGGAGGAACCTGTTTGTGATGTCACATCTTCATTATTCCCACGCAAGGAGTTATGCCTTGAATGAGTGGGTTTGGTAATGCGACTAGGAAGTTGACTATCTTCATCAATAAAATCTGCATGGAGATCCTCATTTTCTTCTTCTGGAATAGTCCCATTGATATGGTTCATGTCAGAAGATTTAGTCTGCCTGGGTATTTTATCCATATTTCCAGATCCTTGTGTGGTTAATCCATTGGAATGGGAGGAGTCAGAATGCACCTCAGAACTGGCATTAACTTTTGGCAAAAACAGGTTTCTGTTTTCAAGCCAGTATGAAAATCCACCCTTCTTTGAACCATTAGCAAGTCCAACTGATTTATTGTCATGTAATAATCTTGAACGAGGACTGTCGGATGAAACAAGGAGAGCTGCTCCGTCACCAACCAGTCCTGGAAAACTAATTACTTGAATTGTGTCTGGTGGCAAAATTTGCCAATTCTCCTTCTCCATCACCATTTTTAAGGCCTGCAAGCCAATAAGTATCTAAGTTTCATGGTGGAAAAAAGAGCTTCAGCAAGAAATTGTACATTTTTTATCTTCGCATGCTTGCACTGATGACCAATTTTAGATTTTGCGTATGAATGCTTTTAAATATTAGCCACTCACAGCATGATATGATGAGATGAAATATTCAAGCAAACTAGAATCATGACAGGAAATTAAGTAGTTCCCACATGAATGCGTTCATACATAGCAAAAGCTAATGGACATGGACTTACATAAATATTCTGGCGATGGAATGCAGCAAAATAACCTTCACAAATGGATTTAACCTTCTGCCGGAACTCGACAGCCTCGGTCCCACAAAATGATTCTCCAGCCAAAATGAATATACTTAGATCTTCATAATTTCTCAAAAATTGATGAATGCTAGTAGAAGAAACTGCTGAGGACGAAAGCAAAACTGATACGCGGCTTGTTGTAAGTTGCCAAAGGTTCCTACGACCCCTTTGTAAGGCATGTGAAACAAACGTCACAGCATCTTTTCGCAATAAGAACCATGGGGATCCACTACTTGATGCTGCAGTTCCATCATCTCTTCCCCCATCAGTTGGATGATCTTCGAGTATGGAAACATGAGATCCTTTACAATCAGCAAAAGATGTGGAACTCTCTTCAACCGAGGAACAATGAAGTCCTCCCTCAATTGATGCAGGAACTAAGCATTTATCTGTTAGATGAGTATAAGAAACTTCTTTGGCAGTATCCTCAGAGGCTCCAGACAATGCACTATTATGGCAGGATGACACCTGCCACAATGAATAGAGCATTTCAAAATGCGATCTTTCAGTAACACAATTTACTCAAACAATATCAAACACTAAATTAATTAAATTGAGAAATTTAACTCCAAAGGTCATATGGTTAGAAAACATTCAGGACAAACCTCAAGCAGCCACTGCACTACATAAGCATATTGAACTATTATGCTGATTTTTACACGAGAGACACACTTTTTATTAGGAGGCGAGTTAAATTATTACAAAGGGGAGCAGTAAAACCCTAAAAAGCAAGATATAGTAACTTAATATACCACTCCAATCTCTGGTAACTGGTAAGTGGCAACATCTGAAACAAGATAGAATAGCAGGATTTCCACCAATAGATTTATACAAGGATTAGACGAAGCTGTGTATATGTAATGACACAGAAACATGCACATAAAAGGCATATGGCTAACTGAAGTGCAATGGTTAGAATTTTTTTCTTTTTTTTTTTTAGCCTTGCAAGGATTTAGCAGAGGTATCAAGTATACTCACAGAGAGAGATAACTTACTTTGTCTTCAAGTTGGAAGTTGGCAATTACATAGTATGAACACATCAGCTTAAAGAGAGCAGCTAGTGTTACTTTTAAACACAGCCTGAACTTGGACTCGGGTATTTGAGTGCACAAATCACTGTATGTAAGCCTGGGGCAGAAATGGGGAAACCCATCAAGAAGGCAAGAAAGGCATAAAACTACATCTCGTCCTAGCATAAAATGGGGAAAAAGAAACCCCAAAGCGAAAATATATCCTCAAGCCTTTGAAATTCATAAGATTAACTCATACCTAGTAAGTTGGACGCTGGGATTGTCAATATCCTGCAAATAAAGCTTTAAATGTCAATCACATGCATTTATAAGCTTGATGAAAGCATACAATTCAGATGAACCAACAAAATTAATGTATTTTGAAGTGTCAAAGGGTCCTATAAACAGTATCAAGGTCCTATAAACAGAAATGATACGGATGATGTGTTCTGGGTGTGGAATGTTCTTTTGTCATCAATCATGTGTGTATATTTTCAGTCAATTGCATAAAATACAATTGATCTGACTAGCACTCTGGTAATGACTTATATGTGTCAAGTTTTAGAGATTGGCTCGTGCTTCAAGCACAAGCCAAGATATCTTAAGAAAAATTATGAAGCTCAAATTTATACATTTTATTTAGAGACATACATTTGATCATCCCAGTTCCTCTAGATAGTTAAGTTCAAAGGATGAAAAGAGAAACTCCAGGAAAAGAATTAGGTGAGAACGGAGAGATACGAAGGAAACCGAGGATAAATATTTTCTTGAAGGAGAGAACTCCCTGACCTCACCCCACAAAATCTTTAAATAACAAAGAAAAAAAAAGAACACACCAAAACACAAGCAGAACCATAACCTTTAGCAAAATGAATAAAACTAAAATGGCTACACAAATTCTAATCAGTGTATGGTACACTAGTTAAGTTACCAAGATGTTCGAAAGTACTTTTCTTGTCAATGGCCAAGTTCAATAAGATTAACCAGGAAGTGCTTGCTAAGCAATTAGATTGGCATAAAAATAATTTTCTTGCCTCTTGCAAAACAATCTTTAAGGCTGAGTGACTTTCAGATAGAACCTCCTGCATGAAGAAGCTCTGTATTTTTTCAGCTAGACCAGGAACATCAGTGATCAAAGCATACGCATCAACCACCTGTAGATATATCAATATACAAAATACGATTAGTTTTACACCAAGCATCATCAAATGAATGTCCAGCATAAACATCACAATAATAGAGTGATGTTCAGGATACAAAACTTGATTGCTAGATCTCTGAGAAAATGCATAAAATTTGTAGCGATCAATGGATAATAGTCAATGGCATTATTTGACTGAATGCTATCAGAAGAATAACTTACAGGAATATAACTGCATAAATGGATATTACTAATTTTATGTTACAAGCTACCACTTATCAAACCGAAACAAAATCTTTCTTTGAAAAAGGAGAGGCGTGGAGTTTGCTCTTCTGGGTAAAACTTGTTTTCCTAAGTTTTCTTACTGTCACTATGATATAGAGATGCTTTGCCATTTCTATCAATCTATATCAGAGTCTATAACATAATGAAATGAGACAATACATGGAAGTACAGATACATATGAGATATTGATGACATATTTCACATCAAAACTCAGGAATTGCATCAATCCAAAAAATAAAGAGTAGAATGGAGTGCACCCATATTGCATCCGGCAAATAGATAAGCCAGAAACAATGCAAAAAAGGTGGACAAGCTCAATCGATTATCAGCAACACCATATATTATAATAGTAACCAATAAAAATGGGGAGCAATGAATAATATAGTTCATCATATATAAAGCTAATTAGGAACTAACAGTGAGATAGTCATCTTCCTTGAAGTCCTGGCATACTTCTAATAGAAGTGAATCCAGCTTCTGAAGAGTCTTCCCCAACCATACCTGCATCAAATTGGCTGTCCTAATCATTGTGCAATTAAATGAACAGCAAGGAGTTAAATATAAATATAAAAAAATGCTGAGCGATTCTCAAATATTGTAAGAAACTATAAAAGTTTAACCCTGCAAGTACAAACAAAGAGGAAGCGCGTGAACCAATTGTAAATAAAAGAAAGTAAATCTCTTTATGTATTTGCATGTTCAGTTTACCTCAACACCAAGGTTCATCTCTTGCACAGATGAAAGGCCTGATAAACTATCTAGGAGTCGTAAATACTCAGGCAGTACTTGGAAAGCCTGAGAATGTAAAGGTAAGCCTTTAGAAAGAATAGTTCAACCTATAATACAGCAACACGAAGAGGAAGCAAAAGATCTAGCAGAAGAGGACAAAAAGACAGAGAACTAAAATCCATTTTCTGTAACCTAATGTAAAATAAAACAGCACCTTGGAGAAACTCCCTTCCTCAACATAAGTATCAAGAGCCACTTTCATGTCCACTGCATGACAAAGCTCAGATAGGATGGGGAGCATGTTCTGCAAGTTGCAATAATATTATATGGGTTATACAGAAAAAGAATCAATCTAGAACAATCAAAGTAATAGTTCTGATATTATTGAAGCAACACATGCATCATTGCCAGATTACTAATCTTATGTTTCAATGAAAATCACACACAGATTCTGCCGTGAGCATGCATATCTTTACAAAACGCCAAACATATTTATGAGAAATTAGAGATTTGGCAAAAATTCAAGGAGAGAAATGCAAATATGGTTTCTCTTTTTCTCCTTATTTCCTTTCTAGTCTCAAGAAGCTAGATGATGTAAAGAAAATCTTACCAGTATTATTACATGGAAAAAAAAAAAAAGAATAATGAGAGATTCATAGTAAGTAGTAACACTACTTGACAAGTGTGGTCAACAACTTTAGCTAAATAAGCATTTCATGTTTAGCATCCCAGAGAAAAATTCCATCAATTTCATATATTTGGTCATTTCAGATGTTAAAAAATAAGGAATACATTAGCATGACATTCGATCAAAAAATATGTGCAATGTACTACTGTAAGTCATTTTCTTGATGCCCTGAGAGAAGCTGCAAATATACTATGCTCCGAAAGGCTTGGATGGGAGGGGAAACAAAAGAAAAAACAAATTGGAATAATCAACCATAAATCTCAGATGAACAGATTACCAGGAGAGCTTGTTTCTTCTTTGAATTTTCTGTAACTATTAGATCCCTAGACACCTCATTCTTTGACGAGGTAAGGTGTCTTCGCCCATTCTGCACATAATAAAAAAGAGGAAGTACAATGACACATCAATGTTTATTCAATGAACTTCCTATGTTGTGAGTATGATGTTCAAATAGTAACTGCTAATAAAAATTTTGAGGTTTGTTGCACAACAATATTTGGATAGATTGATTTAGCAACTTCTATAAGCTATACAAAATGACAAAGTAACAGTTTCTAAAGGAGATGGAAGAACGGACATTTGTTAGTTCATCAGTTAACATATTGACATAGAACCTTGTGACCTGGTTATTCAGAAATCGGGTACTGAGTCTACTGCCAGCATTACCAAGAAATGGGTTGTCCAAGAATCATAATTTCAAATATAGAACTCTTGGGGAAAGAAAACGCACCAAATTATTTTTCCAACTGAAACAATTGGAACAGTTTAGCACACCACACACAACCATGTAAGAGTTTGAGTTCAGCAAAGCTAATCAGATGTAACAGCACGCTCTCAGAGTTGCAATAATCTAATTGCTAGCAGTTCAAAGGTAAAATAGTCACCTGCTTACCATACAAATAACATTCGCAATCTTCAAGTCTTTCTCCAATTCTCTGACCAGATTCATCCCATTCACTGAAACAAAATATATTATCACAATTTAGTACAGCAGGAATTGCAGAGTTTTTACATCAGGGACACTTATATTGTAAACGACAGGTATAAATACTGTGAACTAAGTAGAAAATGAGGTGGAGTCAATCAGTTCCATGCATCATGCAACTAGTATGAATGAAACAGAAACCTATTTTGCTAGACCCAAGAAGACGCGATTTGAAGAGGCAGCTACAAATAAGCAGAATGCAAAATAAGAATGCCATGAAGATAAAATAAAGCAAATTCTAAGATAAATTATGGCTGGCCAAAAAGCAAATGAACAAACTAAAGCTCCCAAAATGATGCGCAGAAATATTTTCATTATGGAATACTACAACTTAGAAATAAGAAATGCACAGTTAACCAAGACATAAAGACATCATAAGATGCAAATTATAGTCGAAGCTCCTCAAACCAATAATAATTTTGTATGGTAGAAGGGTAAGGAAAAAAATCTTGCACTGATAATAAGGCCTTATAATGTCTCACCTAGTCTCCTTACACCAGAACTGTGTCGTATTATGTATCAAACTTCAGAGAAATATTCTCCAGGGAACTGTGTCATATTAAAAGTTTAAGGGGACTTGAACAGGAAACTCACCCATTTGCTCATGATGTTCCATCACATGGCGTGACAAGCGCTCAGAAATTCTGTCCAGTTGTACTAATCGAAGAGTGGCCTGTAAAATAATGCAATCAGATTGATCAGTAAATAATGAATTGATAAGAATATCAATATTCAGGATCTCAAATATAAAAATTATAATGATCACATTGCTTCATAATTCATATCAAAATAAAAGACACAGCATGTGACCCTGGGGAGAATTTCACCAGATGAAAACTATGATGCCTATTTAACAGTATAACTAATCATGACTATATGCCATAATGCTTCAAAACTACAGTCATCTTGAAACAATTGTACTCTTTTATTCAGACCCCTTTATGTATCTAATATCCTAACCAAGCCCATTTGGTATTAAAGTTTACCCAGACAACATGCATTTTACAGGGAAAGAAAATGCTTCTCACAAGTTTAAACTTCTATCAATAAATGGACAACTTATTTCTCGAAGAGCATATCATTACTCCAAATTGTCCAGCCATTAAGATAAAAAAGCAAGCATTCATTTAGAAAAAGAAACAGCTGACTTATAGTCAGTGAATAAGAAAGTGCAAAATGCATGACGACATTATAGAAAAACAAAAGGACAGCAGTTATCCCCCACTCGGGGCACAATGGTGAAAGCGCTTTGCCTGTGACCAAGAGGTCATGAGTTCGAGATACCTTGGGGGCATCCGGGTGGGTGAATTTTAAATTAATACATCCTATTTCAAAAAATAAAAATAAGGGTGGCAGTAACTGACACATGCATCAATACAAGTGTTGCTGCATCCAGCAGAGGTCATTCCAATTCAGGATATTGCTTGAACTTGATGTAAAGTTAAAAAAACAGCAAACAATCAGGGGCATACTGTAGTGACCTAAAAGCTTAAGTACTAAAAATACATTATTAGTATAAAATTACATAGTTAATTACTAAAATAAAAGGGGGTTTCCAGCCATACATAAATGGAATAAAATACTATAGAAATAAATGGTTGCAAACATTAAACACACACTTGATGACGTGTAAAGTAACCACCTATAAAATACAATTTTCTATTTATAGTATGTTGCTAAATATAGTAAATACTTTTATGACAATGCTATTGTGGGCTACGTAAAGACATGGCAAAGCTATCTAGTTGATGGCAAGCATACATGAAACCACATATACAAGTAAGCATGGCTATATTGATGAATAATCAAAGGCTATTTAGATGAGTAATCAAACCTAGAATCTAGGTTTTTTCAACTGTAAATAGGGGTTGAAACATAGTTTAAACTCACAAGTTTAAGGTAAAAACTTGTCTACACTATATATGTATTCCTTTCCCACTTCACACACCAATATAACACATTTTATGCCTAGATCAATTATTTTATGAGTAAAGAATAATTATTTTGCTTTTGATGCTTGGTACTTTGAAGTTAAATTAAGCAAGATTTCTTTCTATTAACAAGGAGTTAGAGAGGTGGGTTTCCTTATGTGTAAGCATGTTGTTAAGGTTATAATCATTGTTGCTAATGTGATATTTGTGTGAAAATGTAGGATAAAATGTAGGATTCTTCGGATCAAAGCATGGACATGGATCCTTATGGGTCAAAAGCATGGAAATGGATCTTTATGGGTCAAAAGCATGGACATGGATCCTTCGGGGTCACAAGCATGAATGGATCCTTCGGGGTCAAATGAATGAACTCGCATGTTATGTGTTTTCATACAAGTTTCGCATTTGGTAATTGATTATAACTGCTTACTGGAACCCACTGAGTTTTATGCTCATTCCTATAAAATCTATTTTATCACAGGATAAAGAGTGAGGTGGTGGGAAGGTCTTGACATCGAGAAGCTAGTTCTCCTTTTTGTTATGTTAAAAGAAAATCTTTTACCATGATTTGATGTCACTATTTTTTCTTATCTATGTAAATTATTATGGAAGCTTTATAAAGGTTATGCTAAGTATTTCTTTTTAAATCTTTCTCAAAGCCTCTTTTAAAAGTTTTTCCTACATTTAGTACATTTTAAAGTAGGGTATTACATAGTGGTATCAGAGCAGGTCTACTTTCTTGTAGACTTGAAAAACAAAATTTTAAGGATTTTTGGAGGAACTATGCTCTTGAATCAAGCCACCCAACATCTACTCTCGAGGTATGTATTGATTTTCATAAATTTTAGTATGATTTTGGAGTTAAGGATAATTTGGTAGATAAAGAATAACTTATGATATTTTCTCTTCTTTTTTATTTAGAATGTGCATCAATTAAATTATGATATACTATGCATGAAATATTTAATATAGCTACTCATATAGCATGTGTAAAGATGATATTTGTTTCTTTCTCTTTTAGGATGACTGCTTGTAATGAAAAATGTAATCACCCTAAAATTAAAGTCGAACCGGACACTGGAGTATGTCGAGACTATTTAGTACAAACACAAAGGTTGGAAGGGTTAGATTCTTATATCATCAAGAGATCATGAGTTCGAGCTTCTATGGGACATGTAGGGTGTGTGTATTTAAATTAATGTAAGATTTTTTTTTCAAAAAAAAAAGAGGAATGATGTCTTAAGTTATGGGTATCATGTGTCCGATGTTGAAGCCACTCGTAGGCTTATTGAATCGGAGAGATATGATTTAAGGCCTTTAGCAGAAAAAATTTTCAATGAAATGGTGGAGGTAAATTCTTATGAGGTTTTAAAGATAAACTACATCGACTA
Organism: Plectranthus barbatus; assembly: GCA_026898455.1. Taxonomy (NCBI): domain Eukaryota; kingdom Viridiplantae; phylum Streptophyta; class Magnoliopsida; order Lamiales; family Lamiaceae; genus Plectranthus; species Plectranthus barbatus. The sequence goes on from JAPKLW010000774.1 coordinate 325,217, forward strand.
TTGCAATCGTTTTATAAAGAATGGCGTAACATGGGTGAAGCATGCCACTAAATAAATATAAGGAAAGATAGGGTAAACATGTTGCGGGGTGAAATTGATGAATTGAGGATGGCTATAGGTTATTGTGATGAACAAATAAAGTTTTACGGTGATCAAAGGGAACAATTTGTACAACGTATCTTGAGTCACCAAGGAGAGATCGAAGACCATGGACTCATGATGGATGTTACTTATGAAGAAGTCGGGCTTGTAAATGATGATGAGGATCCTATGGAGTGGTATGATGGGGAGACTCGCTCAAATATGTCAGTCGTCGGACAAAACGAGCAAGTCGGAGGACTACCACATTGGAATATTGAAGAAATGAAAAGTCAAGGAAGTTATCATCTTATGTAATTAGAAAAGATATTTGCTATATATATATACATATATTTTGTTATCGTAGGGGTAGGCCATAAAATATTAATATTTGATGCATACTTTAGCATAAAGTTTAGGATTCTACTTGTTTATATATGAATATCTATTTTGTATCCTTGTTATTCTTCTTTCTATATTTATAATAGAAAATTATGCTGCCAAAAAGGGTAACCGGTGTTAGACGCGAAACAAGTGATGAAAGCTCACATACGTCATCACCCCCAGATAATTCGGGAGCAAATTTTGCACAAGAATCCCTACAAACCCTTAAAGGGCTATTGCAGCATGGAGGACTTTCAACTGGAGCACGAAATCCCCGAGCACCACAAGGAGATCGTGCCAATGATGTAGTTGAGCAGTTTCATCGACTCTCACCCCCTAGATTTAAAGGAAAGAAAGGACCAATTGCAACTGAAGAATGGCTTACGGAAATGGAAAGGATCTTTGACCATATGGGATGTACGAACTCCCAAAAAAGTCTCATGTGCTATTTTCCAATTAGCCGAGGATGAAAGACACTGGTGGGTTTTGAAGTCACGCACAATGATTGAGGCGCAGAAGAAGAATTTGAAGTGGGAGGATTTCAAAGAGATGGTTATGGATAGATATTTTTCTCAATCCATACGTGAGGAGAAAGAAGCCGAGTTCTTCAATCTACAGCAAGAGAGGATGTCGGTAATGGAATATGAAAGAAAGTTCAACCTAATATCAAGATACGCGCTTCATCTTGTCGACACCGAAGCTAAAAAAGCTAGACACTTCGAGAGAGGGTTACGCCCAGAGATTAGTGGAGTGGTATCTGGGTTGCGTTTACCAACTTATGCCGAAGTAGTGGAACGAACTCTAGTGGTAGCGACTAGTATGAGGTTGGAAAATTTCAGACCACCCGCATTATATAGTACAAATAAAAGGAAATGGGACAACCAAAATAAAGGGAAGAATTTCCAACTAGGAAAAAGAGGAAAACCAACACCACAGGAAGGGCAATCTTCCGGGAGTAGAATCAATTGTCCTAAGTGTGGGAAGCCACATAAAGGGGAATGTTTGTGGGGTAAGAATATTTGTTTCAGGTGTCACGAGTCATGACATCAAGCATTTAGATGCCCCAGAGCTAGTATCAGAGAGCCCGAGAAGGCAAAAGCTCGCGTTTATGCCTTGGATGCGGAGGAAAAGAATGGAGATGACACCAAAGAAGAAGTAGAAACTATGTCGGGTATGATACCTATTTTGAATACTCCCGCTTTAGTTTTATTTGAAACCCGTGCATCTCATTCATTTATGTCTGAGAACTTTAGAAAAAAACTTGGATTATCTTGCTTACATGCTAATAGGCAACTAGAAGTTAGCATTCCTTCATGAAAGAATGTTAAAACCTCAATCGTAGCGAGAGATGTCCAAATAAGAATTGGTGAAGAATATTTAAGTGACAATTTGTATGTGTTAGAAATGAATAACTTCGACGTTATACTTGGAATGGACTGGTTAAGGAAAAACTTTGCTACAATTAGATGCCACGAAAGAGAAATAGATTTCCTTAGACCAGGAGAAGCAAAAATTTCATTTCATGGTGCTAGAACAAAGTTCGAAACACATAGTCTCTACACATAAGGCTGTGAAGGCATTGAAGAAAAGGTGCGAAGGATTTTTAATAAACATATTGGCTAAAGAGACATCAAAGTTAGCCCTAGAAAATACGTCAATAGTTTGTGAATACCCGGATGTATTTCCTCAAGAACTACCTAGGATAGCTCCAAAGAGACAAGTAGAATTTACTATCGATCTTGTCCCAGGAGTAACTCCAGTATCAAAAGCACCCTATAGGATGGCTCCGAAGGAGTTACAAGAGTTAAAAATACAAATTCAAAATCTTTTGGATAAGGGGTTCATCAAACCTAGTATATCACCTTGGGGAGCACCTGTATTACTTGTTAAGAAAAAGGATGGAACTCTTAGGATGTGTATTGATTATCGGGAACTCAACCGATTAACTATTAAGAATAAATACCCCTTACCTCGTATTGAAGATTTGTTTGACCAATTGAAGGGGGCGAGCATGTTTTCTTAAATTGATTTGAGATTAGGATATCATCAATTAAAAATTAAGGATTGTGATACTCCAAAAACAGCCTTTAGAACACGCTACGGGCACTGTGAATTTACAATGATGCCTTTTGGAGTAACAAATGTCCCAGAGGTCTTCATGGATCTCATGAATAGAATCTTCCATCCTTACCTTGATCAATTTGTCATTGTGTTTATTGATGGCATCTTAATCTATTCGAAGAATAAAACACAACATGAGGAACACCTCCATATAGTGTGAATACTCTTCGCCATGAAAAACTCTATGCCAAATTCAGCAAATGTGAATTTTGGTTGGATAGAGTGGTTTTCTTAGGACATGTGGTTACAGCTAAAGGGATTGAAGTAGATCCATCTAAGATTGAAGCAGTGCTAAAATGGCGAACTCCAACAAATGTGAATGAAGTCCGAAGCTTCCTAGGACTGGCAGGATACTACCGAAGATTTATAAAAGATTTCTCGAAAATTGCAAGTCCATTAACCCAACTAACAAAGAAAAACAAAACTTTTCTTTGGACCAAAGAATGCGAAGACAATTTTCAAGAATTGAAACAAAGATTAGTTTCTGCTCCATTCATAGCTGTTCCATACGGTTCCAAGGAATTTGTAATTTATACAAATGCCTCTAAACAAGGTCTGGGATATGTTCTTATGCAGCATGGGAAGGTAATTGCTTTCGCCTCAAGACAACTCAAACCTCATGAGCATAACTACCCTACTCACGACCTTGAGTTAGCTGCAGTAGTACATGCATTAAAAATCTGGCGTCATTATCTATATGGTGAAAAGTGTGAAATTTACACAGACCATAAAAGTTTAAAATATTTCAACACTCAAAAGGAATTGAATATGCGTCAGCGAAGATGGTTGGAATTAGTGAAGGATTATGATTGCACAATCAAGTACCACCCTGGAAAGGCAAACGTAGTGGCCGACGCTCTAAGTCGTAAACATGGGAGTCAACTACTAGCGTTGTTAACCCAACAAGAATCTTTGATTCACGAATTTTCTAAATTAAATCTTGAAGTGGTAAAGTCTTCAAGTATTCTTGCGGAAATGGCAACACTTGTAATCCAACCATCATTGAGAGAAAGAATTAAAGATTCCCAAAAGGAGGACAAGTTCTTGTGTAAAATAAAGGAATTGACTTTGAACAAGAACCCCAAAGGATTTAAATTAGAAGTTGATGGAACACTCACATTTGAGGGAAGACTTTGTGTTCCAAAGAATGAAGAAATAAGAAGGGAAATTTTGGAAGAAGCTCATTGTACCCCATATACGACTCACCTAGGAGGAACCAAGATGTATAAGGATTTAAAAGAAACCTATTGGTGGCGTAATATGAAACGTTCAATAGGAGAATTCGTGGAGAAGTGTTTGATATGTCAACAGGTAAAGGTTGAACACCAACGACCATCAGGATTGTTAAATCCTTTAGATATTCCCAAATGGAAATGGGAACATATCACTATGGATTTTGTGACAGGATTACTAAGGTCTATTAAAGGCAATCATGCAATTTGGGATATTGTAGACAGGCTTACAAAATCAGCGCATTTTTGCCTGTGAAAATGACCTACAGTTTGGACCGACTAGCAAGTATTTACATTGAGGAAATTGTAAGAATGCATGGGGTCCCCGTCCATAGTATCAGACCAAGATAGCCGATTTACTTCAAAATTTTGGCTTTGCCTTCAAACTGCAATGGGGACTAAACTCAAATTTAGTACAGCATATCATCCTCAAACAGATGGTCAATTAGAACGAACCATACGAACATTGGAAGATATGCTTAGGACTTGTGTACTTGATTTTGGGGGAAAT
>JAPKLW010000774.1:329552-358606 GCA_026898455.1 Plectranthus barbatus
CATTGGAAGATATGCTTAGGACTTGTGTACTTGATTTTGGGGGAAATTGGGAAACTTATATTCCACTTGTGAAATTTGCTTACAATAATAGTCACCATACTTCGATAGGCATGGCACCATACGAAGCATTATATGGAAGAAGATGTAGATCACCAGCTCATTGGGACGAAGTCAGTGAAAAGAGAATTTTGGGACCAAAGATTGTTGAAAGAACAGTAGACATGGTTACCAAAATAAGGGACAAAATCAAAGAAGCTCAAGACCGACAAAAATCCTATGCAGATAAACGAAGAAAGGACCTACACTTTGAATTTGGTGAAAAGGTATTTTTGAAAATTGCTCCGGTGATAGGGATAGTAAGATTTGGGAAGAAAGGAAAATTGAAAACACGCTTTATTGGACCTTTTGAAATCCTCGAGAAAATAGGAAATGTTGCCTACTGGTTAGCTTTGCCTCCAAACCTAGAGAAGGTGCACAACGTGTTCCATGTGTCAATGCTTCGAAAGTACCTTTTAGATCCTAAGCATGTCATTAACTATAAGGACCTTGAACTTGATCGAGATTTAACCTATGAGGAAGCTCCAGTGGACATCATTGATAGAAAAATCCATAAATTAAGAAATAAAGTTGTACCTTCAGTATTAGTTCAATGGAGTAAACACGGAAGAGATGAAGCCACATGAGAGCGAAAAGATGACATTTTGACAAAGCATCCGTACATCCCGGAACAGGTAAGTTAATTTCGAGGAAGTTAATTTCGAGGACGAAATTTTTTAAGGAGGAAGGAATGTAGTGACCCAAAAGCTTAAGAACTAAAAATACATTATTAGTACAAAATTACATAGTTAATTACTATAATAAAAGGGGTTTTCAGCCATACATAAATGGAATAAAATACTATAGAAATAAATGGTTGCAAACATTGAACACACACTTGATGACATGTAAAGTAACCACCTATAAAATACAATTTTCTATTTACAGTATGTTGCTAAATATAGTGAATACCTTTATGAATAAGCAATGCTATTGTGGGCTATGTAAAGGCATGGCAAAGCTATCAAGTTGATGGCAAGCTTACATGAAACCACATATACAAGTAAACATGGCTATATTGATGAATAATCAAGGCTATTTAGATGAGTAATCAAACCTAGAAACTAGGTTTTTTCAACTATAAATAGGGGTTGAATTGAAACATAGTTTAAACTCACAAGTTTAAGGTAAAAACTTGTCTATATGTATTCCTTTCCCACTTCACACACCAATATAACACATTTTATGCTTAGATTAATTATTTTATGAGTAAAGGAGAATTATTTTTCTTTTGATGCTGGGTACTTTGAAGTTAAATTAAGCAAGATTTCTTTCTATTAACAAGGAGTTAGAGAGGTGGGTTTCCTTATGTGTAAGCATGTTGTTAAGGTTATAATCATTGTTACTAATGTGATATTTGTGTGAAAATGTATGGATCCTTCGGATCAAAGCATGGACATGGATCCTTATGGGTCAAAAAGCATGGATATGGATCCTTATGGGTCAAAAGCATGGACATGGATCCTTTGGGGTCAAATGAATGAACTCGCATGTTATGTGTTTTCATACAAGTTTCGCATTTGGTAATTGATTATAACTGCTTACTGGAACCCACTGAGTTTTATGCTCATTCCTATAAAATTTATTTTATCACAGGATAAAGAGTGAGGTGCTGGGAAGGTCTTGACATCGAGAAGCTAGTTCTCCTTTTTGTTATGTTAAAAAGAAATCTTTTACCATAATTTGATGTCACTACTTTTTCTTATCTATGTAAATTATTATGGAAGCTTTATAAAGGTTATGCTAAGTATTTCTTTTTAAATCTTCCTCAAAGCCTCTTTTAAAAGTTTTTCCAACATTTAGTACATTTTAAAGTAGGGTATTACACATACATAGATGACAGACAAGTAAATTAACAAAATGAGAGGTCCTCAGGAACAAATGCAAAGGAAACAAGGAAAAATGGAAAAGTATTGAGGAGAAGTACCACAACAACAGATGTCCCGCAAAAAGAATCGAGTGTAGTAACATACACATGCACAAATGAAGACAAGAAAGAGTAGTATAAAGAATAGTACCTGTTCCTCGAAATAAGTTGGTTCATTCTCTTCTGAACGGATATTTTCAAAAATATGTCTAACAGGATCAAACTCCTGAAAAAAATGAAGAAATATTCACAACAGTTACTGATATGGTTGGTAAGAAAAACACAAACAGATAAAACAAAACCCTTCAATCTTATAATAGTAGCAATAATATATGAATGACAACACCATATTGAGCAGCAAAAGCATCATCAAGCAGGAAGAAAAACAAAGTATGTCACTTCATTTTCCGAAATAGGAAACTTTGAACCAAAAAAAATGTAACAATAACATAACAATTTGAAAGATACCACAAACATCTTCTAGAAATTATCCCATGTATAGTATGTCATTGCTCACTTGTATAAGTAATAGATGGTTAACTATCATTCTAAGATCAGTCACCTCCTACTGTACCAATCCAAAATATGATTCTGTCATGAATAGTAGTTCCAAGCCTTCCACTGAAACTGTAATTATTCCACTTATATGAAGAAACTAAACTGCTTATGCCACTAAAGAGATCATAAATAACCTCCTCAAAAAATTCCTTCTCAAGCTCATCCACAGCTCGACCTTGAGGTTTGCTCCCATATATTAAACTTAATTCTTCAGAGCTTGAACTCAGATTGTGCCTCTGATGTGGAGGTAGTCCAGCAAGAACACGAGCCACAGCTGCTGCAGCAGCTGCTCGTGCAGGAACCTGCGTGTCAAATTAGTTGCCTCTATAACTTCAGATATAACTATGAAGGCTTCACATCAACATTAATAATAATCAATTGTAAAGATAGAATTATAAATCGTCATTCCAATGTCAACATCAGTTTATTTAGTAGAATAAAACACAGAAAGTGTTAAATAATAACTTAGTTAGAAATCAAGGTGTTGCATTTGCAGCATGGGATTGGCTTTTACTCATCTACCACTTCCATTGTCATATATATATATATAAAAGCAGGAAGTTTCTAATATTTACCAAAATACCACTTTCCCTCCAAAACTATCATTTAATATTATTCTAAATTATTTTATTATGTTTACTCATATATATTAAAATATATATCTATACAATAGAAAATAATAAATCTTGCAACCAAATGTAATATTCTCTTCTAGGAAATATAAATCTTCACCAATTTTAATTTTTTATTGAAAGATCTGAGTATATATATATATATATATATTACATTAAAGCTGATTTTTTTTTTAATAGGAGTAACATTTTTCAAGATTCTATGCTAACTTTATTCACATCTATTTTTCTTGAATGTAAATAAGATTTTAGTAAAACTAAATTCGTCACTTTTCTTCTAAATAATATTAAATCGTTGGTAACTAAAGTTTTTTAATTTATTTTATTTTTTAAAAATCAAGCATAATTTTTCTCTATTAAGTTGGAGATTCAATGTAAATAGAAGTCTTAATTTGTAAACTTTGTGCTAACTCTACTCATTTAAATTTATATATATAATTTTATATGTATATAATTATTTAAGTAATATTATATAATATAAATCTAATTTTATATATATAAAAAATAAGAAGTTCACATACATCAAGATGTTGGTCACGCATCGCGCTGGGTGTATTACTAGTTTGTGCCAATAATGGCATCACAACCATACCTTCTATTGGCAAGCAAGATTGGACATTTTTTCAAATTATATAGAAAAAACAAAAGGAGGAATGAATTTGTCTCAGTCTCCAGCTCTAACCAATTTGGAGATATTGAACGACTATCAAATTGCCTGGCATATGCTGAATTTTGGCCTTATGAGATCTTTAATTGGGTAAATTGAATTTGAGACTTTGAACTGGAGAATATGACCCATCTCTCTCGAAGAATCTTGATACTTAAAAACCCATCCATTCACTTCATACAACCACAGCAGTAGCTAATTAAAATTTGAAGTTGAGTCAGGAGAAAGTTTTAGGCCCAAGCAGTTTATTGACTACACAACAATCTTGAAGTTACCTACGAGCTTAGGCATTGGAACAAACATAATTACTAATTTCCAGTTCGATCATCGATGATCACTATAACTAGCTCTATAATTCTAATTAATTATCAACAAAAAAAAAACAAGAAATTTATCAAGTTTATAAGCATATCCAAAATTTTAATGGTAACCCAACTCAAGCAATTGCATGATCAAAGTCTGGTAGGTACCGCAAGGCTGCATCCAAAATGCAACACACACATTGCCACGATCCAAAGTGCTAGTAACACAATTATCAGCTCAGCAAAGAATATCACGTTCACAGTACCTCAGGACGATCAGACGGGGGAGGCAGGAGGCCAAGCGAGCGCGCGGAGCGAACTGAGCTGAAGATCTTCTCCCCGACTTTGGACAAGTCCATGCCACCTCCTTCTCGCGACAAGAGCAGCGATCCTAGGAACAAATACCGCGACAACTCAAACCCCCCGTCTCCAAAATCGCCGGCGCTGCCGCCAACGGCATTCAATAGGAGTAACGGACTAAGTGGAAATGGAAGTGTCGGTGGCTTGTCGTTCGACTGCATCTCAATCAAGCCCCTCCGCCGCCTCCGGAGACTGGACCGCGTCCCCTCATTATGGCCATATCAGATCAGAAATCAGGTAATCGCGCAATGGCGCTCGCAGTCAGTGTCAGAGAGAGAGATTAAATCTCCATGGTAGTGGAATATTTGGAGCTGGGTTTACTTTGAATTGATTGTGGAGACTTTTTCTGTGATGGATCTTGATCAATCAAAGAATTGGGAACTCGCTGCACCCCTACAAATTTCGATTTCTTTTTTCTTTTTTCCGTTGAGATTTCCTTTTCTCAACTATTTTACTCCTATCTTAGTAGTTTATCGTTATCCGCCTAAATTTAATTATTATTTTTATTATTACTTTGATGATTGATCATTGTGCTATAATAAATAGTAGTATTAAATGCGTAAAAGAATTTTAGACGAGAGGATATAGAATGGATAGATATTCTACACTTTTCTATTCAAATAATATTAAAAATAATAAGTCTGTTATTAATCAAAATCAAACAAAAAATGGGGGATATGATATAATGTGCATCAGATTCTATTTAAGTATTTAATCGTCGGTAAATTTTTTTTTATAAAAAAAATGGTATTTTCTCAGCCGTATAAGAGCTTGAATAAGATCGTATTCGTATGGTAGTTCTTTAATAAATTGATTTTCATTTTAATATTATGAGAATAGACTGCAAATCGTATTTTGTGAGACAATATCACATAGGGTAATAATTCTCAACACAACACAATATTTTATCGAATCGATATGCTAAGCGCACAAAAAATTTGTGTCAGACTCCAATATTCGCTAATTAATTAATATAAATATTTTAATTTATTATTTAATTAATAGTTCGGAAATTATTATTTTTTTGATATTTTTCTTTATTTTGGCTTTTGTCGTGTCAATTGGATTGAATATTTATCATATTTTTATTGTGTTTATGTTTTTGTCATGTGTTTGTATTTGAATTTAATTGACGATATTCAAATATAACTAGTATTGCATTCGTCCCCTAACTCGGGGTGTAGTGATTAAAGCACCTTGCCTGGATCAAGATGTCACAGGTTCGAGCTTCCCGGGGACATCTGGGTGTGTGAGTTTAATACATGTATTCCTATTCAAAAAAAAAAGCTAGTATTTCATCCATGCGATGCGTGGAAATTTCATATGAATAATCTTCCATAAGTTAATGATCATAAATCATATATTTTTAATGTAAATATTGAGAAGATCTTAATTAAAAGAATATGTTGATATATATATATAGGGGTGCGTTCATGGCTGAACCCCTATAAGTGATTGAACTAAGACTAATTCTTGATCGTAGATCTAGGAAACTAACGTACAAGATTTCATTTCGTGACATGTCATTATTTAGTGTATTTTTTATCATTGAAAGGGTATTACTGTCCAAAAATTATACAAAATCAAATCGTGGGGATTTTACACACAAGATTTTTCGGCGTTTAGGTAGGAGCATTAATTACACACGTCCCATTATCTCCAAAAATAATTAACCAACCCACCAAATAGCAATTAATACCTATTTTTCACTTTTACCGCCCTCATTAAAAAATGAAAAAGTGAAAATTAGGGCGACTTTACAAATTCATCTTCGCCGGCGACGACATTGTTTTTTTGGGTTTCAGAATTCCGGTAACACTAAACTATTCGACGGTCAAAATACAAACATCCCAGCGGCAAAGCGAACTCCGTTAGTTGTCTACGAAAGGAGGTAAGTAATTTGTCGTCCAAAAACTGTTAATTCTTACAAAAAACTGCAGCAATTCGTTCCTTATTTTAAAGTTTTTTTAAGGTTGCAAACTCAAGATTAAACAAATGGCTCCAAAGAAGAAAACGATTGACCATGCGTCAATTTCAGGTTTTTTTTTACAATATTTTTATTTGGGATATACTCTGTGTTTAGATTCAACCTAGTTAAACAATTATTTTGTGCGAAGGAATCTTTGTTTTTATTGTTTGAATGTTGGGTTTTGAAATTTTTGATCTATTACTGTTAAAAATTTAGCTAGGGTTTCAAAATTATTTGCTCTGTTTTTTGTTGTATATGCGCAAAATATTAGATTTTTTGATTCAAGATAATGAAGATCGTTCGTATTAAATGAATATTTTATAATTGTCCTCTATGTGTTGAATACTTATTTGGACGCAATGATTTATGAATGTAGTATTTTTTCACTTAAACTTTGATTTATATAGTTTGTGTCATTTTGGTTTTTTTTTTATTGTATCGAAGATCATTGTTTTACGTAATGATTATCATTGTTTAAGTGGTTTATATATCATTGATGAGTAATAGATTTTGAATTGTGGTCAAACAAAAAAACTGATTGATCACTGTTAACGATTAATCATTGTATGTACATTTTATATGTCATTATGTTCCGAACAAGGGCAAAAGGGTTGGAAAAGCTTAAGACCCGAATAATGGTACTCAACTGCCCAAGCAAAGTGAATAATCAAGAGAGTACTATTCTTTTGATTAGACACATGCAATTTTACAATGGGGAGAAAGACGCTGAATGGAGTGCAAGAATACCGCAACGAAACAAAAAGTTCTACCGTTATCTACGCGCAAAATTCTGCACTACGTTGATGTTGTCGGAACTTGTGTTGTTTTTTGAGCGGTTTGTGGGTTTTATTTTTTTTAATGTTATGATCTAAGGATATATCGTACTATGCATTGTCGAACACTTTGTTAGAGATGGTATTAACTATTCTTTTGCTACATATTAACTGCTATCAGTAGTATTTCGAATATTAGCAAAAATTATAATTAATTTTTTTTTCTTTATTTATTGACAATTTTTTTTAGAAACATAGATAATTTAAACTGAAATTTAAAAGTTGCATTATTCATATATTATATGGGTTCATCATTTTGTTAACAAATTGAGAACTGTAATGATGATAGTAAAACAGAAAAATGATAAATGGTTAACAAAAAAGAGATTTTCGCAAAAATTTGAAAATATTATACATAACAAAGTACATACAAATCAAATAAAGGTTTTTATTTTCTCTTAAATGATATATTAAAATTTAAACAATGATCATGTAAAGAATAAAAAATGATAAATTAAAAATATTGCATCTAGCCAATTTTATATGGGTTCATCGTATTTCTTATGAATTGTGAGCTATAATGATAATATTAAAATTGAACAATGATCAATTTCTATAATAAAAATGATATTTGCGTAGAACTAAATTTCATCCACTGCAACCACATATAATTCAAAACAGTATTCCAATTTGCGTTGCATACTCCTCGTAAAACTTCATTGCATGCTCCAATGTAATGAAGATTTACCCACATATGGATTCATAGCATCATCGCATATAGGAACAAACATAACTGAAAAAAATTATTGTAAAAGATTAGTATTAATATAAACAACGACAAACAAAAATATACTAAATGATAATAAAAAAAAACTAAAAAACTCATGTAATTAAAATAATCATCAAATAAAACGTATTACAAACATATTAAAAAAACAAAAAAAAAATTGATAACAAAAGTAAAAATACTAAAAGACAACAAACTACCACAGTAGACGCACATACATATTAAAAGGATAAACACAATCATACTATTAAAAAAAAAGAACTTAAAAACAAATAACTGATAAAAAATACTATATACAATGATATTGGTATCGTTGTTTAATGACATATAATGACAACATAAAAATAACCTTATTTGAATTAAATTGACTACATTGAATAACGTAATCCATACAAGAACAAAAAGGATTAAACACTAAATCAAATCTACAAAACATATCGAAACAACCAATATGAAAGAAAGAATACGAAACAGTACATGCAAAACAATGAAAAAAAAACACACGACATATACTTTCAAACAAACAAAAAACCTGGAGATTCATCGATGACAGATTCTACTTCCATAATATTGAACAGCCTCGACCAAAAAAAATGGAACACGAAAGAAAAATAACAGATACATTAATGGAGAAGAGAGACGATAACAATGGATGAAAATAGACGATAACTACAAGGAAAAAATGAAAACAAATAAAAGATATAATATCTTTGGTTGATTGCATGAAATTAGGAAATTACCAAACTAAAAAAAGATACTCTATAATATAATTTTACTTCTACCGATCTAACCCTTTGGCTAATTAAAAAATATTTATAAAATGCCACATGTCCAAATTTCATCCATTTGATTAAAAAAATAGACGGCTAGAAGTAAGGTCACTGTTCATTCATAAATATATGGTTCGGATTTGAACACTACTATATATATATATATATATATATATATGAATGAATCTCAACCGTTGGATTGATAGCATCAATGGTTGAGATTAAAAAATTAAGCATAATTTTCGTTCGTGCTTTATAAATCATGCTTAATTCGGATAAAATGATTTATAAAGTAAAAAAAACATAAAATCTGGAAAAATATTTTAATTTCGATCATGGACTTTTTGAAATGAATGGTGTAGATTCATTTTTATTTAGTACAAACTAACTTTTAGTATAAGATGAACTCCCTATATATATATATATATATATATAACTAATTAATCATAAAATAAATATTATATAAAATACCTAAAGTAAAATCTATAATACATTTTTTTATCATGTTCATACAATAAAAATACATTACCTTTTTTTTTAGTAAATATAATCAAGTTATAGATAAAACTTAATACTTCAATTAATAAATCATTATTGCAACTACAATTTTACCATTATACCCTTCAATTTTATTTTAATATATATATATATTTAAACTAAGCGAATCAATACAATAAGGACACGAACCACACGAATTGCCACCTTTAAATTATTACGTAAGATCTTGTCTTTAATTATTAATTTATCACATGTCACAAGAGTTGTTTAGTAAAGTATAGTATTGTTGCATATAATTTAATTTTGTGATTGGACTTCATTAATATTTATTACTCCCTCCGTCCCGGGACAGTCGCAACGTTTTCCTTTTTGGGCCGTCCCGGGACACTTGCAACGTTTCCATTTTGAGTAAAAATTAACAACTTAATTACACTCTAATTATCATTAATTAAAACATTAAAATTCAATTTTTTTTTAAAATTAAAGTTAATTTTACGAAATTAAAATTAACCCACCCCACCCCACCCCACCCCACCCCACCCACTAATACTCCCACCCCATCCCCCCTTCTCATTTCTCAACCCTAGCCGCCGTTGCTTCGTCTTCGTCTTCTTCGTCCCTCTCGTCGATGGCTTCCTCCGACGGCTGGTTCAGCATACATCGGAGACGAAGCAAATCGCGGCCTAAATACTCCCTCCCCTCACCCCGTATCTCCTATTTCTCCCATACGGGATCCGAAAACCCTAATCCCTACCGATTACCCTCGCGCGCGCCGGTGCCTGACTCTGAGGGTTGGATAAACCCTCGAGCGCCTCTAATCGACCGTTCCTCGCCTCCGTTGATAAATCGCAGGGGGTTTCGCCACCCCCTGCTGTGGATCATCCGATCTGCGATTTTCGCCCACCTCCAGCCGCCGGTTTTCCGATCTGTGAGCTTCGCCACCCTTCCGCTGCGATGACTGAGCCCAGGAGCTATGCGGTCGAAGGAGGCGAGGTGGATGAACGTGTGGGATCTGTGGCCTGTGATGTTCGCCCACCCCCTGCCGCGGGTTTACCAATCTCTGATGTTCGCCACCCCCCCGCTGCGATGAATGAAGCTACGAGCTATGGGGTCGAAGGAGGCGACGTCGATGATGTTGTGGGATCTGAGGCCGTGCCCGAACCTGATCTGCCATGCCCGGCTGGTATCTCTGATCTCGGTTTTTCTTTTATTCGCCCTATTCATGCTAGCGAACTCCCTATTGTGACTGATTCTGAAGTTTGTCATGATTTGGGTTGGGATTTTGTGGAACAATTCGATTAAATTTGGCAAAAGTCTAATGCATGTTCATATTGATGCTGCTGCATTTGTTGATTACATATTTATGGTGCTGCATGTTGTAGATTACAAAAAATTAGACTAATTGAGATTGCTATACATCATATATCCAGTGCCTGTCTGATTTCTGTCATCTCCATGTTATGCTGATCTGAGATGTAGCTGATGCATTCCAAAACGAGTTCTTTTGGCACTTCCAATGTCTGTGGTAATGTGTTGGATCTGCGTAGTGCTCCTTTGCTCATGTGTGGTATCTTGTATGCATTTGAGCTGAGAAGATGAATGCATTTGTGCCTGTGTGCATGTGCTTTATGCTAATTGTGCCTGTGTGCAAGTGACCCTGATCCTAATTGCTCTTAAATGTCCCTAAACTTCTTCAATGATGTCTTGAGCTGAGAAGATGAATGCATTTGTGCCTGTGTGCAGTTGGTTTATGCTAATTGTGCCTGTGTGCAAGTGATCCTGATCCTAATTGCTCTTAAATGTCCCTAAACCTCTTCAATGATGTCTTGAGCTGAGAAGATGAATGAATAAGGATCATACCTTAGAGATCAAACAATCTCTAATCACATCTTTTGTGACTGATTCGATTGACTTTGTAACTATTGTCCCTGCACATCTATTCTTGCTGTTTCTTTTGGCTGGTTCAGTGTATGTGAATGGGAAGATGCCTATTTTGCCATCAAATACTACCTGCCCTTGATCTGTGATGATAGGCCTACTTACTGCTGACATGAACATAACCTTGGTAATGAACTTTTTACTCTTACAACTTCTATAAGGGTCTTCTTCCCCTGGTGCTAAATAATGCCTATGTGTGGTTTTGGTCATGTAGAACCACTTTTCATCTATATGGAATGTGTTATGCATTTCCATGAACTTGATCTTGTTTTGGACTCTATCTAAATGTAATGACTGAAGGCAAAACTTCAGCCTACTTACCTTGTTTGAGGCTGTCAGCTCTGGTTTAATGGCATTCGTATGTGCCCTAATCCTGCCCTCTTTCACCCATCTCCCAACTGATGATTTACTTACCCGAAGACCACTTGCTACTCCCCTTATTGTACTCCTACTAGAATATGTCATCCTTGACAACCTATCAAGGTCCAACTCTAAACTCCCTTGTTTTTTCACTCATTTTTTGTGATTTCTCAATTGTATATACCCAATCTCTTCTATTTGTTTTTTTGCAGCAGTCCAAAGCCGATGAACGGTGGATCGGTGGACTCCAAAACGACTGGTTGCTGAGGTGATCCTGCCCCTTAAAGGCTTACCATCCTTGCTGCCTTCAAGTAGAAATTGGACGAGTTCATTCCGCTTCGAATCCGAGAGTTCACGGCTTGATTCCATGGCATCTCTTGCTCTCGGCCTTCTTTTGTTTTTTTTTGCTGATCGATGATGAAAATGATTCTGAGATCATGTTTCATTACCTATTTAATGTGGCCATTTGATTTGTAAATTCAAATTAGTGATGGGATTAAAAATTTGGCTCCAAATTAGTAATTTGATCAAATTCGATTGTAATCATTACTTTTAATTTGAATTTAAATGAGTTGTGCTTTTTTTACATTTTTCATTTCTATATTTTTAAAATTTAATTAACTAACTAATCTAACCCCACTAACTCCCTAATTACTTTTTCTTAACCTCCGTGCCGGGTCAAACGTCTCAAGAGACCCGGGACGGAGGGAGTATATCTTAATTTTGACATGTCAATTAAGATAACTATAAGTGGATTTTGTACGTAGATTGTATTTGTAGAGTAAATGATTTTTTAAATTACATATTATTATTATTATTTTTGTTAACATTGGGCTTGACTTCGGAAAGCTGCAGACATAGCAGTAGCTTCTAAGCCCAAACAGTTACATTCATATGCAGTGAAAGATCTTCAAAGGGGTTTTAACTTTTTCCATACTGGTTTACCTTGTTTTCTTTTTTGTGAAAGAGGAAGAAGAAAATGCTGAGATTTAGGAGAATTCTTTCAGCAACACCAAGAAATGTTAATGGCGGAAACTTGCTCAGAAGAGAAGAGAATGTTTTCCCCATTATCCCTCTGCACAATCCCTATCAACGGACTTCTGCTCGATTTGTCAACGTTTACGAGGTCAGTTGCGAATTTCCCGGAATCCTTTCATGTTTAATTTCGTAATTGGGGCAATTGACACTGAAATCAAACCAAGACTGGAGTTTCATATGCTGGGATGTTGGGCTAGCTGGTTTGGATCTGTTTTCTGACTTAGATCGTTGGAAATAAATTTTGATTCACGTTGTTTGATGCTAACCCTCTTGGTTATTTCGTTGTAGTTGGCGACTAAGACGGCTATCGAGCGATCACGAGCTCGGCTGTGAGTAATTTTCAATGTCGGGTTGTGTTATTTTACGTTTCACGTTTTCTTTAATGCTGAATTTGAGGCATGGGAAATTAGTTGTCCGATTTTAATGTAAATGTTTTTTTTGCATGAGGTAGGACAGTAAAGACGAGATAGGTAGGGGTTACTTTCAGGACATGAAAGATATGGAGAAACACGGTGGGAAGGTAAGTTATACGTTCTTGTTGGACCAAGATTTGTGGGTTTTGAAGGCAGTGTTTTGATTGTAGATTTTGAAGTTGGATGCAGATATCAAGAGCAAATAAGATAATAGTTCCTGCAGCATCAGCAGTAAAGTTTCCTATACTCGAAGTGAAGAAAACAGATGGTTCTAGCTTTAAGCTACCCCTATGCTCCGAAGAGAATGATGCCAATTTGTCCACATCAGATGTCGCTAAGGTTTCTAGCCTTACGATGCCCCCAACCTCTAAATCAAATGATACCAATGCGTCCACATCAGATACTGCAAAGGCATCTCTAATATGCTTATCATTTCGGGCAAGCTCGATGGTGAGATTTGCGTATATATGTTCTCAAGAATGGAACCATCTTAATTTGTTAGGTGAATGCCTGAATATTCAGGAAAAAAGGCTCCCTCCTTTTGGGAGCTCAGATGGGTCAACCAGATCTCCCAATTACTTGCATGGCTAGGTTCTTGATTGATGCAATAAGTTGTGCTTTTGAAGCACTTTATGTTTTCTTCTGATTTGGTCAAAGTCATGACTATATTCTCCTTACCTTTTATATGTCTGCTACCTTGACAGCCTATGGTTAACTCGTGGAGCTCACCGTTCCTCAAAACATTTGCACATTCCGAAGATGTTCGTTTGTACGAGGTATCACATATTTTGATGAACCTTTATTATTTGTAGTGGGGATAAAGTTCAAACGTGTCACTTACCTTTGTATTGACAGGTAGATTAGATTAGGGTAAAAACAAATTCCTACTTGGACCATTATATTGGCTTGTAATCGCATGCTTTGTTTGTTAGAAGTAGGTTCTTTCATTTTTCCTGGCTGCTTACAGTTTGTTGAACTGGCACAGGAAATCAGATTTCCATCCCCACCATAATTATGCTTGATAGTAGGCTAGTAATATCTCAAAAGATCGATATAATGTGGAACACTTTCACTAGATTTTTGTCATTTTTTCAAATAGCTACCACTCAATCTGTTTTTTCACTTTTCTGTACAGAACCCATGGGGATGTGATTCATGATGCTTAAATGTGTCATTTTCTCTGTTTATACAAGGAAAGGGTAACGTTTCCCTTTCTTCCGTGCACAGTGTGAAACTCTATAGTTGATCTGCAGTTAATGTGATTACCACTTAGAAGATGACACCTTTTGGTCCCGTAATTATAATATATTGTAGGAGCAAACTTGAGTTTGTGACTTACCTTTACCTAATGAAACATTTTGTTTGTGGCTTTAAATAATCAATATAGAAGGTAAGGGAACTTGGTGGTATTGGGAAGCATTTTACTCATCTCCTTCATCCCATGAACGGATTGTGTTCATACTTTATGATGACAATGTCTCTTGTGTAGGTGAGCTTCATAGACTCTTGGTTATTGTCTCGTAGTCTTGTAAGGAAACTACTGCTTAGGTTCATGAGGAAACCCACTCCTGGAGAAAAGCAAGATGTTCTGCAAAGGCAGATTGTTTATTCTTTTGGTGATCATTATTACTTCAGGAAGGAGCTACAAATAGTAAATCTTCTTACCGGGTATGAAAAATGTTCAGATATCTATCCACCCTCCATTCATGATTAGCCCAGATAAAAATTGTGATCCTTACCTACATTCTTTTACTTTGATAATGTGCAGATACATTTTCTTGCTGGACAAGCATGGAAAAATACGATGGCAAGGTTCTGGAATGGCAGAAGAAGATGAGCTGTTGTCACTTCTATCCAGCACATCCTTATTGCTGGATGGAGACTAGTAACAAATCTTTTGATTCAAAGATCAAATTTGAAGTGTCTTAGTTGAGCAAACAAACTCAACTGCGATCCCTAGTTCAAAGAGAGTAATGTCTTCCAATCCTTTACAGCCTTCTAGATGGACTCCTTAAGGCTTTTTCTTTCCTTTCCAAAATGGGCTTTACTGGCCTTCCACATGCCGGTGAGTTGCAGCTAGATATATGTTCATGCACTCATGCCATGATTATGGAGTTGAGGCCTGTTTTAGTAGAAAAATGGTGATTTGTGTGTAGTTCATCGCCGTTGGCAGAAGCTATTCTATGCCCATATAAACTTGTTAGCAATAATTCTACAGGCTGTGCACCTATTTATGATGCATATGAATTATATTTCAATAATTATATAGTCTCTCTTAGAAGGGGGGCTTCCCTAGGCCTGAGCCATCGATCGCATCACATTGTTTCTGGGGCTTGGATGCATTCGGAAGTTGAGTTCTCATCTACTGGAGACTAGATTTCAAATATATATATATATATATATAGACACACACACACACTAAGGTATGCCTTTTCCTGTTTCAATCATTGCACGTTGAGTCAGGTTTGGAGACCGGATTCTTTTAATAGAATGTATTAGTTAAACTCTTAATAATTAAAAATATCACTTTCTATAAAAGACATATCAAAAATACCCTCTTTTATAAACACATCTCAATTACACCCAATATTTGACTTTTCCATGTTTTTAAGATTTTAATTCCAAAACTAACCTCCCATGAATTTCTTTTTAATTTATATTTATTCAATTCCATTTATACAAATAATATTAATCAAAAATCCGTATAATACACCTATCAAAAATCCGCGTAGACAATTTTGGTATCAGAGCCCTGTTCATCCTAATAAAACATATACTCTTTAGTAATGCCAGGATTAACAATAGACAAAGAATTAGAAATATTACATAATCAAGAAATAGATTTATTAAATCAATTACAATCAGCTGATATGATTAATAAAAGAATAATATGTTTACAACTTAGAAGTGTGAAAGCACATATAAGTAGACTAGTTAGACTCATGTTTGATATATCAGAAGAATCAGATATTACTATTCATAATGATAATTAAAGAAAAATTATCATACGAACAATTAATAAAATATTATGAAACGGAAGTAGAAATTAAAAGGGCAATATTATCTGCCACAAGAAAATTATATTCTACAAATAATGATGTAGAAAGACAACAAATAAGATTAGATATACAATTTCTAGAAATAGAAGAAAAATTAGCTGAAGAATTCACACAAGAATATTCTAATAGATTATTACGACAAACCACTTTGCTATAATAAGCGATTTTGAGATGAAAACACTAAGAAAACAAATTTTAAGAATTCAAGTGACTATAAAACTTACAAAACAATTAATAAAATTTCATGAAATAGAAAATGAAATATATGAAGTATTCCGATTAGAAATTTTATTAGAAGAACTAGAAAAACAACTCAGAGTTTTAATAACTGCATGACAGAAGGAAATTCAAAAGTATCTAATTTAATATTAACATTAATAGAAATAATTAAAGAAAATCAAAAAGAATTATTAAATTCAATAAATCAAATAAAGAAAACAAAAACACGAAAATATAAATACCAAGATTTAATAAATTTCCTAAAAGAACAAGGAAAATTAGATAATGAGGAAATATTAACAGGAAAAGAAAAATGTCTTGAATGTAAAGAGGCATTAGAATTAATTCAAGAATTAGTAACAAAAGGGACAACTAGAAAATTAATAAAAAATGAACTTATAAATGAACCTACAAATCTAAAAAATAAATGGATACCACCAATTCGAAGATAAACGAAATAGAAAAATTATCAAAATTAATAGACAAATTACAAATACATGATTTGAATGTTGCAAGAATAGATGAAGAAGATGCTCAAGGTATCATATATGGAATAGATAGTGATGATGAAAATCCAACATTAAATATGGAAGAAGATGAAGAAGAAAAACGTAAAAAAGAAGATTATATTAAGCAACAAGAAAATGCTTCTACAAGTAATGATACACGTGATACACGACCAAATAAATATGAAAAAAGCTTTATTGATTATATGTATAAAAATGATTATACATATACAAAAGGAAAATACAAAAAGAATATTCCACCATCATATATTCAAAAAGAAAGAAGTATAAGTAGTGGAGTATTAAACATAGATTGTGCATCAAATGCATCAGAATTAATTATGTTATGGATAAATCAATTCCAAATGATAGTTCAAACTGATGATGATACAATTAGCAAATTACCACTAGAAGATTTTTTAACATATATTCAGTATAAAGCTACAAGACAATTATCAGACTGGTTAACAACAACGCCATGTAATTATAACAACTATGTTAGAACAGATACATCAAGGGAAGCTAAATTTGACCTTCTAAAACAATTATCCAAACAAATATTTGCAGAATTTTTTGGTGATGAAGCAGAAACGTCACGAGAATTTTGAAAAATCACATATTATAAAAATACTAAGTAATATGGCTCTCTGTGACCCATGTGATACAGAAAGTTTCTTTTGCCAAGTAAAAGGATTTTATTATAAAACACCAGATAGAACTGGCCTATTAGATATAGTAAAAAGTAAACTACCACCAGCAATGTTACGATATATAAATATACAAATAACAAACCCAGCAAAAACTAAAATAACACAAACATTAGGATTAATAGAAAAATATGCATTAGAATATAGAGATGATTTGTGTATGAGAAAAACTGAAGAAAAATATTTAGAAAAAATAAATATACGATGTTGTAAACAACTTGAAACAATTCCACATCAATATGGATGTAAACCAGAAAGAAAGAAAAGATATAAAAAACAATGTTATCCTCGATATAAAAAATATAGAACATTTAAAAAACCATGGAAACAAAAATATCAGAGGAGGTATAGAAAATACAATAAATACGATAATAAAAATACAATAAATAAGAAAAATTCGAAAGAAAAAAAGACGTGTAGATGCTGGAAATGTCAAGAATTTGGCCATTATGCAAATGAATGTCCAAAGAAAAATTCGTATAAAGAAAATAAAATAAAACTTGTGAAGTTCGAGTATGCGAATATGTAAGTTTGACACACGGTTGTCAAACTTACTCGCATTGACAGGTTAATGTCAAACCTTATCTTCTAAAAACTTTGACACTTCATTGTCAAAGTTCCGAATCTGTTTGTTACAACTAACTCCTAATTTATAGGGATCTTGTTTATATCTTGTTGACTACGTTTTTGCAGGTCCTATTTCATAGGATTCGAATATATTATCTATATTAAGTATATATTATTAATTATATTATCTATACTATTATTCTAGGTAGTTATTTTAGTTCCTAAATAATAGGGAGCACCTCCATTTCTTTACTTCACCCCACGTGAGTTTGTGGGAAGTTTATTTCTGTGTATAAACAGGTAAAGAACGTGGAAGAGGACACGATCCCATTGCCAAGTAGTGGAAGAGTGTACGAGTGCTCCAAAATCCAATAAATACAAGACGAGGAAGACTAGAGAAGGGTGAATCAGAGATTAGACACTTATTCATACGAGCTCTAGGCTGAATCGTCTCACCAATCATTCATCAAGCGCACGAAGACTACAATCGAGTTGTGGAATCCATCTCCGGAGAGTGAATCCTACGGTGGAGGAGCATATTGGGTTGTATCGTGTGATTTTGTGTTTGGTTGTTTTCGTAGGAATTTTACTAAGGAGTGAACTTAGGAAAATTTCTATATTGTTTAGTATTTTGTTCTTCACTTGTAAAAACCTTGTTTTGAAAAGTGAAAACTATTTGCCGTGTAGCTCTCGAGGGTTTATTATTTATAAACCTTCGAACAATTAATTCCGCTGTGTCAAACTCTTTAAGTTTCCGCGTGTGTTTAAAATACTCAGTTTTGCGTGTGTCAAACATTTGTGTTTTACTATCTTTGACACCATTGTGTTAAACTCGGGCACTATATTATATCAATTGGTATCAGAGCCTCTACTTGACGGACTAAGTAGTTTCTTTCCTGAGTGCAGTTTTTCACGATGGATATGTCTAGTGTGCCAGCCCGTCCTCCCGTGTTGGATAGTCATGGGATCAACTACAACATGTGGAAAACCCGTATGCGAATTTACATCAAAGCTGTTGATGAAAGAGCTTGGGCTGCGTTGCTGGAAGGATGGACACCTCCGAAGGAAGAAGTTCCAGATCCTGAAGATGCAACAAAGACTGTCATGATTCCAAAAGAAGAAGGAAAATGGTCAAATGAGGAACGGATATTGTCAAACTGCAATGCTAAAGCTCTTAATGCAATTTTTATGTCTGTTGATATTGGTTGTGCTAGGTTAATCTCCAGTTGCTTGGAAGCAAAAGAAGCCTGGCTTATTCTTCAAGCCAAATGTGAAGGGTCAGCAAGTGTGCGAAAGACCAAAATGAGGCTTCTCACTACAAAATTTGAGAATCTTCGTATGGCGGAGGATGAAACCATCACCGAGTACTTTGAGAAGATGGTGACCATGGCGAATGAAGCTCTAGCACTGGAAGAACCGATTAGCAATGAAAGACTTGTTAGCAAGATGCTTAGGACTCTACCTGAAAGATTCAATCACAAGATTTCTGCCATTGAAGAGGCTAGAGATTTGGAAAAGCTGGAGATTGGTGAATTAGTAAGCATTCTTACCACATTTGAAATGAATTTGAATGAACAAAAACAAGTCTACAGGGGCAAAAGCATTGCACTTCATGCTGGAAAGGAACCAGTTGAAAGTGTGTCAAAGCTATCAAAGTTTGACCTCTAGGTGTCAGACGATGAATTGCCGATGAAAACCAGAAATCAGGTTCAAACTGCTTCGTAGTGTACACTTCTTTGAAAACTAACATTGCAGGTACATGGTACTTTGACAGTGGCTGCTCCAGACACATGACAGGCGATCGTACATGCCTGTCAGACTACTCAGCAATTTGTGGTGGTACTGTTACATATGGAGGAGGAGCTAAAGGAAGAATTACAGGGAAAGGAACTTTGAATGTGCCAGACTTTCCAAAACTTCAACATGTGTTGTACGTGGAAGGTCTGACAGCCAATCTGATCAGCATAAGTCAACTGTGCGATGATGGGATGGTTGTCAAATTCGACAAGGACGTTTGTGAGGTATATGATAAAACTAATAGGTGTGTTATGTTTGGCAGTAGATCCTCAGATAACTGCTATCAAGCTGAACAAGAAAGTAGATGCCTGGTGTCAAAGCCTGACGAAGCTGAACTGTGGCACCAGAAGATGGGACATGCAAGTACCCATTGCATTCAGAAACTTCTGAAGGCTGATGCAGTCAAAGGTGTTCCTAACCTGAAATTTGACCCTGACAAAGTGTGTGATCCATGTACAAAAGGTAAGCAGGTACGTACTTCTCATCCTGTCACTGATTCAGTTAACACCAGCACATGTTTTGAATTACTTCACATGGATTTGATGGGACCTATTGAAGTTGAAAGTATAGGTCGAAAGAAATATGTGTTAGTATGCACTGATGACTTTTCAAGGTTTACTTGGGTGGAATTCTTGCGAGAAAAATCTGAAGCCTTTGATCACTTCAAGAAGCTGTACAAAAAATTCAAGAAACTCTATCACTCCAGTGTCATAAGGTTCCGAACTGATCATGGAAGAGAGTTCGAGAATGAAAGCTATAATGAATTTTGTGAAAGAAAGGGCATCTCTCATGAGTATTCAGCACCTAAGACACCACAACAAAATGGCGTGGTTGAAAGGAAGAATAGGACGCTCCAGGAAATGGTTAGAGTTATGTTAAACTCAAAAAACCTATCCAAAAGACTATGGGCTGAAGCAGTTAACACTGCGTGCCATCTGATCAATAGAGTGTATCTTCGTCCAGGAACAAAGACCACTCCATACGAGATTCTAAATGGTAAGAAACCTAATCTTAAATACTTACATGTTTTTGGTTGCCTTTGCTTTGTGCTGAATGACAGGGAATACCTTACAAAATTAGACACAAGAAGCAGCAAAGCCCTATTTCTTGGGTATGCTAGCAATAGCAGAGCCTATCGTGTGTACAATCTTGACACCCAGACCATTCAAGAGTCTGTCAATATTGTGTTTGACGAGGCGGGATCACTGCATGACAAGATGGATGAATTGGATGCTACCCATCTAATTGAGTGTTCTGAAGAACCTACTTCCAGTGAAAAGTCCTCTAGTGATAAACCATCCGCGAGTCACACCTCACCAAGCTCTGACTCAGAAGACCACTCTGACACACCAGTGTCAAACCCAGACAGAAGGGATCACTTTGACACACCGGTGTCAAACCTCGACAGAAGGGATCCTCCTCTCAGAATAAGGAAGGATCATCCCAAGTCTCAGGTAATCGGGAATATGACAGAGGGAGTCCAAACCAGAAAGAAGGATCCAGTCAACTACCGTGAGATGGTCAGATCTGTGTGTCTATCGTCAAGGTTTAATCTTCTGCATTCTGCCTGTTATTTATCTTTGTTTGAACCAAAGAATGTTAAAGAAGCTCTTGCAGATGAATTTTGGATTAAGTCAATGCAAGAGGAACTCAGCCAATTCGAGTACAATGATGTGTGGGAATTAGTTCCAAGGCCGAGTGACAAGAATGTGATAGGAACCAAATGGATTTTCAAAAATAAAATCGATGAAAAGGGCAACGTCGTGAGGAATAAATCTAGATTGGTTGCTCAGGGGTATACGCAAGTTGAAGGCATTGACTTCGACGAAACGTTTGCTCCTGTGGCAAGATTAGAATCAATCCGTCTTTTGATTGCTATTGCTTGTGCTGCAGATTTTTTACTTTATCAAATGGATGTCAAAAGTGCATTTTTGAACGGGATACTTGAAGAGGAAGCTTATGTTGAACAACCTAAGGGATTCGAAGATGTGTCAAAGCCAAATCATGTGTATAGACTGAAAAAGGCCCTATACGGTTTGAAGCAAGCTCCTCGTGCTTGGTATGCCCGTCTAACTGATTTTTTATTGGAGTTAAACTTTGTAAGAGGTAATGCTGACAAAACCCTCTTTGTCAAACATTTAGAAAATGATTTCATTATAGCACAAATTTATGTTGATGACATAGTTTTTGGTGCTTCAGATGTCAAACTGGTAGATGAGTTTGTCACCAGTATGTCAAAGACATTTCAGATTAGTATGGTTGGTGAATTAAATTATTTTTTAGGTTTGCAAATTTTGCAACGTAAGGATGGTGTATTTATTTCCCAATCTAAGTATGCGTTAGGTTTAATTAAGAGATTTGGTCTTGAGAGTGCTAAACATATGAAAACACCTATGGGTAGTAGTGATAAACTATGTAGAGATGATTCAGGTGTCAAAGTCGATCCTACCCTTTATCGTAGTATGATTAGAAGTCTCTTATATCTCTCTGCCAGTCGTCCTGATATTCTATTCAGTGTAGGTGTTTGTGCAAGGTACCAGTCTGAACCCAAGGAGTCACACCTAAAGGCTGTTAAAAGGATAATTCGATATATCTCTGGCACTCCTAATTGGGGTATTTGGTATACAAAACAGTCTGGCACTGACATTACAGGATATAGTGACGCGGACTGGGCAGGTGATGTGGATGACCGAAAGAGCACAAGTGGAGGAGGATTTCTTGTTGGTGCAAACTTGGTGTCATGGTCTAGCAAGAAGCAAAATTGCATCTCACTCTCAACGGCTGAAGCTGAATACATTTCAGCAGCTAGTGGGTGTACTCAACTTCTATGGATGAGACAAATGCTAGAAGACTATGGTTTGCCCTCTCAAACTCTGACTCTCTTGTGTGACAATGCTAATGCAATTGAAATAGCTAAAAATCCTGTACAACACTCACGCACAAAGCACATTGACATAAGACACCATTTTATTCGTGACTTGGTTGAAAAAGGTTTAATTGCTTTAAAGTTTGTGACAACAAAAGAACAATTAGCAGATATTTTTACTAAAGCTCTTGACTTTGAGAGATTCTCATACTTGAGAAAATCTCTAGGGATGTGTAACCCTCATACTGAATGATTTGACTATGTGTGACTGTTGTCTAACCTTTGACACTGTGATGTTAAAGTTTGTTCCTTTGTCGATTATACTTTTTCATGTTATAAAACTGAGAGATACAAGTGTGAGATCTCAAAGTTGTAAAACATGGTGATTTTGCCCTATTTAAATTTCAAGATAAACTGAAAGTACTATGGTCAGCACGTTGTTAGAACTCTAACCATGTGGAATCAAAGTTTATTTGGGAAATAAATGGGCTAATGTTCTTTATCTCATTTAGTACTAAAGATTGGACGTGATTAGGCACACAATCTTTGTGGAAGGAATAATGAGAGTGCTTTTTATCGACATTTTGTAACTTTGACATCTCAGTATCAAACCGGGTAGCAGTCATCATAATTTAAATCTTTTCGAGCTTATCTTTTATTCTGCATATTTGTTTTAAGTTGTTGCGAATTTTATGGTTTTTAAATCCTAATTTAACCTAATCAGATTTAAATTGGTATTTACCTAAGTTTTAGGAGTTTGTTTTAATGTTTATGCATTATCTTAGTTTTAAATTTTATCTCCTTATTTTTTGATTAATTTGATATGTTTGTTATTTGTTTTTGTACACCTCACCTCCCTACTTAAGTATTTTGCAGCAACCCTAGTCACTACACTCCTCACGCCTCTCAAAGCACACCCTCCACCACAAACCTTTCCACTTCACTCTCTCTCCCACGTCTCACACATCACTCCCAGCTCTCTCTCTCTCTGAAACCTTTCAACTCCCTCAAAATCCCACCATGGCCGATCAAAATATCCAAGAGCTCCTAGCCAAAACCCTCTCCTCGCCGGACGGAGCCAAGATCCTTCAACGCCTACTGGAGAGTCAAATGGAGAAAGCATCTCAAACCTCCACCTCTCAACCTGCCGTCGAATGTTGGGAAATCTGTCCAAGTTTTCCTTTCCCAGTAGCTACTTGTATAGATCTTAGTTTTGGTGGATCAAATCCTAAGTCCTACCAGCGTCAGTTGTCTCTAGATAGCTCTAGTTCTCAAATGTAAAGTCCTGTTTAGGTCTTTTGAGTTGTAAGTCGCAGCTGATCAAGACTCATGCTGACACTGTTCACCAGCATGAGAAGTGCTTACCACTGGTTACTGTTCACCAGTTGGGAAAGTTTCATCAGGTGGCGGCTGACAAAGACTCGTGCTGACACTGTTCACCAGCATGAGAAGAGCTAATGACTGGTTACTGTTCACCAGTTGGGAAGGATTTCACCAGCAGGCGGCTGACAAATCCTACCAGCAGAATACGTGTTCTCACTGACACTATTCACCAGCGGTGAAGCCACCTGTCATGGGAGATTCCAAGAGTTAACATCAGACATATTGGTAGACTTAGATTGTGCCAGCGCAAGTCACCAGCAGAGACTGCCAGCACAAGATCACCAGAATGATCTACCAGTCGGGTGTTACGAGCAGAATTCCAGATTCTCTCTCCCAGAGTCTTAGAGATAAAAAGAAGATTCGTCGAGGAATTAACTGACAGAGTATGACTTTAAGGAGGATACCTTAAAGTCCATCAGTTACAAGACACCAGTCTCGATTCCTCGTACTGACGAATAGTGTCGTTCTGACATAAAGAGATCAATGTCAGATAAAGCGGACAAAAGTATGGCACTTTCCGGAAAAACATACCTACCGCCGTCAGAAGGACATGCGAGGACAGAGACCTTTTCCGGATGTGTCCAAACGGCTAGAAGATTTGAATGGGATCCCGCGTCTATAAATACCTGGGATCCATCAACATTCAATACTCTTCACCTACCGAAAGACTGCAAATTTATTACGCTCAAGCAAGTAGAAGCGCATACAACTTTCGAGGCCTTTCTAAAGGCTATCCGTGTGTTGATTTATCAAACACGAGACTTCAAGCTTCCAACTTGTAAGTTATTGATCTCTTTGGTGTTCTTTCTCCTCCGAGGAAGTTCACAGCAGCTCTTGTGCCAGCCAGCACTCGAGTTATCACGGGCAGTTTGCCGTATTGAGAAGCTACGTTCTTGGGAGAACTAAACACCCAGTGAAGCTGTGGAGGTTGAAGTGACGTGCTCGCACTCCACCAGCTGATCAGAGTTGAAGAAGGACAAGGCCGGGAGCGGTTGATCTAGTGAACTGGTGGACGAGGCATTCACCAGCTAGAGATAGATCGTAGGACGCTTGTACCCGATTACTCTTAGTGAAATTTCCAGTGCTACGACTGGAGAGTGGACGTAGATCGATTGATCGAACCACTATAAATCCTTTGTCTTTATCAGTTTTCCGCATTACATTCGCATTTTAAACCCAGCACCCAAGTGCTGGTGTATACCCTGAAAACTGATAACTGCGCAAACAAGGCCTAAAATATTCTAAGTTTTGAATCACCAGCTGACAGGTCCCAGTCAGTTGGTTAACCAGCAAGTGCAAGAAAACGTTTACTTTATATTATTTCCGCTGCAAATGTTTTATACTCTGAAAAACGGGACCAACATCGAAGGAACCACTTCCACTCCTCCCTCTGAAACAACCGTCACACCTCTGTCCACCGCTGAAACCACACATCCGGCCACCTCTGACATCACACCTCCGAAAACCTCTGAAATAACTCCACCACCCACTGTTTCCGAACCCACGCCTCCACCATCAACTTCTCACCCTACTGAGCCAAAATAATCTACCGCCGCCTCTCACTCCTCTCCCTCAAAATCTGAAAACCCTACCGAGCCATCAATTGAGGAGTCTGACAAAGCCTTTGATAAAGAAACAGAGCGCATCCTGCAGGAACCGTTTCTTCAACCTGATTCAACCCCTCTGCCGTCAAAGTCTTTTGAAGATCTGCCGATCTCTGCCACTGGAGCTGACCCAACTGACATTTGTCGTGAGCCACCCCTTTGATATGCTCTCCCAGGCCAAGAAGGTTTCCCCATTGTTGCTGAAGAACCGGGAAATCTGAGGCTCATCTCTGACGCTGTTCAACAAATCGAGGGCAAGATGCCGGAATGAAGATCTGAACGAATTTTTGAAGACACGGTGAAAAAGCAGTACAAAAAGCACGCCGCCACCCGCATGAAGAAAGTGAAGCCGAGGCAGTTCCAAAGGGCTTTGACTGATGCTCCCCACGTCTTCACCCAGGAAGACGATCTGCCCGAGCAGTCCCAAAAGTCTGACACCTTTGTGTCAGAGTTCGAGTTCGGAGATCCAGACCACTCCGACGACGAGGACTTCCAAGCAGATCCTCAAGCCACCGAGCAGTCCGAAGAACACGCTGATTCCAGTGGAGACCAACCCGAGAAGAAGAAGAGAAAGTCTGATACCGCTACCGCTGTCAAGAAGTCAAAGCCGAAGCCGAAAAAATCAGTGTCAAAGTCATCCAAACGCCCATCAAAGTCCGAGTCCCCAGACCAATCCGATGTCAAAAGATCCAAGAAACCAAATGTGGAACACTCTGAGTCCATGGAGCCTGCTCCTTCAAAAGGGAAAGGTACTCAATCCTCTTCTGACGAAGAAAACTTTGACTATGATACCAACCGCTCTTATTCGCTTAAGTATTATCATTGTCTTGCTAAATCGCTTAAAGTCCTTTACTCTAAGAGAGAGTTTAAGATTGAGAAGATGATGGATAGGACAATGTTTTTGAAGCATGGGTTAGATGTTCTGCTTAAGAGACGGGGTTTGATTAGGACTGTGACTGACTTTACAACTTTTAGTCCTAGTCTGGTGTTAGAGTTCTTTGCGAACATGCTGAAGGATGAAGTTTTCCAAACCGGGAAACCCAAATTTGGAAAGTCATATGTTAGGGGGAAAATCATTAAGTTTGACCCTGAAACGATCAATACTTTCCTGGGGTTAAGTTCAGAGTGTGTGGAAGCCTTGCCAAAGTCTGCAGAAACCGATGTTGCTGTTGTGCTGACCGGGGGAAAAGCGAAGACCTGGGTGACCAAGCTACCTGTATCCACCCTGACCTGGAAGTATGTGGCCCTGTTTAAAATCTGTGTCCACAACTGGTTGCCAAACAAAAAATTTTCAGTGGTGTCAAAGGAGCAAGCGGAATTTCTATACCGCGTTGGCACTGGTCTTCCCTTTAATTTTGGTCAAGCTGTTTTTACTAACATCTTTCGTGCAGTGTCTAAATCTGACTCCACCTACCTACCGCATCCTTGCCTTCTCCATGCACTGATCATTTCTCAAGGTGTCACTCCGTTGGATGAAGAGTTGCAGTTTGATCCCATCCCTCTGGTTTTTGAGCAATCTCTGACCAGGAAAGGTGATACAAGGGTCAAAGACTTGCCATATGAGCCGAGTGACGAATCCGAGGATGAAGAAGTGGATGTTGGTACATCTTCCCAAGATCAAACCTCCAAGATCCAACAGGCAAAGCGACTACTCAAGCAAGCCTTAAAGCTGCTACAAGATCTGGAGTAAGCTTTCCTACCTGTTCCATTCAGGGGGAGACGATCTGAAGATGTGGAAGTCCGCTGGAACTTTGACTTTGTCTGCTGCTGCTGCCTTTAAAATTTCAAGTTCTGTTCCAAAAACAATTTCCTTTCCTTTTGCTGAATTTTTAATGTTTCTTTGTCACTGGATATTTTGTGATTCAGGGGGAGTTTTATTACAATCCCTGTAATCATTTATTTTGCTTATGCAATGATCGTTTTTGCTTATGGTTGATCCATTCTTTTTACTACTTTTATTATGGTTATACCATTTATTTTGTGGCAATGAATGCTAATTTGTTATGGATAATCCATATGGAATGGAAACAGGTCGGATAAGCTTAAGGGGGAGATTGTGAAGTTCGAGTATGCGAATATGTAAGTTTGACACACGGTTGTCAAACTTACTCGCATTGACAGGTTAATGTCAAACCTTATCTTCTAAAAACTTTGACACTTCATTGTCAAAGTTCCGAATCTGTTTGTTACAACTAACTCCTAATTTATAGGGATCTTGTTTATATCTTGTTGACTACGTTTTTGCAGGTCCTATTTCATAGGATTCGAATATATTATCTATATTAAGTATATATTATTAATTATATTATTTATACTATTATTCTAGGTAGTTATTTTAGTTCCTAAATAATAGGGAGCACCTCCATTTCTTTACTTCACCCCACGTGAGTTTGTGGGAAGTTTATTTCTGTGTATAAACAGGTAAAGAACGTGGAAGAGGACACGATCCCATTGCCAAGTAGTGGAAGAGTGTACGAGTGCTCCAAAATCCAATAAATACAAGACGAGGAAGACTAGAGAAGGGTGAATCAGAGATTAGACACTTATTCATACGAGCTCTAGGCTGAATCGTCTCACCAATCATTCATCAAGCGCACGAAGACTACAATCGAGTTGTGGAATCCATCTCCGGAGAGTGAATCCTACGGTGGAGGAGCATATTGGGTTGTATCGTGTGATTTTGTGTTTGGTTGTTTTCGTAGGAATTTTACTAAGGAGTGAACTTAGGAAAATTTCTATATTGTTTAGTATTTTGTTCTTCACTTGTAAAAACCTTGTTTTGAAAAGTGAAAACTATTTGCCGTGTGGCTCTCGAGGGTTTATTATTTATAAACCTTCGAACAATTAATTCCGCTGTGTCAAACTCTTTAAGTTTCCGCGTGTGTTTAAAATACTCAGTTTTGCGTGTGTCAAACATTTGTGTTTTACTATCTTTGACACCATTGTGTTAAACTCGGGCACTATATTATATCAAAACTAATATATTCTTTAGGGTTCGAACCTATAGAAGACATATATGAAGTAGGCGAAGAAATGAATTTCGATACATATAGTATAGAATCTGAATCTTAAAGTTCCAGTTATACAGAAAGTAGTGATGAGCAAGAATAGTACATTTATAAAAGTAAAACTATTTAATAAATATACTTTTGCTTATATAGATACTGGAGCAACTATATGCCTTGCACAAGAAGAAATGTTACCAACAAAATATTGGTTAACACTAGAAAAACCAATACAAGTAAGAATTGCTAATAATAAAATTATCCACATAAATGAAAGAGCAAAAGATCTTGTAATACTAATTGAAGGAAGAAA
>JAPKLW010000775.1:2476-70912 GCA_026898455.1 Plectranthus barbatus
TACCGAATCGATCGTCTCGATGAGTTCTACAAGTATGTTGCACACATTCGAGAATCAAAGTTGTGGATTAATAGGGTATCAACTTTATAAAAGCTTCAATGAAGAGTTTGGTAAAAACCACGATATCTCCTCAACAAAAGATGGAACTCTTAGAAAACTTGTACCGAATTGATCGTCTGGATGATTTTTACAAGTATGTTGCACACATTCGAGCATCGGAGTTGTGGATTGATCGGGAATCAACTTTATAAGTGCTTCAATGAAGAGTTCTATACAAACCACGATATATCCTCAACAAAAGATGGAACTCTTTGAAAACTAGTACCGAATCGACGGTCTCGATGAGTTCTACAAGTATGTTGCACACATTCGAGCATCGGAGTTGTGGATTGATTGGGACTCAACTTTATAAGTGCTTCAATGAAAAGTTCGTTACCAACCACGATATCTCCTCAACAAAAGATGGAAGTCTTTGAAAACTTGTACCGAATCGATCGTCTCGATAAGTTCTACAAGTACGTTGCACACATACGAGCATCGGAGTTGTGAATTAATTGGGAATCCACTTTATAAGTGATTCAATGAAGAGTTCAATACAAACCACGATATCTCCTCAACAAAAGATGAAACTCTTTGAAGACTTGTACCGAATCGACCGTCTCGATGAGTTCTACAAGTATGTTGCACAAATTCGAGCATCGGAGTTGTGGTTTGATCGAGAATCAACTTTATAATTGCTTCAATGAAGAGTTCGGTACAAACCACGATATCTCCTCAACAAAAGATGGAACTCTTTGAAAACTTGTACCGAATCAATCGTCTCGATGAGTTCTACAATGTATGTTGCACACATTCGAGCATCGAAGTTGTGGATTCTAGGGTATCAACTTTATAAAAGCTTCAATGAAGAGTTCGGTACAAACCACGACATCTCCTCAACAAGAGATGGAACTCTTCGAAAACTTGTACCGAATCGATCGTATCGATGAGTTCTACAAGTACGTTGCACACATTTGAGCATCGGAGTTGTGGATTGATCGGGAATCCACTTTATAAGTGATTCAATGAAGAGTTCGGTACAAACCACGATATCTCCTCAGCAAAAGATGTAACTCTTATAAAACTTGTACCGAATCGATCGTCACGATGATTTCTACAAGTATGTTGAACACATTCGAGCATCGGAGTTGTGAATTGATCAGGAATCAACTTTATAAGTGCTTCAATGAAGAGTTCTGTACAAACCACGATATCTCCTCAACAAAAGATGGAACTCTTTGAAAACTTGTACCGAATTGATCGTCTCGATGAGTTCTACAAATATGTTGCACACATTCGAGCATCGGAGTTGTGGATTGATTGGGAATCAACTTTATAAGTGCTTCAATGAAGAGTTCTGTACAAACCACGATATCTTCTCAACAAAAGATGGAACTCTTTGAAAACTTGTACCGAATTGATCGTCTCGATGAGTTCTACAAGTATGTTGCACACATTCGAGCATCGGAGTTGTGGATTTATCGGGAATCAACTTTATAAGTGCTTCAATGAAGAGTTCGGTACAAACTTCGATATCTCCTCAATAAAAGATGGAACTCTTTGAAAATTTGTGCCGAATCGATCGTCTCGATGAGTTCTACATGTATGTTGCACACATTCGAACATCGGAGTTTTGGATTAATCGGGAATCAACTTTATAAGTGCTTCAATGAAGAGTTCGGTGCAAACCACGATATCTCCTCAATAAAAGATGGAACTCTTTGAAAACATGGACCGAATCGATCATCTCGATGAGTTCTTCAAGTATGTTTCACACATTCGAGCATCGGAGTTATGGATTGATCGAAAATCAACTTTATAAGTGCTTCAATGAAGAGTTCGATACAAACCACGATATCTCCTCAACAAAAGATGGACCTCTTTGAAAACTTGTACCGAATCGATTGTCTCGATGAGTTCTACAAGTATGTTACACAAATTCGAGCATAGGAGTTGTGGATTGATCGGGAATTAACTTTATAAGTGCTTCAATGAAGAGTTCGGTACAAACCACGATATATCCTCAACAAAAGATGGAACTCTTTGACAAATTGTACCGAATCGATCGTCTTAAAGAGTTCAACAAGTATGTTGCACACATTCGAGCATTGGAGTTGTGATTGATCAGGAATCCACTTTTTAAGTGTTTCAATGAAGAGTTCGGTACAAACCACAATATCTTCTCAACAAAAGATGGAACTCTTTGGAATTTTGTACCAAATCGATCGTCTCGATGAGTTCTACAAGTATGTTGCACACATTCGAGCATCGGAGTTGTGGATTGATCGGGAATCAACTTTATAAGTGCTTCAATGAAGAGTTCGGTACAAACCACAATATCTCCTCAACAAAAGATGGAACTCTTTGAAAACTTGTATCGAATCGACCGTCTCGATGAGTTCTACAAGTATGTTGCACACATTTGAGCATCGGAGTTGTGGTTTTATTGAGAATCAACTTTATAATTGCTTCAATGAAGTGTTCGGTACAAACTACGATATCTCCTCAACAAAAGATGGAACTCTTTGAAAACTTGTACCGAATCAATCGTCTCGATGAGTTCTACAAGTATGTTGCACACATTCGATCATCGGAGTTGTTGATGAAGACATCGTGGTTTGTATCGAACTGTTCATTTAAGCTCTTGTAAAGTTGAATCCCGATCAATCCACAACTCCAATGCTCTAATGTGTGCAGCATACTTGTAGAATTCATCGAGATAATTTATTCGGTACAATTTTTCATAGAGTTCCATCACTTGTCGCTGAAGATATAGTGGTTTGTACCGAACTCTTCATTTATGCACTTATAAAGTTGATTTTTGATCTATCCACAACTCTGATGCTCGAATGTGTGCAACATACTTGTCGAACTCATTGAGACTATTGATTTGGTACAAGTTTTCAAAGAGTTCCATAGTTTGTTGATGAAGATATCGTGGTTTGTACCAAAATCTTCACTTAAACACTTATAAAGTTGATATCTGGTCAATCCACTACTACGATGCTTGAATGTGTGCAACATACTTGTAGAACTCATCGGGAAGATCTATTTCGTAAAAGTTTTCAAAGAGTTCCATCGTTAGTCGATGAAGATATCGTGGTTTGTACATAACTCTTCAATTGCAAACTTCTAAAGTTGAATCCTGAAAAATCCACAACTCCGATGCTCAAATGTGTGCAACATACTTGTATAACTCATGGGGACAATCGATTTGATTCAAGTTTTCAAAGAGTTCCATCGTTTGTTGACGAAGATATTGTGGTTTGTAACGAACTCTTTACTTAAGCACTTATATAGATTATTCCCGATCAGTCCACAACTCCGATGCTCAAATGTGTGCAACATACTTGTAGAACTAATCAAGACAATCGATTCGGTACAGGTTTTCAAAGGGTTCCATCGTTCGTTGATGAAAATATCATGGTTCGTACCGAATTCTTAATTTAAATACTTTTAAAGTTGATTCCTGAACAATCCACAACTCCGATGCTGAAATGTGTGCAACATACTTGTAGAACTCATCGAGACTATCAATTTGGTACAAGTTTTCAAAGAGTTCCATCATTTGTTGATGAAGATATCGTGGTTTGTACCGAACTCTTCATTTAAGCACTTCTAAAGTTGAATCCTGAACAATCCACAACTCCAATGCTCAAATGTGTGCAACATACTTGTAGAACTAATCACGATGATCGATTCGGTATAGGTTTTCAAAGAGTTCCATCGTTTGTTGATGAAAATATCGTGGTTTGTACTGAACTCTTCATTTAAGAACTTGTAAAGTTGATTCCTGGTCAATCCACAACTCCGATGCACAAATGTGTGCTACATACTCTGTTGAATTCATCGAGACAAACGATTCAGTACAAGTTTTCGAAGAATTCCATCGTTTGTTGATGAAGATATCGTGGTTTGTACCAAACACTTCATTTAAGCACGTATAAAGTTCATTTCTGATCAATCCACAACTCCGATGCTCGAATGTGTGCAACATACTAGTAGAATTCATCAAGACAATTGATTCGGTACAATTTTTCAATGAGTTCCCTCGTTTGTCGCTGAAGATATCGTGGTTTGTACGGAACTCTTCATTTAAGCACTTATAAAGTTGATTCTCGGTCAATCCACAACTCCGATGCTTGAATGTGTGCAACATACTTGTAGAACGCATTGAGACGATCAATTCGTTAAAAGTTTTCCAAGTGTTCCATCATTTGTTGATGAAGACATCGTGGTTTGTATCAAACTCTTCATTTAAGCTCTTGTAAAGTTGATTCCCGATCAATCCACAACTCCGATGCTCTAATGTGTGCAGCATACTTGTAGAATTCATCGAGATAATTTATTCGGTACAATTTTTAAAAGAGTTCCATCATTTGTCGCTGAAGATATAGTGGTTTGTACCGAACTCTTCATTTAAGCACTTATAAAGTTGATTTTCGATCAATCCACAACTCTGATGCTCGAATGTGTGCAACATACTTGTCAAACTCATCGAGAATATTGATTTGGTAAAAGTTTTCAAAGAGTTCCATTGTTTGTTGATGAAGATATCGTCGTTTGTACCAAACTCTTCACTTAAACACTTATGAAGTTGATTCCTAGTCAATCCACAACTCCGATGCTTGAATGTGTGCAACATACTTGTAGAACTTATCGGGACGATCAATTCCGTAAAAGTTTTCAAAGAGTTCCATCGTTTGTTGATGAAGATATCTTTGTTTGTACCAAACTCTTCAATTGAGAAATTCTAAAGTTGATTCCTGAAAAATCCACAACTCCGATGCTCAAATGTGTGCAACATACTAGTATTGATGGGTTCTGTATACTGAAAGCATTTATTATAATGAGTATACAATGGTTTATTTCTCCTATCTGTTAACAATCGTACATGTATGAACAATGGTATCCTCTTGTCTCACCGATAGGGACGATCATACGGCGTGTTGTAGATCGCAGAAGACAGTATGATCACTTGACCTAGTGAGACATAAACATAATCACAGCTGAGATAGCGTATGAGGATACGTCTTTCCGGATGCCTGCGGCATTGTCGGAATAAGTAGTCTGTCTTGGTTACTTGACATGCTGGTACGCAGAGGTGGCGTATTGATGGACCGCAGTGAGATATATTCATCTGTCTGACATCAGCGAATAAAAGATCTCGTTATATTGATTAAGTCCAAACCCTAACGAAGGTTCAGGGGTTTGCACGGGTTGACTGTTGCTTTGACTTGCCATGGTGGAGAGCCAATACAGCGCGCTCTTATATCCGCATCTTGGGTAACAGCAGTTCGTGTAGTACCGCCTGAGACTGAACTTAGGTAACCATATCCGAGTAATAGGATGGGGACATTCCCTGAGAAGCTCAATAACATTCATCGTGCCAAAGTCCTGCAGGCTGATTAAGTTCAGGCACGAGTGATAAGGTTTGAGTGGTACTACTCAGGAATTATAAGATATTAATTAATTGTAGTTAGATCTTGTCAGAGGCTCCGATTAATTAATGGATGTTCGGTAACCTTAAATATGGGGATTCTCAATTAATGCAACCCGTTCTCATAACGTGGTAATAAAGGGGTAGGTCAGTATTAATTCTGTGGTGAAAAAGAATTAATATTAATTAATTAATTGTGTCCTAGGTTGTGGACATGGGAATTAATTAATTTATAGGCCCACTTTATTATTTGCATTAGGTCCCAGGTCTGGCCCAACAAGTGTGCTGAATTGAGCCCAAAATGGCCCATTAGGGTTTCTAACCCTAGGTCTATAAGTAGACAGCTCTCTCTCTGAAACCCTAAGTGACTTCATAACACAGTTGAAACTCAAACCCTAGAGAGAGAGAGGTGGGCGCCATTTTTGGAGTGAAGAAGGAGGAGAATTTTCGAATTCTGGTCCTGCTCAAGCCACAGATCTACGGAGTCCTCACCAGTAGTAGATCTGAACAGCATCGGGACACAGATCTGAAGATCTATTCTGGAGAACAAATTTTCTTTCTTCTCTCTCTTTATTTCGATTTTATTTAGAAATTAGGGTTCTAATTTCTGATTCCGCAGATAAAAACGGAATGCGTGGTTGAATTGGTTCTTGGAATTCAAACTTAAAAGATCGGTACAGACCCTATGGAATTACGGTAATCTCTCAATCCACAATCTTGTATTAAATTCATAGGAGCATGCTAGGGTTTTGAGAAATTTAATTGTGAGCAATATCCATAGATCGATCCGATTCATTTTTGTTTTGGTGATTCGGTTCACGGTAAAACCCTACAAATATAACTCATGGGGACGATCGATTTGGTACAAGTTTTCAAAGAGTTCCATCGTTTTTTGATGAAGATATCGTGGTTTGTAACGAACTCTTTATTTAAGCACTTATAAAGATTATTTCCGATCAATCCACTACTTCGATGCTCAAATGTGTGCAACATACTTGTAGAACTAATCAAGACAATCGATTCGGTACAGGTTTTCAAAGAGTTCCATCGTTCGTTGATGAAAATATCGTGGTTTGTACCGAACTCTTCATTTAAGCACTTGTAAAGTAGATTCCTCATCAATCCACAACTCCGATGCTCAAATGTGTGCTACATACTCTGATGAATTCATTGAGACAATCAATTCAATACAAGTTTTCAAAGAATTCCATCGTTTGTCGATGAAGATATCGTGGTTTGTACCGAATACTTCATTTAAGCAAGTATAAAGTTCATTTCTTATCAATCCACAACTCCGATGCTCTAATGTGTGCAACATACTTGAAAAACTCATAGAGTTGATTGATTTGGTACAAATTTTCATAGAGTTCCATCATTTGTTGATGAATATATTGAGGTTTGTACCGAACTCTTCACTTAAGCACTTATAAAGTTCATTCCCGGTCAATCCACAACTCCGATGCTCGAATGTGTGCAACATACTTGTAGAACTCATCGAGACGATCGATTCCGTACAAGTTTTCAAAGAGTTCCATCGTTTGTTGATGAAGATATCATGGTTCGTACTGAACTCTTAATTTAAATACTTTTAAAGTTGATTCCTGAACAATCCACAACTCCGATGCTAAAATGTGTGCAACATACTTGTAGAACTCATCGAAACGATCAATTCGGTACAAGTTTTGAAAGAGTTCCATCGTTTGTTGATGAAGATATTGTGGTTTGTACCGAACTCTTCATTTAAGCACTTGTAAAGTTGAATCCTGAACAATCCACAACTCACTTGCTCAAATGTGTGCAACATACTTGTAGAACTAATCGCGACGATCGATTCGGTTCAAGTTTTCAAAGAGCTCCATTGTTTGTTGATGAAGATATCGTGGTTTGTACCGAATTATTCATTTAAGCACTTATGAAGTTGATTCCCGATCAATCTACAACTCCGATGCTCAAATGATTGCAACATACTTGTGGAACTCATCGAGACAATCAATTTGGTACAAGTTTCCAAAGAGTTTCATCGTTTGTTGATGAAGATATCATGGTTTGTACCGAACATTTTATATAGGCACTTATGAAGTTAATTGCCGATCAATCCACTACTAAGAGGCTAGAATGTGTGCAACATACCGGTAGAACTCATCGAGACGATTGATTCGGTACAAGTTTTGAAATAGTTCCATTTTATGTTGATGAAGATATTGTGGTTTGTACCGAACTCTTCATTTAAGCATTTATAAAGTTGATTCCGGATTAATCCCCAACTCCGATGCTCGAATGTGTGCAACAGACTTGTAGAACTCATCGAGACGATTGATTTGTTACAAGTTTTCAAAGTTTTCCATCGATTGTTGATGAAGATATCGTTGTTTGTACAAAACTTTTCATTTAAGCACTTATAAAGTTTATTCTCGATCAATCCAAAACTCCGATGATCAAATGTGTGCAAAATACTTGTAGAACTCATTAGGTCGATCGATTCGGTACAAGTTTTCAATGAGTTCCATTGTTTGATGATGAAGATATCGTGGTTTGTGATGAACTCTTTACTTTAAACACTTATAAAATTTATTCCCGGTCAATCAACCACTCGATGCTCAAATGTGTGCAACATACTTGTAGAACTCATCGAGACTTTTGATTCGGTACATGTTTTCAAAGAGTTCCATTGTTTGTTGATGAAGATACTGTGGTTTGTACCGAACTATTCATTTATGCACTTCTAAAGTTGAATCCCGGTCAATCCACTACTCCAATGCTCAAATGTGTGCAACATACTTGTAAAACTCATTGAGACGATCGACGTAATACAATTTTTCAAAGAGTTCCATCATTTTTTAATGAAGATATTGTGGTTTGTAGCGAACTCTTCAGCACTTATAAAGTTGATTCCCGATCAATCCGCAACTTCGATGCTCGAATGTGTGCAACGTACTCGTGGTTTGTACCGAACTCTTCATTTAAGCACTTCTAAAGTTGAATCCTGAACAATCCACATCTCCGATGCTCAAATGTGTGCAACATACATGTAGAACTCATCGAGATGATCGATTCGGTACAAGTTTTCATAGAGTTCCATCATTTGTTGATGAATATATTGAGGTTTGTACCGAACTCTTCACTTAAGCACTTATAAAGTTCATTCCCGGTCAATCCACAACTCCGATGCTCGAATGTGTGCAACATACTTGTAGAACTCATCGAGACGATCAATTCGGTAAAAGTTTTCAAAGTTTTCCATCATTTGTTGATGAAGACATCGTGGTTTGTATCGAACTCTTCATTTAAGCACTTGTAAAGTTGATTCCTGATCAATCCACAACCCCGATGCTCAAATGTGTGCTTCATACTCCGATGAATTCATCGAGACAATCGATTTAGCAAAAATTTTCAAAGAGTTCCATCGTTTGTTGATGAAGATATCGTGGTTTGTACCGAACACTTCATTTAAGCACTTATAAAGTTCATTTATGATCAATCCACAACTTCGATTCTCGAATGTGTGCAACATACTTGAAAAACTCATCGAGATGATTGATTCGGTACAAGTTTTCATAGAGTTCCATCGTTTGTTGATGAAGATATCGAGGTTTGTACCGAACTCTTCACTTAAGCACTTATAAAGTTGATTCCTGGTCAATCCACAACTCCGATGCTCGAATGTGTGCAACATACTTGTAGAACTCACCGAGACGATCAATTCGGTAAAAGTTTTCAAAGTGTTCAATCACTTGTTGATGAATACATTGTGGTTTGTAACGAACTCTTCATTTAAGCACTTGTAAAGTTGATTCCCGATCAATCCACAACTATGATGCTCTAATGTGTACAACATACTTGTAGAATTCATCGAGATATTTGATTCGATACAATTTTTCAAAGAGTTCCATCGTTTGTCGACGAAGATATAATTGTTTGTACCGAACTCTTCATTTAAGCACTTATAAAATTGACTTTCGATCAATCCACATCTCCGATGCTCGAATGTGTGCAACGTACTTGTCGAACTCATCAAGATTATTGATTCGGTACAAGTTTGAAAGAGTTCCATACTTCGTTGATGAAGATATCGTGGTTTGTACCCAATTATTCACTTAAACACTTATAAAGTTGATTCCTGATCAATCCACAACTCCGATGCTCGAATGTGTGCAACATACATGTAGAACTCACCGAGACGATCTATTCCGTAAAAATTTTCAAAGAGCTCCATCTTTTGTTGATGAAGATATCGTGGTTTGTATCGAACTCTTCATTTAAGCACTTCTAAAGTTGAATCCTGAACAATCCACAACTCCGTTGCTCAAATGTGTGCAACATACTTGTATAACTCATTGAGACGATCGATTCGGTACAAGTTTTCAAAGAGTTCCATTGTTCGTTTACGAAGATATCGT
Source organism: Plectranthus barbatus (assembly GCA_026898455.1). Lineage (NCBI taxonomy): Eukaryota > Viridiplantae > Streptophyta > Magnoliopsida > Lamiales > Lamiaceae > Plectranthus > Plectranthus barbatus. Next base: position 12,353 of record JAPKLW010000775.1, read on the forward strand.
GGTTTGTAACGAACTCTTCACTTAAGCACTTATAAAGATTATTCCCGATCAATCCACAACTCCGATGCTCAAATGTGTGCACCATAGTTGTAGAACTCATCAAGATAATCAATTCGGTACAGGTTTTCAAATAGTTCCATCGTTTGTTGATGAAAATATTGTGGTTTGTACCGAACTCTTCTTTTAAGCACTTGTAAAGTTGATTCCTGATCAATCCACTACCCCGATGCTCAAATGTGTGCTACTTACTCCGATGAATTCATCGAGACAATCGATTCAGTACAAGTTTTCAAAGAGTTCCATCGTTTATTGATGTAGATATCATGGTTTGTACCGAACACTTCATTTAAGCACTTATAAAGTTCATTTCTGATCAATCCACAACTCCGATGCTCGAATGTGTGCAACATACTTGAAAAACTCATCGAGATGATTGATTCGTTACAAGTTTTCATAGAGTTCCATCATTTGTTGATGAATATATCGATGTTTGTAAGGAACTCTTCACTTAAGCACTTATAAAGTAGATTCCCGGTCAAACCACAACTCCGATGCTCGAATGTGTGCAACATACTTGTAGAACTCATCGAGACGATCAATTCGGGTAAAGTTTTCAATGTGTTCCATCATTTTTTGATGAAGACATCATGGTTTGTATCGAACTCTTCATTTAAGGTCTTGTAAAGTTGATTCCCGATCAATCTACAACTCCGATGCTCTAATGTGTGCAGCATACTTGTAATATTTATTGAGATAATTGATTCGGTACAATTTTTCAAAGTGTTCCATCGTTTGTCGCTGAAGATATCGTGGTTTGTACCGAACTCTTCATTTAAGCACTTATAAAGTTGATTTTCGATCAATCCACAACTTTGATGCTCGAATGTGTGCAACATACTTGTCGAACTCATCGAGACTATTGATTCGGTACAAGTTTTCAAAGAGTTCCATAGTTTTTTGATGAAGATATCGTGGTTTGTACCAAACTCTTCACTTAAACACTTATAAAGTTGATTCCTAGTCAATCTGCAACTTCGATGCTCGAATGTGTGCAACATACTTGTAGAACTCATCGAGACGATCAATTCCGTAAAAGTTCTCAAAGAGTTCCATTATTTTTTGATGAAGATATCATGGTTTATATCGAGCTCTTCAATTAAGCACTTCTAAAGTTGAATCTTGAACAATCCACAACTCCGATGCTCAAATGTGTGCAACATGCTTATAGAAATCATCGAGACGATCGATTCGATACAAGTTTTCAAAGTGTTCAATCACTTCTTAACAAAGATATCGTGGTTTGTAACGAACTCTTTACTTAAGCACTTATAAAGATTATTCCCGATCAATCCACAACTCCGATGCTCAAATGTGTGCAACATGCTTGTAGAACTCATTGAGACAATTGATTCGGTACAAGTTTTCAAAGAGTTCCATCGTTTGTACCGAACTCTTCATTTAAGCACTTGTAAAGTTGATTCCTGATAAATCCAGAACTCCGATGCTCAAATGTGTGCTACATACTCCGATGAATTCGTCGAGACAATCGATTCAGTACAATTTTTCAAAGAGTTCCATCGTTTGTTGATTAAGATATCATGGTTTGTACCGAACACATCATTTAAGCACTTATAAAGTTGATTCCAAGTCAATCCACAACTTCGATGCTCGAATGTGTGCAACATACTTGTAGAACTCATCGAGATGATCAATTTCGTAAAGGTTTTCAAAGAGTTCCATTGTATGTTGATGAAGATATCGTATTTTGTACCAAATTCTTCATTTAAGCACTTATAAAGTTGATTCTCGATCAATCCACAACTCTGATGCTAAAATGTGTGCAACATACTTGTAGAACTCATCGTGTAGATCGATTTGGTACAAGTTTTCAATGAGTACCATCGTTTGTTGATGAAGATATCGTGGTTTGTTACGAACTCTTTACTTAAGCACTTATAAAGTTGATACCCGGTCAATCCACAACTCCGATGCTCGAATGTGTGCATCATACTAGTAGAACTCATCAAGACGATCAATTCGGTAAAAGTTTTCAAAGTGTTCCATCATTTATTGATGAAGATATCGTGGTTTGTATCGAAATCTTCATTTAAGCACTTGTAAAGTTGATTCCGATCAATCCACAACTCCGATGCTCTAATGTGTGCAGCATACTTGTAGAATTCATCGGGACAATTAATTCGGTACAATTTTTCAAAGAGTTCCATCGTTTATCGATGAAGATATCGTGGTTTGTATCAAACTCTTCATTTAAGCACTTATAAAGTTTATTTTTTATCAATCCACAACTCCGATGCTCGAATTTCTGCAACATACTTGTTGAACTCATCGAGACGATTGATTCGGTACAAGTTTTCAAAGAGTTCCATCGTTTCTTGATGAAGATATCGTGGCTTGTACCCAATTCTTCACTTAAACACTTATAAAGTTGATTCATGGTCAATCCACAACTCCGATGCTCAAATGTGTGCAACATAATTGTAGAACTCATCGAGACGATCAATTAGGTAAAAGTTTTCAAAGAGTTCCATCATTTTTTGATGAAGATATCGTTGTTTGTACTGAACTCTTCATTTAAGCACTTATAAAGTTGATTCTCGATCAATCCCCAACTCAGATGCTCGAATGTGTGCAACATACTTTTAAAACTTATTGAGACAATGGATTCGGTACAAGTTTTCAAAGAATTCCATCGTTTGTTGATGGAGATATCGTGGTTTGTAATGAACTCTTTACTTAAGAACTTATAAAGATTATTCCCGGTCAATCCACAACTTCGATGCTCGAATGTGTGCAACATATTTGTAGAACTCATCGAGACAATCGATCCAGTACAAGTTTTCAAAGAGTTCCATCGTTTGTTGATGAAGATATCGTGGTTTGTACCGTACTCTTCATTTAAGCACTTGTAAAGTTGATTCCCGATCAATCCACAACTCCGATGCTCAAATGTGTGCATCATACTTGTAGAATTCATCGAGACAATCGATTCGGTAAAAGTTTTCAAAGAGTTCCATCATTTGTTGATGAAGATATAATGGTTTGTACCGAACTCTTCATTTAAGCACTTATTCCCGATCAATCTACAACTCCGAAGCTCAAATGAGTGCAACATATTTGAAAAACTCATCGAGACGATTGATTCGGTACAAGTTTTCAAAGAGTTCCATCGTTTGTTGATGAAGATATCGTGGTTTGTAACAAACTCTTCATTTCAGCACTAATAAAGTTGATTCTCGATCAATCCACAATTTTGATGCTCGAATGTGAGCAACAAACTGGTAGAACTCATCAAGATGATCCTTTCGGTACTAGTTTTCAAAGAGTTCCATTGTTTGTTGATGAATATATAATGGTTTGTACCGAACTCTTCCCTTAAGCACTTATAAAGTTTTTTCCCGGTCAATCCACAATTTCGATGCTAAAATGTGTGCAACATACTTGTAGAACTCATCGAGAAGATCGATACAGTACAATTTTTTAATGAGTTCCATTTTTTGTTAATGAAGCTATCGTGGTTTGTAGCAAACTCTTCATTTAAGCACTTATAAAGTTGATTCCCGATCAATCCGCAACTCCGATGCTCGAATGTGTGCAACATGCTTGTAGTACTCATTGATACAATCGATTCGGTACAAGTTTTCAAAGAGCTCCATCGTTTTTTGATAAAGATATCATTGTTTGTACCGAAATCTTCATTTAAGCACTTATGAAGTTGATTCCCGATCAATCCACAACTCCGATGCTCGAATGAGTGCAACATACTTGTAGAACTCATTGAGACGATCGATTCGGTTCAAGTTTTAAATGAGTTCCATAATTTGTTGAAGAAGATATCGTGGTTTATAGCAAACTCTTCACTTAAACACTTATAAAGTTGATTCCCGGTCAATCCACAACTCCTATGCTCAAATGTGTGCAACAAACTTGTAGAACTCATCGAGAAGTTAAATTTGGTACAAGTTTTCAAAGAGTTTCATCGTTTGTTGATGAATCGAACTTTTCATTTAAGCACTTATGAAGTTGATTCCTGATCAATCCACAACTCCGATGCTCGAATGTGTGAAACATACTTGTAGAACTCATCGAGACGATCGATTCGGTACAAGTTTTGAAAGAGTTCCATTTTTTTTTGATGAAGAAATTGTGGTTTGTACTGAACTCTTCATTTAAGCATTTAAAAACTTGATTCCGGAAAAATCCCCAAGTCCGATGCTCAAATGTGTGCAACAAACTTGTAGAACTCATCGAGACGATTGATTAGGTACAAGTTTTCAAAGTGTTCAATCAATTGTTAATGAAGATATCGTGGTTTGTACAGAACTCTTCATTTAAGCACTTATAAAGTTTAATTCCGATCAATCCACAACTCCGATGTTCAAATGTGTGCAACATACTTGTTGAACTCATCGAGATGAACAATTCGGTATAGGTTTTCAAAGAGTTCCATCATTAGTTGATGAAGATATCATGGTTTGTACCAAACTCTTTATTTAAGCACTTATAATGTTAATTCCTGATCAATCACCAACTCCGATGCTCGAATGTGTGAAACTTACTGGTAGAACTCATCAAGGTAATCAATTCGGTATAGGTTTTCAAAGAATTCCATCGTTTGTTTATGAAGATATCGTGGTTTGTACCGAACTCTTCACTTCAGCACATATAAATTTGATTCCCGGTCAATCCACAACTCTGATGCTCGAATGTGTGCAACATACTTCTAGAACTTGTCGAGACGATCGATACGGTACAAGTTTTTAAAGAGTTTCACGGTTCGTTAATGAAGATATCGTTGTTTGTACCGAACTCTTCATTTAAGCACTTATAAAGTTGATTCCTAATCAGTCCACAACTTCGATGCTCAAATGTGTGCAATATATTTGTAGAACAAATCAAGACAATCATTTTTGTACAAGTTTTCAAAGAGTTCCATCGTCGTGGTTTGTACCGAACTCTTCATTCAAGCACTTATAAAGATTATTCCCGGTCAATCCACAACTTCGATGCTCAAATGTGTACAACATACTTGTAGAACACAACGAGATGATCAATTTGGTACAAGTTTTCAAAGAGTTCCATCGTTTGTTGATGAAGATGTCGTGGTTTGTATCGAACTCTTTACTTAAGCACTTATAAAGATAATTCCCGGTCAATCCACAACTTCGATGCTCAAATATGTGCAACATACTTGTAGAACTCATCGAGACAATCGATTCGGTACATGTTTAAAAAGAGTTCCATCATTTATTGATGAAAATATCGTGGTTTGTACCGAACTCTTCATTTAAGCACTTGTAAAGTTTATTCCTGATCAATCCACAACTCTGATGCTCAAATGTGTGCTACATACTCGTAGAATTCATCGAGACAATCGATTCGGTACAAGTTTTCAAAGAGATCCATCGTTTGTTGATGAAGATATTGTGGTTTGAACCGAGCTCTTTATTTAAGCACTTATAAAGTTAATTTCTGAACAATCCACAACTCCGATGCTCGAATGTGTGCAACGTACTTGAAAAACTCATCGAAATGATTGATTCGGTACAAGTTTTCAAACATTTCCATCTCTTGTTGATGAAGATATCGTGGTTTGTACTGAACTCTTAACTTAAACACTTATAAAGTTGATTCCCTGTCAATCCACAATTGCGATGCTCGAACGTGTGCAACATACTTGTAGAACTCATCGAGACGATCAATTCGGTAAAAGTGTTCAAAGTGTTCCATTGTTTGTTGAAGAAGATATCGTGATTTGTACTGAACTTTTCATTTAAGCACTTATAAAGTTGATTCCCGATCAATCCACAACTCCGATGCTCGAATGTGTGCAGCATACTTTTAGAACTCAGCGAGACAAATGATTCGGTACAAGTTTTCCAAGAGTTCCATCATTTGTTGATGAAAATATTGTGGTTTGTAACGAACTCTTTACTTAAGCACTTATAAAGATTATTCCCGATCAATCCACAACTCCAATGCTTGAATGTGTGCAACATATTAGTAGTACTCATCGAGACAATCAATTTGGTACAAGTTTACAAAGTGTTCCATCATTTGTTGATAAAGATATCGTGGTTTGTACCGTACTCTTCATTTAAGCACTTGTAAAGATGATTCCCGATCAATCCACAACTCCGATGCTCAAATGTGTGCAACATACTTGTAGAATTCATCGAGACAATCGATTCGGTATGAGTTTTCAAAGAGTTCCATCGTTTGTTGATGAAGATATAATGTTTTGTTCCGAACTCTTCATTTTAGCACTTATAAAATCGATTTCCGAACAATCCACAACTTTGATGCTCGAATGAGTGCAACATACATGGAAAACTCATGGAGATGATTGATTCAGTACAAGTTTTCAAAGAGTTCCATCGTTTGTTGATGAAGATATCGATGTTTGCAGTGATGTGTGCAACACACTTTTATAACTTATCAAGATAATCGATTCGGTACAAGTTTTCAAAGAGTTCCATCGTTTGTTGATGAAGATAACGTGGTTTGTATCAAAATCTTCATTTAAGCACTTATAAAGTTGATCCACGAACAATCCACAACTCTGATGCTCGAATTTGTTCAACATACTTGTAGAACTCATCGAGACGATCATTTCGGTACAAGTTTTCAAAGAGTTCCATCGTTTGTTGATGAAGATATTATGGTTTGTACAGAATTCTTCATTTAAGCGCTTATATTGTTAATTCTTGATCAATCCGCAACTTCGATGCTCGAATGTGTTAAAAACTTGTTGAACTCATCGAGACGACTGATTCGGTACTAGTTTTCAAAGAGTTCCATTGTTTGTTGATGAAGATATCGTGGTTTGTAACGAACTCTTCATTTCAGCACTAATAAGTTGATCCCCGATCAATCCACAATTCCGATGCACGAATGTGTGCAACGTACTTGTAGAAGTCATCGAGACGATCGATTCGGTACGACTTTAGCACTTATAAAGTTTATTCTCGGTCAATCCACAACTACGATGCTCGAATGTGTGCAACATACTTGTAGAACTCATCGAGACAACCGATTTGGTACAAGTTTTCAAAGAGTTCCATCATTTGTTGTTGAAGATATTGTAGTTTTTCTGAACTTTTCATTTAAGCACTTATAAAGTTTATTCCTGATCAATCCACAACTCTGATAATTGAATGTGTGCAGCATACTTGTAAAACTCATCGAAATGATCAATTCGGTATAAATTTTCAAAGAGTTCCATCATTTGTTGATGAAGATATCGTGGATTGTATCGAACTCTTCATTTAAGAACTTTTTAAGCTAATTCTCGATCAATCCACAACTTAATTGCTCGAATTTTTTCAATATACTGGTAGATCTCATCAAGGCGATCAATTCGGTACAGGTTTTTAAAGAGTTCCATCATTTGTTGATGAAGATATCGTGGTTTGTACCAAACTCTTCACTTAAACACTTATAAAGTTGATTCCCAATCAATCCACAATATGCTCAAATTTGTGCAATATACGGGTAGATCTCATCAAGACGATCGATTCGGTACAAGTTTTCAAAGAGTTCCATTGTTTGTTGATGAAGATATCGTGGTTTGTACCAAACTCTTCATTCAAGTACTTTTAAAGTTGAATCCTGAACAATCCACAACTCCAATGCTTAAATGTGTGCAACATACTTGTTGAACTTATCGAGACGATCGATTTGGTACAAGTTTTCAAAGAGTTCCATCGTTTGTTGATGAAGATATCATGGTTTGTAACAAACTCTATACTTAAGCACTTATTGAGATTATTCTCGGTCAATCTACAGCTCCGATGCTCAAATGTGTGCAACATACTTGTAAAACTCATCGAGACAATTGATTCGGTACAAGTTTTCAAAGAGTTACATGTTTGTTGATGAAGCTATCGAGGTTTGTACCGAACTCGTCATTTAAGCACTTGTAAAGTTTATTCCCAATCAATCCACAACTCTGATGCCAAAATGTGTGCAAAATACTTGTATAATTCATCGAGAAAATCGATTCGATACAAGTTTTCAAAGAGTGCATCGTTTGTTGATGAAGATATCGTAGTTTGTAACGAACTCTTCATTTAAGCACTTATAAAGTTGATTCCCGGTCAATCCACAACTCCGATGCTCGAATGTGTGAACCATACTTGTAGAACTAATTTAGACGACCGATTCGGTATAGGTTTTCTATATGTTCCTTCGATTGTTGATGAAGATACTATGGTTTGTACTGAACTCTTCAATTAATAACTTATAAAGTATATTCCCGATAATTCCACAACTCCGATGATCAAATATGTGCAACTAACTTGTAGAACTCATCGAGACTATCAATTCAGTATAGGTTTTCAAAGACCTCCATCATTTGTTGATGAAGATACCGTGGTTTTAACTGAACACTTCATTTAACACTTATGAAGTTGATTCCCGATCAATCCACAACTCCGATGCTCGAATGTGTGCAACATACTTGTATAACTCATCGAGACGATCGATTCGGTACAAGTTTAAAATGAGTTCCATCGTTTGTTGATGAAGATATCGTGCTTAGTAACAAACTTTTCACTTAAACACTTATAAAGTTGATTCTTGGTCAATCCACATCTCCGATGCTCAAAAGTGTGCAACATACATGTTGTACTCATCGAGACGTTCAATTTGGTACAAATTTTCAAAGAGATTCATCGTTTGTTGATGAACCAAACTTTTCATTTAAACACTTATGAAGTTGATGATCAATCCACAACTCCAATGCTCGAATGTGTGCAACATACTTGTAGAACACATCGAGACAATTAATTCAGAACAAGTTTTGAAAGAGTTCCATTTTTTGTTGATGAAGATATTGTGGTTTGTACCGAACTCTTCATTTAAGCACATATAAAGTTAATTCCCGATCAATCCAAAACTCCAATGATCAAATGTGTGCAACATACTTGTAGAACTCATCGAGACGATCAATTCGGTATAGGTTTTCAAAGAGTTCCATCATTTGTTGATGAAGATATCGTGGTTTGTACCGAACTCTTCATTTAAGCACTTATAAAGTTAAATCCCATTCAATCCCCAACTCCGATGCTCGAATGTGCGAAACTTACTGGTAGAACTCATTGAGGCAATCAATTCGGTACAGGTTTTCAAAGAGTTCCATCGTTTGTTGATGAAGATTTCGTGGTTTGTACCGAACTCTTCACTTAAGCACTTATAAATTTGATTCCCGGTCAATCCACAACTCCAATGCTCGAATGTGTGCAACATACTTGTAGAGTTTTCAAAGAGTTCCACCATTTGTTAATGAAGATATCGTGGTTTGTACCGAACTCTTCGTTTAAGCACGTATAAAGTTGATTCCTGAACAATCCACAACTTCGATGATCGAATGTGGGCAATATATTTGTAGAACTAATCCAGAGAATCATTTTGGTACAAGTTTTCAAAGAGTTCCATCGTTTGTCGATGAAGATATTGTGGTTTGTACCGAACTCTTCATTTAAGCACTTATAAATATTATTCCCGGTCAATCCACAACTTCGATGCTCAAATGTGTGCAACATACATGTAGAACACGTCGAGAGAATCGATTCGGTACAAGTTTTCAAAGAGTTCCATCGTTTGTTGATGAAGATGTCGTGGTTTGTAACAAACTCTTTACTTAAGCACTTATAAAGATTATTCCCGGTCAATCCACAACTTCGATGCTCAAATGTGTGCAACATACTTGTAGAACTCATCGAGACAATCATTTCGTTACAAGTTTTCAAAGAGTTCCATCATTTATTGATGAAAATATCGTGATTTGAACCGAACTCTTCATTTAAGCACTTGTAAAGTTTATTCCTGATCAATTCACAACTCCGATGCTCAAATGTGTGCTACATACTTGTAGAACTCATCACGACAATCGATTCGGTACAAGTTTTCAAAGAGTTCCATTGTTTCTTGATGAAGATATCGTGGTATGTACCAAACTCTTCATTTAAGCACTTATAAAGCTGATTAATGATCAATCCACAACTCCGATGCTCGAATGTGTGCAACATACGAGAAAAACTCATCGAGATGATTGATTTGATACAAGTTTTCAAAGATTTCCATCGTTTGTTGATGAAGATATCGTGGTTCGCACTGAAGTCTTCACTTAAGCACTTATAAAGTTGATTCCCGATCAATCCACATCTCCAATGTCGAATGTGTGCAACATACTTTAATAACTTATCGAGACAATCGATTCGGTACAAGTTTTCAAAGAGTTTCATCGTTTGTTGATGAAGATAACGTGGTTTGTATCGAAATCTTCATTTAAGCACTTTTAAAGTTGATTCACGATCAATCCACAACTTCGATGCTCGAATGTGTAAAACAAACTTGTAGAACTCATCGAGACGACCGATTTGGTACAAGTTTTCAAAGAGTTCCATTGTTTGTTGAAGAAGATATCGTGGTTTGTACCAAACTCGTCATTTCAGCACTTATAAAGTTGATTCCCGATCAACCCACAATTTCGATGCTCGAATGTGTGCAACATACTGGTAAAACTCATCGAGATGATAGATTCGGTACAGGTTTTCAAAGAGTTCCATCATTTGTTGATTAAGATATCATAGTTTGTCTGAACTCTTCCCTTAAGCACATATATAGTTGATTCTCGGTCAATCCACAACTCCGATGCTCGAATTGTTGGCATTATATACTGAAAGCATATATGATTAAGTGTTTTGTACGCTGGTCTTCATATATGTGTTGCTACAACAGTGCACGCTATTTGATGAAACAAATATACAACGAACCATAATATCCTATTATCTCGCCTGTAGGGATGACCATATGGTGTGTAGGAGATTACAGAGGATCATATGAGTCTATTGACCTAGACAGATATAAACAGTATCACAGCTGAGACAGTCCCTGGATAGGCTGTTGGTCTATGTTGCGGCACATCGGTTCATAAGTGGGCTTATCCTAGCTACTTGATGTGTCGGTACATGGTTATGTATTGATGTGATCAACAGTGGGATGTGCCATTCTCATTGACATATGAATGAGCTAGATCCACAACATACTTCCTATGATCTTAAACCAAACTGAAGGATAACGGGCACACGCAAATTGACCACACTTTGATTTACCATGGTGGCGAGTCTTACATGTACTCTAATACTCGTATTTTTGGTGTGTGGCCTGCTTAGGCTGGATGTTTAGGTAAGCATATCCATTTTAGGATGGTGACATTCCCTGAGGAGCTTACAAGGTTCATTATGCTGAACCTTGCAGGTTGAATTATTTAATTCAGGCATAAGTGAAAAGGAGTGAGTGGTATTAGTCAGGAAATAAAAGATTAATTAATTATGGCTGATTGTCATAAGCCAAATTAATTAATGAATGTCTAAAACCTTAAATATGTCGATCATGTTAGTTTGGTGCAACTCGTTCCTAATAACGTGGTAATAAAGGGGCGAGTCAGCATTGTTACCGTGGTGAAGGTTAAAACAATATTTTATTAATTAATTATGTTTTGGGTTGAACAAGGAAGGATTAATTAATAAAGAGGGCCCACTTTATTATTTGCATCTGTTCCCTGATCTGGCCCATTAACTGCTCAAGCTCATTAGGGTTAGGGTTTCTCAAAACCCTAACAATGTAAATAGGCCTTCTCTCCATCAGATCAGTAGTGGTTTTTCAGTATATTGAAAATAGAGAGAGAGAACGGCGGCGGCAATCTGAGGGAGGAACTTGATTGATTTCTCCAGATCTCGGATCCAACTTGGTAGATAATCCTCACAAGATTTCCAAGGAGCAAGGGAACAAATCAGAAGATCAGATCTGTAGGAACAACTGTTCATCGCCGGCATTCAGATTCAGATCCAGATCTATTTCATCGTTATTGGCTCCGATCTAGATCTGTAGATCAAATGGTGGAATCAGGTATTCTCTAAATCCATCCTCTGCAATTAATTTTGTAGGAGCATGCATAGGATGGCATGGTTTATTTAAATGAAATTTGTTCCTGGTATCCTAAGAACGATCATTAGCAAGAAATTAATTAATGGCAACTCGTGGATAGATTGAAATTAAATGAATATGTATGTTCATGGATGGATTTAAATTATCGTGGATGTTTTTGTTCTCGTGGCCTTCTCGTTTTTTGGATCTGTTTTTCACCACGAAAAAATCCGTGGTTAGATTTAATAAGGAATATCATGTAATAGATTTAGATCTATTTTTGTATTTTCTATTTTTTTTTAAAAATTTGTAAAGTTGAGATCCGGAAGAACAAGCTTTGAAGAACGAAGAACAAAGAAGCAACAAGAATTAGGTTTCAGCCCAGGTTTCAGCCCAGCAGCCGCTGCCGGCAACGGCCAATACAACGGCGGGTGGCGGCGGCAGGGTCCCTTCCCTACGGCTGGGCCGCGCCTGCCTCATCCTTTCACTGCTCGTGTTTTCGATGACGGAAGCAGGCCGGTGAGCTCCTAGATTTGTTTATTTATTTATTCTCGTATTGATGTGATTTATTATGTGCGCACTAGTAAATAATAGGAAGCATGATTACTTGCTTTAATTATTTACTGTTATAAGCATGTTGCAATTTAATTTTTGAGCATGTCTTATGTGATTTATTTTATGTTTAAAATTATGTCTATAAATTCCGGGATCATATTAATTTATGATGGAATTTTGGGTGTGACATAATTTATGGGAACATAAAATAATGTGTGCGCATGAAACCTTTGGAATTAAAAATACTAAGCTGAATTTTGGTTCTTTTTTAACCAAAATCATTAGACCTCCACAAATACGACTTCTCATTGGAAGTGGGGCATCTCAAAGCGTTAATGACTACTCGGGTAGCTTACCTTAGGGTTCCCTCACCAGTTCTAATGCGATGAGGTTTCCAAAATAAAACATTTATTTTAAGATGAGAAGTGGGAGCCTCTAAGCAATGACTACTCGGGTAGCTTGCATTGAGACAACTTTCACTGGTCTCTACGATTAATCTAAGTGGGATAACAAAGGATGTAAAGGGCATGCGGTATGGGTCGAGTATGTATGCTAAATCGTCTTTTATCATCCGGAGTTAAGATTGTGGTTACTTTGGCTTAGATGTTGCCTGGAGTATAACTTAGTTGTGATGTCCCTGCTCCGGATAGGAGAACATGGTCTTAAGATCTCCAATATTAATTTCTTTTGCTTAAGATACCTGGCATGTTAAGAAATTAAAGGACCTATTTTGGTCTGGTTGAGCGTTTGCCGTAAACGTCTACTCGGGAAGCTTGCGGTGAATTAGCTTGGGCAATTGGAGGGAACAAATTGCATTGTTTTATCTAAAGGTTCTATGCATATTTGTTTCAATTGTTTGTAGTATGTGCTTACTTTAATTCGCTTATTTGTTTTCAGATATTTCTATGAACAATGTCATTAATATCCTCGCTCAAAATCCTCTCAATGGTCCGAATTTCCTTGAATGGAAACGTAATTTGGATTATATCCTTGTTGCGGAAGAACACAAGTTTGTCCTTGCTGATCCTTGTCCGCCAGTCCCAGCTGCTGATGTTACTCCCGAGCGGCAGCAGTCTTACAATAAGAAGATCAAGTCTAATAATGTAGTGAAATGCTACATGATGACCACTATGAGTAAGGTACTGCAGCTGCAGCATCAGCATTATGATAAATCCTGTGAGATTATGGATAATCTAACAGCGACTTATGGGGAGACAGACAGAACTGTCAGATTCAATCACATGAAGGAGATTGTGAGTAAGAAAATGTCTGAAGGCAGTTCAGTGAGAGAGCACGTGGTTGCCATGACTCACCTCATGGATGAACTGACGTTGCATGGTGGTGGTATTGACGCGGAAGCCCAAGTCGATATCATACTAAACTCTCTTCCCAAGTCCTTTGAAAACTTTAGGTTGAATGTTGTGATGAACAAGGAGTATACTCTTAATGAGTTACTCAGTGACTTGATGGTTGCACAGTCCCTGATGGAACCCGAGAAAGCAGTTTTGGTTTCTTCCGGTAGCCTATCTGCTGCTCCTAAACGAGCAAAAACTAAAAGAACGGCTAGGAATAATAACAAGAAAACTGCTAGTGGGAACAATGGAGTTTATGCTCCAAAGAAAAAAGCTGGGAAAGTTAAAGGAAATGGCAAGTGTTACCGCTGTGGCAAGCTAGAACACTGGAAAGCAAATTGTCCAGGTGTTAACACCAATGGACGAGGTACGTCATCATTTACATGTTTAGTATCAATTTTCTACTCCTTGTGAGTAGTGGTTACTGTGAGTACTAATCATTTTTTAGCTGCGCTGTGCAGTGAATCAAGCTGATCATAATGCTTGAAGATGGCGGGACTACCAACTCCAAGGAAGATGCTAGAGATCGTTCTCAAGATGTTGGAGTAATTTGCTCTAAGTTTATGTTAAAACTCTATTTCAATTCAAGATCTTTAGAAGAGATATTAGTTTTGTATTGATAAAAAAATTTCATCTATAGTTATGGATTATCAGTTATTCGATAGAGTTTATCTATCATGAATGTATAACAGTGTTTTCTATTATAGATGATTGTCTTCATTACTTGATTACATAAATTATCAGTGTTCTAAGGTATAATTTAATGAATAGCTACAGAGATATGTTACATCAGTCTAAGTAGTTTTAAGTAATTCATTGAATTATGGATTCAATCCAGGTATTCCTAAGAATGTTACTTATGACAACTACTTAGAGATATAGGATGGTAACCAGACCTTTTAATAGGCGATTGTATCTCTATAAATTGTTTCGTGTTTGCTCTGATTTGCTGGTTTGAGTCTACTTCCGCAGTTGCCTTAACATGCATTGATACTGTAATCATTTAAGATTTGGATATGTTTATCTAGTTCACTACAAGTTTTAGTCTCTTGCTTTAATCAAGAGCGTTCAAGACTAAGGTAGAGAATAAGTTAAACAAGACCGTAAAAACATTATGGTTCATTCATAATGGTATATCTTAAGTGATGGGGTTTTACAGTATCTGGCAGAGCAAAGGGATTGCATCCCAGTTAACTACACCTATTATTCCTCAATTGGGATAGTTTAGGTAAGACGAAATAAGATTCTTTAAAAGTTTATAAGTTATGCCAGCTTTGCTAAATTTTCATTTTGGGAACAGTGCCAAAAGCAGTTGTATGTTTGCTTATTCTAGTGCCTTCTAAATCAGTTCCAAATTCCCTAGCAGACCTTAACTCTGTCAAAAGGGCAATGATGGGTAATTCGGTTGTTAAGCTGATATAGGAAACTGATTGGTTGGAAGAAATTTTAAACTAGTACTGCTTTGTGGGCTGTTCCAGGTAAATGAACGAGATGGTTGCTTTGTGTATCCTAGATACAAGCAAGCTGTGTAGGATGAAACCATGAATCCAAATGTGAGATTGTTCTCTAACGTTTTAGAGAAGACAATTCAAATCCATCAGGAAATACCCCTTGGCATATTGAGCATACCTTGGAAGGTATGGTACCAATTGCACGGTCACCTGTGTAAGGTGGTAAACCACAAATTAGTGCACCATTAATTGACAACGTAAAAGGAGCATCGTTGCAGTGGGAGGTTGCCTTAACAGGCTTAGAGGTACTGGTTCGTGGAAACAGTCTCTGGACTTGTTCCCAGCTTAACGAACAACATCGTACTTATCCCTTAAAGCGCAACGAAGCTGTTAAGACAAACGATGCAGCTTAATAACGTCAAGTCATGGATTCATAGCTTACCGGCTATAAGCAACTAATTGATATACAAGAAAAGTGCTCGAATGGCAACCTAGTATATTCGAGTGTCTAGGTTAGTGAATAAGGTATGTTTCACAACAAGACTTTCTCACTGGTTGCAACTATTAAACCCATTCGAATTCTTTTTAACCATAACAGCACATATGAATCCAACTATCTGAAAGATAGATGATGTCATCCGTATTCTATAAACGGGTACCTTGATAAAAGGTGACAGCATCTGTATGCAACAACCAGATAAGTTATGTGCAATGAGGTGAAAAACATCATATCTAGAAGCCAAGGTAGTTCAAATATGAACTTAAAGGTGCTTCAAGGTCGTGTAACAGATGTTTCGATATTGTCTATCGAGAATGATAGTTTCATGTACCAGTTATGTGTCAGCAGAAGCGTGGATTTTCCTTGCACATTATGTAGATGGTATTTTCACTTTCGGAAACGGAGTGGAGATATTGTCAGGCATAAAGAGATGGTTATCCGAACAGTTTCAGAAGTAGGACTTATGAGATTTTGAAACATCTTTTGAATTAAGGTCTTGTGTTGCCACAAGAAAAGGATGTTCAAGTATCTCAAGTCGCTTAAATTGATTCTTGTGGTGAGTCGTTGAAAGCAAGAAAGATTGTTGTCTTTCTATGTTGTATATGAACAAAGTTAGATGTCTGTACTACTATAAGCATGTTAAACAGATATCAGTTCAACTCTGGATAGGCACATTGGTTAATGAATGAGCCTTGGGAGTTGAATGGCATCGGATATCCAGGAGGATCATAAGGAAAGGAAATCGACCTCTAACTATGTGTTGGCCTTGGAGGAGGAGTTATAGGAGTCTAACACAGAAATGTGTTGCGGATTCCAGAAAGAAGGCTGAGTCTTTGACAGCTTCATTAGCTTCGCAAGAAGCAGTATAACTCCGGTGTTATCCCCTAGAGGTGTGTGTTCTGAGTTTGCCTAATAAAATCACATGGAATTGTGATCATGTTGGTGCAATGACAAACTCAAAGGAACCCAAGACTCACAAGGTGGTGAAACACATACGATATGTGGAATCATGTCATACGAGAAATTGTGACAAGAGGTGACATGAATGCAGTGGGAGTGACTGACAGTATAGACACACTTAATACTTTTATAAGGCAATGGTATTATGCTTTAAGTATATGTGGGAGATTGTTGGGATTATATACTGAAAGCATATATGATTAAGTGTTTTGTACGCTGGTCTTCATATATGTGTTGCTACAACAATGCTCGCTATCTGATGAAACAAAAATACAACGAACCATAATATCCTATTATCTCGCCTATAGGGATGACCATATGGTGTGTAGGAGATCACAGAGGATGATATGAGTCGTTTGACCTAGCAAGATTTAAACATTATCACAGCTGAGACAGTCCCTGGATAGGCTGTCGGTCTAAGCTGCGGCACATCGGTTCATAAGTAGGCTTATCCTAGCTACTTGATGTGTCGGTACATGGTTAGGTATTGATGGGATCAACAGTGGGATGTGCCATTCTTATTGACACATGAATGAGCCAGATCCCTAACATACTTCATATGATCTTAAACCGAACTGAAGGATAAGGGGAACACATAGATTGACCACACTTTGATTGACCATGGTGGCGAGTCTTACATGTACTCTAATACTCGTATTTTGGGTGTTGGCAATTTATGTGTGGCATGCTTAGGCTGGACGTTTAGGTAAGCATATCCGTTTCAGGATGGTGACATTCCCTGAGGAGCTCACAAGGTTCATTATGCTAAACCCTGCAGGTTGAATTATTTAATTCAGGCATAAGTGAAAAGGAGTGAGTGGTATTACTCAGGAAATAAGAGATTAATTAATTGTGGCTGATTGTCATAAGCCAAATTAATTAATGAATGTCTAAAACCTTCAATATGTCATCATGTTAATTTGGTGCAACCCGTTCCTAATAATGTGGTAATAAAGGGGTGAGTCAGCATTGTTACCGTGGTGAAGGTTAAAAGAATATTTTATTAATTAATTATGTTCTGGGTTGAACAAGGAAGGATTAATTAATAAAGAGGGCCCACTTTATTATTTGCATTTGGTCCCTGATTTGGCCCATGAACTGCTCAAGCCCATTAAGGTTAGGGTTTCTCAAAACCTTAACACTATAAATAGGCCTTCTCTCTATCAGATCAGTAGTGGTTTTTCAGTATATTGAAAATAGAGAGAGAGAACGGCGGCGACTATCTGAGGGAGGAACTTGATCGATTTCTCCAGATCTCGGATCCAACTTGGTAGATAATCCTCACCAGATTTCCAAGGAGCAAGGGAACAGATCAGAAGATCAGATCAATAGGAACAACTGTTCATCGCAGGCATTCAGATTCAGATCCAGATCTATTTCATTGTTATTGGCTCCGATCTAGATCTGTAGATCAAACGGTGGAATCAGGTATTCTCTAAATCCATCCTCTGCAATTAATTTTGTAGGAGCATGCATAGGATCGCATGGTTTATTTAATTGAAATTTGTTCCTAGTATCCTAAGAACGATCCTTGGCAAGAAATTAATTAATGGCAACTCGTGTTGTCCATCGTAGACTCAAACCCTACACGAATGTGTGCAACATTCTTGTAGAAGTCATCGAGATGATCGATACATTACAAGTTTTCAAAGAGTTCCATTGTTAGTTAATGAAGATATCGTGGTTTGTACCGAACTCATCATTTAAGCACTTATAAGGTTGATTCCCGATCAATCCGACACTCCGATAATCGATTTTGCGCAACAAAATTGTAGAACTCATCGAGACGATCGATTTGTTAGAAGTTTTCAAAGAGTTCCATCATTTGTTGATGAAGATATTGTGGTTTGTATCGAACTCTTCAATTAAGCACTTATAAAGTTGATTCCTGAAAAATCCACAACTCCGATGCTCGAATGTGTGCAACAAACTTGTAGAACTCATCCTGACGACTGATTCGGTACAAGTTTTCAAAGAGTTCTATTGTTTGATGATGTAGATATCGTGGTTTGTACAGAACTCTTCATTTAAGCACTTATAAAGTTGATTCCTGATCAATACACAACTCCGATGCTCGAATGTGTGCAACATATTTGTAGAACTTATCGAGACAATCGATTTGGTACAAGTTTTCGAAGAGTTCCATCGTTTGTTGATGAATATATTGTGGTTTGTACCGAAATCTTCATTTAAACACTTGTAAAGTTCATTCTCGATCAATCCACAACCCCGATGCTCGAATTTGTGCAAAATACTTGTATAACTCATTGAGATGATCCATTCGGTACAGGTTTTCAAAGATTTCCATAGATTCTTTATGAATATATTGTGCTTTGTACCTTACTCTTCATTTAAGCACTTATAGAGTTGATTCCCGATCAGTGTACAACTCTGATGCTTGAATGTGTGCAACAAACTTGTAGAACTCATCGAGATGACCGATTCGGTACAAGTTTTCAAAGAGTTCCATCATTTGATGATGAAGATATTGTGGTTTGTAACGAATTCTTCATTTAAGCACTTGTAAAGTTGATTCCTGATCAATTCACAACTCTGATGCTCAAATGTGTGCAACATACTTGTAGAATTCATCGAGACAATCAATTCGGTACAAGTTTTCAAAGAGTTCCATCATTTGTTGATGAAGATATTGTGGTTTCTACCGAACTCTTCATTCAAGCACTTATTAAGTTGATTTCTGATCAATTCACAACTCCAATGCTCGAATGTGTGCAACATACTTCAAAAACTCATCGAGAAGATTGATTCAGTACAAGTTTCAAAAGAGTTCCATCGTTTGTTGATGAAGATATCGTGGTTTGTACCAAAATCTTCACATAGGCTCTTATAAAGTTGATTCCCGGTCAATCCACAACTCCGATGCTAGAATGTCTGCAAAATACTTGTAGAACTCATCGAGACGATCGTTTGTTGATGAAGATATTGTGGTTTGTACTGAACTCTTCATTTATGCACTTGTAAAGTTGATTCCTGATCAATCCACAACTCCGATGCTCTAATGTGTGCAACATACTTGTAGAATTAATCGCGAAAAAACGATTCGGTACAATTTTTAAAAGAGTTCCATTGTTTTTCGATGAAGATATCGTGGTTTGTATCGAACTCTTCATTGAAGCACTTATAAAGTTGATTCCCGATCAATCCACAACTCCGATGCTCGAATGTGTGCAACATACTGGAAAAACTCATCAAGACGATCGATTCGGTACAAGTTTTCAAAGAGTTCCATCTTTTGTTGATGAAGATAACGTGGTTTGTACCGAACTATTCACTTATTCTCGGTCAGTACACAACTCTGATTCTCAAATGTGTGCAACATACTTTTAGAACTCATTGAGACATTCGATTCGGTACAAGTTTTCAAAGAGTTCCATCATTGGTGATGAAGATAACGTGGGTTGTACCAAAATCATCATTTAAGCACTTGTAAAGTTGATTCCCGATCAATCTACAACTTCGATGCTAGAATGTGTGCAACAAACTTGTAGAACTCATCGAGACAACCGATTCAGTACAAGTTTTCAAAGAGTTTCATCATTTGTTGATGAAGATATCGTGGTTTGTAACAAACTCCTTACTTAAGCACTTATAAAGATTATTCCAGGTTAATCCACAGTTCCGATGCTCGAATGAGTGCAACATACTTGTAAAACACATCGAGAAAATTGATTCATTAAAGGTTTTTAAAGATTTCCATCGTTTGTTGATGTAGAAATCGTGGTTTGTACCGAACTCTTCATTTATGCTCTTGTAAAGTTGATTCCCGAACAATCCACAACTCCGATGCTCAAATGTGTGCAACATACTTGTAGAATTCATCGAGAGAATCGATTCGGTACAAGTATTCAATGAGTTCCATCATTTGTTAATGATGATATCGTGGTTTGTACCGAACTCTTCATTTAAGCACTTATAAAGTTGATTTCCGATCAATACACAACTCCGATGCTCGAATGTGTGCAACATACTTGTAGAACTCATCGAGATGATTGATTCGGTACAAGTTTTAGAAGACATCCATCGTTTGTTGATCAAGATATTGTGGTGTGTACCAAAATCTTCATTTAAACACTTGTAAAGTTGATTCCCGATCAATCCACAACTCTGATGCTCGAATTTAAGCAACATACTTGTAGAACTCATCGAGTCGATCGATTCGGTACAAGTTTTCAAAGAGTTCCATTGTTTGTTGATGAAGATATTGTGGTTTGTACCGAACTCTTCATTTAAGCATTTATAAAGTTGATTCCCAAAAAATCAACAACTCTGATGCTCGAATGTGTACAACAAACTTGTAGAACTCATCGAGATGATCAATTCGGTACAACGTTTCAAACAGTTCCATCATTTGTCAATTAAGATATCGTGGTTTGTACCGAAGTCTTCATTTAAGCACTTATAAATTTGATTTCTGATCAATCCACAACTCCGATGCTCAAATGTGTGCAACATACTTATAGAACTCATCAAGGCGATTGATTTTGTACATGTTTTCAAAGACTTCCATCGTTAGTTGATGATGATATAATGATTTCTACAGAACTCTTTTCGTAAACACTATTAAAGTTTATTCCTGGTCAATCCAAAACTCCGATGCTCAAATGTGTGCAATATACTTGTAGAACTCATCGAGACGTTCAATTCGATAAAACTTTTCAAAGTGTTTCATTGTTTGTTGATGAAGATATTGTGGTTTGTACCGAACTCTTCATTTAAGCACTTATAAAGTTGATTCTCGATCAATCCACAACTCCGATTCTCGAATGCATGCAACTTACTTTTAGAACTCATCGAGACAATCGATTCGGTACAAGTTTTCAAAGAGTTCCACCATTTGTTGATGAAGATAACGTGGTTTGTACCAAAATCCTTCATTTAAGCACTTGTAAAGTTGATTCCCGATAAATCCACAACTCCGATGCTCGAATGTGTGCAACAAACTTGTAGAACTCATCGAGACGACCGATTTGATACAAGTTTTCAAAGAGTTTCATTGTTTGTTGATGAAGATATCGTGGTTTGTAACGAACTCCTTACTTAAGCACTTATAAAGATTATTCCCGATTAATCCACAACTTCGATGCTCGAATGAGTGCGACATACTTGTAGAACTCATTGAAGGGATTCGTGAACTGCATCACGAAGTCCGTTTGCCAAGGATCATTAATTGGAATATAAAAAATAATTTGCTATGCATATGAATAATCTTAGCATGCTCCTATTGAATATGCATAAGGGGGTTTATGCGGAATACCTGGATTGCGAAACCCTGAAGAACGAGTACACGGAGATTCCTCTTGATCTTTCCCACGCACAAAGATTTAATTCCTAACAGATTGAGGAAATAAATCTTATGAAAATAAGATAATTATTTTCTAATAAACAAGGAGAGAGAGAAGAGAGAAAATCCTCCTGATCTGATCTGTATCCCAACTCAATCTGAATATCTGGTGAAGATTCCCTTCAGATTCATTGCCCGGTTGAGAACCAGAATTTCCTCCTCATTTTTTAGATCTAGTCGATCACCACAGCTCCCAAAACCTGGTTTGTTGTGTGCAACTTATGATCTTGTGGTGTGTTGAGATCTGTGGAACTGAGGCCTATATATAGGAAAATACTAGACTTCTATTGGGCTTGAGTTTCATAGGCCAGACCAGGCACCAGAATGCAAATAGAAATGAGGCCTATCAATTAATTAATTTCCATATTCAACCCAGAATATAGTTAATTAATTAATATTGATTCATTCCACCAGAGAATCAATATTGTCCTACCTATTTGCTACCACGTTTTGAGGTACGGGTTTCATGGGCTCGGTATATCCCCACATTTAAGGTTACAGCCATTCGTTAATTAAT
This sequence comes from Plectranthus barbatus, assembly GCA_026898455.1. Classification (NCBI taxonomy): domain Eukaryota; kingdom Viridiplantae; phylum Streptophyta; class Magnoliopsida; order Lamiales; family Lamiaceae; genus Plectranthus; species Plectranthus barbatus. The sequence continues at coordinate 34,998 of JAPKLW010000775.1, forward strand.
TTAAGCTCTGTCAAACTATTTAATTAATTAACATCTTATATTCCTGAATCAATCCACTCAAACGTTTTTCACTTATGCTTGAACTTAATCAGCCTGCAGGACTTTAGCATAACGATCCTTTTGAGCTGTTCAGGGAATGTCACCATCCTATACAGGATGTGGTTACCTAGTTCCAGTACCAGACGGTCATACACAAACTGCTATTACCCAAGATACAGATATACAAGTTCAACTAGAGCATTTCGCTGTAACTCAAAGTAATACAAAATTTGCATATTGTTCTGTACCTTCATATACGCTTAGGATCTCATCAAGCCATAGAGATCTAGATTCTTTTAATGTCAGATAAAAGAATCGATCTCAACTTAGATCCTTATCAATGTGTGCCCCACACCAGCATACCAAGCCACCCTACACCAACAGTTTATCCTGGAACTGTCTCAGCTGTGATAACCATTTATATCTTGCTAGGTCAAACGATCCATAAGATATTCCGTGATCTTCTACACACCGTATGATCTCCCTATCGACGAGATAAGAGGATAATTGCGTTTGCGACACATGTTTGTTAATTCAGACAGGAGATGAACATACAACATTTATGATTCCCAATATAGTAACAAATCAACCTTGTACATAACATACCAATCATAATGCTTTCAGTATATAAATCCATCAATCTCCCACATATACTCTAAGCATTATACAGGTGCTTTCCAGAGTATAATGCGTCTAAACTAATCTAGCTATTACATCAAACATTCTACGTGGATAGCTTTGCCCTCAGCCCAAGGTTACGTACATGCATCTCGTAGACCTTCTAAGGCAGAGCCTTTGTGAATGGATCCGCTAGATTATTTCTTGTGTCAATCTTCTCTACTAGCACATCACCCCTTGCTACGATTTCTCTTATAATATGGTACTTCCTTTCAATGTGTTTTGTTGCTCTGTGAGTTCGTGGTTCCTTTGAATTAGCCACAACTTCCGAATTATCACAATATATTTTGATTGTCTTGGGCAGCTTAGGAATTATGTCCAACTCCTGAAGGAAGTTTCGAAACCATACTGCTTCTTTCGAAGCTTCAGAAGCTACCACATCTTCTGCTTCCATGGTGGAGTCCGCAATACACTTCTGTTTTGCACTCCTCCATGATATGGCCCCACCGCCCAATGTAAACACATAGCCTGAGGTGGACTTCTTTTCGTCTCGGTCTGCCTGGAAATCTGAATCAGTATTACCCACAGGGCACAACTCCTCACACTTATAGACGAGACAATAGTCTCTAGTCATTTTCAGGTATTTTAGTATGTGCTTTACCGCGGTCCAATGCGCCTGTCCAGGGTTAGACTGGTATCTCGCTACCATGCCTACAGCGAAGCACATATCTGGCCTCGTACATAGCATTGCCTACATGAAGCTCCCCACGACCGATGCATACGGCAAGTTCCTCATTTCATCTTTCTCCCTTTGTGTCACCGGACACTGATCCTTGGAAATATATATGCCATGTCTGAAGGGTAACAGACCTTTCTTCCTAGTTTGCATGCTGAAAAGGGCAATCATAGTATCCACATATGATCCTTGAGACAAGGTAAGCATCTTCTTATTGCGCTCCGGCAATACTATTACCCCTAGGACATATCCTGCCTCCCCAAGGTCCTTCATATTGCACTGCTCGGATAACAACCCCATTATGCCCGACAATACTTCCACATTGTCGCCAAATAGGAGAATATCATCTACATAAAGTGCAAGGAACACCACGCTTCCGCTGACACATAGACGGTACATGCAACTCTCGTTTTAGCATTGTGAAAATCCATAGGATTTAATCACTTCATCAAAGCGCAGATTCCATGACCGTGAAGCTTGTTTAAGTCCATACAGCGACTTCCTTAGCTTCCGGACCAAATGTTCTTCGCCCTTCTGCACATAACCTTCTGGCTGTTGCATATAGATGTCCCTACCTTCTTCAAGGTACCCGTTTAGAAACGCAGTTTTCACATCCATCTGCCAGATTTCTAGGTCCTTATGTGCTGTTATGGCTAGGAGTATACGAATGGCCTTAAGCATGGCTACCGGTGAGAAGGTCTCGTCATAGTCTACACCTTATTTCTGACTATAACCCTTCGCCACCAGCCTTGGTTTGAAAGCTGTAATTTCACCATTCACTCCTTTCTTTCTTTTGTATACCCATTTGCACCCTATGGCTCGACAGCCATCTGGCAAATCAGTTTTCTGGCATACAACTATAGCCGTAATGGATTCTATTTCTGAATCCATGGCGATCAGCCATTTGTCTGCATCTTTATCAGATACCGCCTCTTCATATGTCCAGGGATTGGTATGATCCAGTCCATTTTCTGGGATCAAGTCAGAAGACTCTCCCACGAACATATTGAAGGGATTCGTGAACTGAATCACGAAGTCCGTTTGCCAAGGATCGTTAATTGGAATATCAAATATAAATTGCTATGCCTATGAATAATCTTAGCATGCCCCAATTGAATATGCATACGGGGGTTTATGCGGAATACCTGGATTTCGAAACCCTGAAAAACTAGTGCGCGAAGATTCCTCTTGATCTTTCCCTCGCACAAATATTTAATTCCTAACAGATTGAGGAAATAAATCTTATGAAAATAATATAATTATTTTCGAATAATAAGGAGAGAGAGAAGAAAGAAAATCCTACTGATCTGATCTTCTGATCTGTATCCCAACTCAATCTGAATATCTGGTGAAGATTCCCTTCAAATTCCTTGCCCAGTTGAGAACCAGAATTTCCTCCTCGTTTCTCAAATCTAGTCGATCACCACAGCTCCCAAAACCTGGTTTGATGTGTGCAACTTATGATCTTGTGGTGAGTTGAGATCTGAGGAACTGAGGCCAATTTATCGGAAAATACTGGACTTCTATTGGGATTGAGTTTCATGTGCCAGACCAGGGACCAGAATGCAAATAGCAAATGAGTCCTATCAATTAATTAATTCCCATATTCAACTAGAATATAATTAATTAATTAATATAGATTCATTCCACCAGAGAATCAATATTGTCCTACCTATTTGCTACCACGCTTTGAGGTACGGGTTGCATGGGCTCGGTATATCCCCACATTTAAGGTTACAGACATCTGTTAATTAATTTAAGCTCTGACAAGCTATTTAATTAATTAACATCTTATATTCCTGAATCAATCCACTCAAACCTTTTTCGCTTATGCTTGAACTTAATCAGCCTGCAGGACTTTAGCATAACGATCCTTTTGAGCTGTTAAGGGAATGTCACCATCCTATACTGGATGTGGTTACCTAGTTCCAGTACCAGACAGTCATACACAAACTGCTATTGCCCATGATACAGATATACAAACTCAACTAGAGCCTTTCACTGCAACTCAAAGTAATACACAATCTGCATATACTTCTATACCTTCATATAGGATTAGGATCTCATCAAGCCATAGAGATCTAGATTCTTTTAATGTCAGATTAAAAATCGATCTCGACTTAGGTCCTTATCAATGTGTGCCACACACTAGCATACCAAGCCATCCAAGATAAGATGCTTATTACTACGTATGCTGCAGCCTACACCAACAGTTTATCTTGGAACTGTCTCAACTGTGATAACCATTTATATCTCGCTAGGTCAAACGATCCATACGATATTCCATGATCTTCTACACACCGTATGATCTCCTTATCGACGAGATAAGAGGGTAATTGCATTTGCGACACATGTTTGTTAATTCAGATAGGAGATGAACATACAACATTTATGATTCCCAATATATTAACCAAACGAACATGTACATAATATACCAATCATAAGGCTTTCAGTATATAAATCCATCAATCTCCCACTTATACTCAAATCATTATACAGGTGTTTTCCAGAGTATAACGCGTCTAAACTAATCTAGCTATTACATCAAACATTCTACGTGGATAGCTTTTCCCTCAGCCCAAGGTTACGTATATGCATCTCGTAGACCTTTTCAGGCAGAGCCTTTGTGAATGGATCCGCTAGATTATTTCTTGTGTCAATCTTTTCTACTAGCACATCACCCCTTGCTACGATTTATCGTATAATATGGTACTTCCTTTCAATGTGTTTTGTTGCTCTGTGAGTTCGTGGTTCCTTTGAATTAGCCACAACTCCCAAATTATCACAATATATAGTGATTGTCTTGGGCAGCTTAGAAATCACATCCAACTCCAGAAGGAAGTTTTGAATCCAAACTACTTCTTTCGAAGCTTCAGAAGCTGCCACATATTCTGCTTCCATGGTGGAGTCCGCTATGCACTTCTGCTTTGCACTCCTCCATGATATGGCCCCACCTCCCAATGTAAACACATAGCCAGAGGTCGACTTCTTTTCGTCTTGATCTGCCTGTTAATCCGAATCAGTATAACCCACAGGGCACAACTCCTCACACTGATAGACGAGACAATAGTCTCTAGTTCTTTTTAGGTGTTTTGGTATGTTCTTTACCGCGGTCCAATGTGCCTGTCCAGGGTTAGACTGGTCTCTCGCTACCATTCCTACAACAAAGCAGATATCAGGCATGGTACATAGCATTGCATATATGAGGCTCCCCACGGCCGATGCATACAACAAGTTCCTCATTTCATCTTTCTCCCTTTGTGTCACCGTACACTGATCCCTGGAAAGATATATGCCATGTCTGAAGGGTAACAAACCTTTCTTATGATCCTTGAGACAAGGTCAGCATCCTCTTATTGCGCTCCCGCAATACTTTTACCCCTAGGATGTATCCTGCCTCCCCAAGGTCCTTCATATGAAACTGCTCGGATAACCACCCCTTTATGCCCGACAATACTTTCACATTGTCGCCTAATAAGAGAATATCATCTACATAAAGTGCAAGGAACACCACACTTCCGCTAACACATCGATGGTACACGCAACTCTTGTTTGAGCATTGTGAAAACCCATAGGATTTAATCACTTCATCAAAGCGCAGATTCCATGACCGTGAAACTTGTTTAAGTCCATATAACGACATCCTTAGCTTCCAAACCAAATGTTCTTCGCCCTTCTGCACATAACCTTGTGGCTGTTGCATATAGTTGTCCCTACCTTCTTCAAGGTACCCGTTTAGAAATGCGGTTTTGACATCCATCTGCCAGATTTCTAGGTCCTTATGTGCTGCTATGGATAGGAGTATACGAATGGACTTAAGCATAGCTACCAGTGAGAAGGTCTCGTCATAGACTACACCTTCTTTCTGAGTATAACCCTTCGCAACCAGCCTTGTTTTGAAAGCTGTAATTTTACCATTTGCTCCTTTCTTTCTTTTGTATACCCATTTGAACCCTATGGCTCGACTGCAATCTAGCAAATCAGTTTTCTGGTATGCATCTATAGTCGTAATGGATTCTATTTCCGAGTCCATGGCTATCAGCCATTTGTCTGTATCTTTATCAGATACCGCCTCGTCACATGTCCAGGGATCGGTATCATCCAGTCTGTTTTCTGGGATCAAGTCCGAAGACTCTCCCACAAACATATACCTTTTGGGTTGGTGGATAACCCTCCCACTGCAACGAGGCATCTGAATCATGTCAGTAGTTGGCACAGTACACGTTGGTCCCATACTTTGCATTAGTGGCAGTGTTGGTATAGCCTCACCTGTTACAGGTGGATTTACCATTGTACTGGGCTTTCCTGATGGAATTGCTTCCTTGTCCTCAAGCTCGTGGAAGACAATTTCACTCTTAGATATGTGGTTTCTTACATATTCGTCCTCCAAGAATCTTGCGTTGGTACTGACAACAACTTTCTGATTCTTAGGATAATAGAAGTAACCACCTTTCGAATTGTTTGGGATATCCTACAAACATCATCAGCTTACACCTTTTTTCTAACTTATCAGGTTCCTTTGTCAGCACATATGCTGGACAACCCCAAACCCTCACTCTGTTCAAACTTGGCTTTCGCCCATACCAGAGTTCCAGAGGTGTTTCAGGAACTGATTTAAAAAGTACCAGGTTAAGCAAGTAGGTCGCTGTCTCCAAGGCATATCCCCAAAACGAAATAGGCAAGCTTCCATAACTCATCATCGACCAGACCATTTCCAAGAGAGTTATATTTCTTCTTTCCGCTACACCATTTTGTTGAGGGGTTCCTAGTGCAGTCCACTGGGATGTAATCCCATTATCTGACAAGTGCTGCAAGAACTCTTTACTGAGGTATTCACCACCACGATCTGATCATATTGTCTTGATAGTAATCCCTAGCTTCTTTTCTACCTCAGTCCTAAACTCTTTGAATTTCTCAAAGCATTCATACTTATGGCGAAGCAAATAGACATATCCGAATATTGTGTAATCGTCAATGAATGTGGCGATGTACTCATAACCTCCACGAGCTTGCGTGGACATTGGTCCACATAATTCAGAGTGGATCAATTCCAATACAGTCTCTGCTCGAGACTCACTTGCCTTAAAAGGCATGGTCGTCATCTTTCCCTCTATACAGGACTCACAGATTTAATGTGGTACCACTTGAAAAGAATCCAAGAGCCCATCCATTGCTAATCTTTTAATCCTCTTTAGATTGATGTGACCTGGTCTCAAGTTCCAGAGATATGTTTGATCCTCATTGGAAGAATACTTTCTCTTTAAATGATTATTATTATTGGATGAGTTTGAAACATTCACGGAAGATTTATGCATACAATCAATGATATAGAGAGAGTCAATCAATTTTCCATGACAGATAACACCGTTTTTACCAATGATAGAAACTCCACTATAAAAAATAACTGAATATCCATCACAAAATAACTTGGAAACTGAAATTAAGTTCCGCCAAAAAACCGGCACATAAATATTGTTTTCAAAGCACAAAGTAAAATCTCCAATGACTACTGCTGAGACTCGCTCTCCACTGCCCATTGAGATGGTAATCTCGTCATGCTTCAGCTGCCTTGTCGGCCTGAACCCCTGCAAAGTATAACAAACATGATCAGTAGCTCCAGTATCCACTACGCAAGAATGGGTAGAAACTGATGCTAAACTTGTTTCCGTTATAAATGCACATGATGCACCTTGTCTAGTCTTCCTGACTTGACAATCTTTCTTCCAGTGACCAGCCTTGCCACACCTGAAACACTTGTCCCTTTTAGCAGGCACGCCCAGTGTCCTTTTTGACTTTCTACCAGAAGTTGTACCTTTGGCTTACTTTTTAAACATTCCTTTGCGTCTCTTGCCAACCAGCGCAACAGGACGATTGCTAGAAGTAGACAAAGCAACTTTTTCTGGTTGCATTACTGATTCCGCTGCCATCAAGTCATTGAGTAACTCTTTAAGAGTGTACTCTTTCTTGTTCATGACTGCATTCAGTCTAAAGTTCTCATAGGACTTTGGCAGAGAGTTGAGGATGATATCAACCTCCGCTTCCGCATCGATACCACCTCCGTGCAGCGTAAGCTCATCCATGAGGTGTGTCATGCTGACCACGTGCTCTTCGACCGAGCTACCTTCTGCCATTTTCTTTCCCACGATTTCCCTCATGAAATTGAATCTGACTGCTCGGTCTGACTCACCATAGGTCGCTGTGAGGCTGTCCATTATGTCACTAGCATTATCATATGAATGATGCTACTGTGCAAGTACCTTGGACATAGTAGTCATCATATAGCATTTCATTATATTGTTTGACTTGAGCCACTTGTTATAGTAGCTCCTTTCCTCATCAGTCGATGCATTAGTGGGAGCAGCCGGACGAGGCTTATCAACGAAAAACTTGTGTTCCTCAGCGACAAGGATGTAATCCAAGTTGCGTTTCCATTCTTGGAAATTGGGACCGGTTAATTGGTTTTGTGCTAAGATATTGATCACATTTGGTAAAGACATGTCTGAAAACAATAAATTAAAGCAGAAATTAAAACATAATCGCAAACTATTGAAACAATTAAATATTGAAACCTTATGATAAAGCAATATTAATGTCTCCTCCAATTTGCCTAAGTATTACTATTGCAAGCCACACATATGGACGTTTACAACAAAACACTTAACCAGACTGTATCTTTCAATTCCAGTCCTTTAATTCCAATCCATGCCCAGGTTCCTTAGACAAATGGAATTAATAATTGGAGACTAACTTAAGACCATATTATCCTACAGAGCAGGGACATCACAAATGAGTTATACTCTGGATAATATCTAAGCTAGCTTACCACCAAAACCAACTCTCCCATATAAGGATCTTTTAGAACACACCTGATCCCTATAATAAGGCTGTCTCATTTAATTCAATCCTTACAGAAGTTATGAAAATTTAATACGCAAGCTACACATGTAGACGTTTACGCATGAACTCCCACTTCTCACATGAAATAAATGTTTGTTTTAAGAAATCCTATCTATTAGAACTTATGAATAATAAATTAAGTTAGCTACACATATAGACGTTTACCTAATAAATTACCCACTTCCAATAAAGGATCGCTTTGTGGAGGTCTTACTAAATTATGAGCTTAGTGATTTTTAGTTCATAAGGTTAAATTGCATAGATTATTTTATGTAGCCATAATTATATCATTGCTAAAATTCTATCATGCATAGCATGAACCCCGAATTTATAGTTATAATTAATTACACAAAATAAATCACATAGCATGCTTTAAAGCTGTAAATAAAAGCAATAAATGTGCTCCTATTATCTACAACAAGCTTATACGCTGCGCAATTAAATTAAGCACATATATCATGCGAACATAGATAATAAAACAAATAAAAAATGTCCTCGTGGCCCCATGACACAAAATAAAATTAATTCTAACTATTACAAGTTGAAATTAATTATAAAGATCTTTGACTGGGCTCCCACTACTTGGACTGTGATCTGAATTTATTTTATGAATCCGGGCCTCCAAGATTTAATTCATCAGAAAATTGGACAACTGAGCCAGTTAACCAAATCGCAGGCCTAGGCACACATTGCAAGCCCAATAACCCTCGAGAACTTGGCCCGACGAGCCACCACCGGTGAACCACCGCTGCCGGCGACTCCCCGCCACCGTGAGGGCTCCCGGTATGCGCAACAGTCATGCACGTACGTGCATGGTTGCAGCCGGCGATGCCGCCTCCTCCGGACATTGCCCGTTTTGCATGCCGCTACCCCAGCTTGCTCGACCGTCGCCCGAACTGCCGTTCACCTCTCTTCTCCACCATCAGCCTCCGTGAATCACCGAAATCGCGCAAGAATGGAATCGGGGCTCGCGCGAACCATGCAAAAAACCCTAGGGCTTTTCTGTGTTCCGGCCGCACGCACAGCCCCGTCACCGCCCCAGCCCGCGTCGCCGACCACCCGAGCCACCGCCGCCACCACCTGCTCCCGCCCGCCGACGTCGACCGAAGGAGGGAGGCGTGCCGCCGGCGCGCGCGTAGGGTTTCGCAGGCCTACCGCTCACGTGCGCGTGGAACCTAGGGTTCCGCCGCATCGTGCGCCTCCGTCCCGGCCACCTGCCCTGCCGTCCCTCGCACCGTCGACCGCCCTGGTGCCGCCACACCTGGCCTGGCCAGCCTTGTCTGCACGGCTGCTGCTCGTCGCGCATGCGCGCCGCGCTCTGAAACCCTAGGGTTTCTGCTCGGTTGCACCGTCGTCGTGGCCGTCGCGCGCCTGTGCGCCGCCGTGCCTGCTGTGCCGGCACCATTGTGCGTTCTGCGGCCCTTCATTCTTCGTGTTCTTCGTTCTTCATTTTATAGATTTAATTTTAGAAATAAAATATTACATTTAAAATATCTATTTACATTCTAAAAATCAAAATCTGACCACGGATTTATCTCGTGGGTGGAAAACGAATCCATATAAAAGGGCGGATTAACCCGGAACCATGAGGACGAAAACACATGAACATACAATCAAAAACCCATGCAATCATTCAATAATAATTATCATGCAGATCATAGGCAATATTATTTTTCCAATAGAGCCAATTAATTGAACCTGGCTCTAATACCAATTGAAGGGATTCGTGAACTGAATCACGAAGTCCGTTTGCCAAGGATCGTTAATTGGAATATCAGAAATAAATTGCTTTGCCTATGAATAATCCTAGCATGCTCCTATTGAATATGCATAAGGGGGTTTATGCGGAATACCTAGATTGCGAAACCCTGAAGAACGAGTGCGTGAAGATTCCTCTTGATCTTTCCCACGCACAAAGAATTAATTCCTAACAGATTGAGGAAATAAATCTTATGAATATAATATAATTATTTTCGAATAACAAGGAGAGAGAGAGAAGAAAGAAAATCCTCCTTATCTGATCTTCTGATCAGTATCCCAACTCAATCTGAATATCTGGTGAAGATTCCCTTCAGATTCCTTGCCCGGTTGAGAAGCAGAATTTCCTCCTCGTTTCTTAGATTTAGTCGACACCACAGCTCCCAAAACCTGGTTTGCAGTGTGCAACTTATGATCTTGTGGTGTGTTCAGATCTGTGGAACTGAGGCCTATATATAGGAAAATACTGGACTTCTATTGGGCTTGAGTTTCATGGCCAGACCAGGGACCAGAATGCAAATAGAAAATGAGGCCTATCAATTAATTAATTCCCATATTCAACCCAGAATATAATTAATTAATTAATATTGATTCATTCCACCAGAGAATCAATATTGTCCTACCTATTTGCTACCACGTTTTGAGGTACGGGTTGCATGGGCTCGGTATATCCCCACATTTAAGGTTACAGACATTCGTTAATTAATTTAAGCTCTAACAAGCTATTTAATTAATTAACATCTTATATTCCTGAATCAATCCACTCAAACCTTTTTCACTTTTGCTTGAACTTAATCAGCCTGCAGGACCTTAGCATAACGAACCTTTTGAGCTGTTTAGGGAATGTCACCATCCTATACTGGATGTGGATACCTAGTTCCAGTACCAGACAGTCATACACAAAATGCTATTACCCAAGATACAGATTTTCAAGCTCAACTCGAGCCTTTCACTGCAACTCAAAGTAATATCGAATCGATCGTGTCGATGAGTTCTACAAGTATGTTACACACATTCGAGCATCGGAGTTGTGGATTGATCAGGAATCAACTTTATAAGTGATCAAATGAAGAGTTCGGTACAAACCAGGATATCTTCATCAACCATTAAACTCTTTGAAAACTTGTACCAAATTAATCGTCTCGATTAGTTATACAAGTATGTTGCACACATTCGAGCATCAGAGTTGTGGATTGAACAGGAATCAAATTTATAATTGCTCAAATTAAGAGTTCCGTATAGACCACGATATCTTCATAAACAAACCATGGAAATCTTTAAAAACATATACCAAATCGATCGCCTCGATGAGTTCTACAAGTATGTTGCACACATTCGAGCCTCGGAGTTGTGGATTGATGGGGATTCAACTTTATAAATGCTCAAATGAAGAGTTCGGTACAAACCATGATATTTTTATCAACAAACGATGGAACTCTTTGAAAACTTGTACCGAATTGATTGTCTCTAAGAGTCTACAAGTATGTTGCACACATTCAAGCATCGGAGTTGTGGATTTATCGGGAATCAAAATTTTAAGTGCTCAAATGAAGAATTCGGTACAAACCACGATATCTTCATCAATAAACCATGGAACTCTTCGAAAACTTGTACCGAATCGATCGTCTCGATGAGTTCTACAAGTATGTTGCACACATTTGAGCATTGGAGTTTTGGATTGATCGGGAATCAACTTTATAAGTGCTCAAATGAAGAGTTCGGTACTAACCACGATATCTTTATCAACAAAACATGGAAATCTTCAAAAACTTGTACCGAATTGATAATCTCGATGAGTTATACAAGTATGTTGCACACATTCGAGCAATAGAGTTGTGGATTCATCGGGAATCAAATTTATAAGTGCTCAAATGAAGATTCGGTACAAACCACGATATCTTCATCAACAAACCATGGAACTATTCAAAAACTTTTATTGAATCAATCGTCTCGATGAGTTCTACAAGTATGTTCCACATATTCGAGCATCGGAGTTGTGGATTGATAGGGAATAAACTTTATTAGTGCTCAAATGAAGAGTTCGTTACAAACCACGATATCTTCATCAACAAACCATGGAGTTCTTTGAAAACTTGTACCGAATCGATCATCTCGGTGAGTTCTACAAGTATGTTGCACATATTCGAGCATCGGAGTTGTGGATTGATCGGGAATCAAATTTATAAGTGCTCAAGTGAAGAGTTCGGTACAAACCACGATATCTTCATCAACGAACTAAGGAACTCTTTGAAAACTTGTACAGAATCAATCTTACCGATGAGTTCTGCAAGTATGTTGCACAAATTCGAGCAACGGAGTTGTGGATTGATCGGGAATTAACTTTATAAGTGCTGAAATGAAGATTCGGTACATACCACGATATCTTCATCAACAAACTATGGAAGTCTTCTAAAACTTGTACCGAATTGATCGTCTCGATGAGTTATACAAGTATGTTGCACACATTCGAGCATCAGAGTTGTGGATTGATCGAGAATCATCTTTATAAGTACTCAAAAAAGAGTTCGGTACAAACCACAATATCTTTATCAACGAACCAAGGAACTCTTTGAAAACTTGTACTGAATTGATCGTCTCAAAGAGTTCTACAAGTATGTTTCACACATTCGAGCATCAGAGTTGTGCATTGATCGGGAATAAAATTTATAAATGCTCAAATGAAGAGTTCGGTACAAACCACAATATCTTCATCAACGAACCATGGAATTCTTCAAAAACTTGTACCGAATCGATCGTCTCGAGTAATTCTACAAGTATGTTGCACACATTCGAGCATCGGCGTTGTGGATTGATCGAGAATAAACTTTATAAGTGCTCAAATGAAGAGTTCGGTACAAACCATGATATCTTCATCAACAAATGATGGAACTCTTTGAAAACTGTAACCGAATCGATTGTGTCGATGAGTTTTACAAGTATGTTGCACACATTCTAGCATCGGAGTTATGGATTGATCGGGAATCAAATTAATAAGTGCTCAAATGAAAAGTTTGGTACAAATTACGATATCTTCATCAACGAAACATGGAGTTCTTCAAAAACTTGTACCAAATTGATCGTCTCGGTGAATTCGTCGGTCATCTCGATGAGTTTAACAAGTGTGTTGCTCACATTTGAGCATCGGAGTTGTGGATTGATCGGAAATCTACTTTATAAGTGCTCAAATGAAGAGTTCGGTTAAAACCACGATATCTTCATCAACAAACCATGGAGTTCTTTGTAAACTTGTACCGAATCGATCGTCTTGGTGAATTGTACAAGTATGTTGCACACATTCGAGCATCGGAGTTGTGGATTGATCGGGAATCAACTTTATAAGTACTTAAATAAAGAGTTCGGTACAAACCACGATACCTTCATCAACGAACCAAAGAACTCTTTGAAAACTTGTACTAAATTGATCGTCTCAAAGAGTTCTACAAGTATGTTGCAGACATTCGAGCATCGGAATTGTGCATTGACCGGGAATCAAATTTATAAGTGCTCAAATGAAGTGTTCGGTAAAAACCACAGTATCTTCATCAACGAACCATGGAAATCTTCAAAAACTTTTACAGAATTGATAATCTCGATGAGTTCTACAAGTATGATGCATACATTCGAGCATCAAAGTTATGGATTGATTGGGAATCAACTATATATGTGCTTGAATGAAGAGTTCGGTCAAAACCACGATATCTTCATCATCAAACAATGGAACTCATTGAAAACTTGTACAGAACCGATCGTACCAATGAGTTCTAAAAGTATGTTTCACACATTCGAGCATTGGAGTTGTGGATTGATCGGGAATCCAATTTATAAGTGCTCAAATGAAGATTCGATACAAACCACGATATCTTCAACAACAAACCATCGAACTCTTCAAAAACTTGTACCGAATTGATCATCTCGATTAGTTATACAAGTATTTTGCACACATTCTAGCATCGGAGTTGTGGATTGATCGGGAATCAACTTTATAAGTACACAAATGAAGAGTTCGGTACAAACCACGATATCTTCATCAACAAACCTTGGAGTTCTTTGAAAACTTGTACCAAATCAATCATCTCGATGAGTTTTACAAATTTGTTGCACACATTCGAGCATCGGAGTTGTGGATTGATCAGGAATCAACTTTATAAGTGCTCAAATGAAGAGTTCGGTACAAACCAAGATATCTTTATCAACAAACGATGGATCTCTTCTAAAACTTGTACCGAATTGATCATCTCGATGAGTTCTAAGAGTATGTTGCACACATTCAAGCATCGGAGTTGTGGATTGATCGAGAATCAACTTTATAAGTGCTCAAATGAAAAGTTCGGTACAAATCACGATATCTTCATCAATGAACCATGGAACTCTTTGAAAACTTGTACAGAATCGATCGTATAGATGAGTTCTACAAGTATGTTGCACACATTCAATCATGGGAGTTGTGCACTGATCGAGAATCAAATTTACAAGTGCTCAAATGAAGAGTTTGGTACAAACCATGATATCTTTATCAACGAACCATGGAACTCTTCAAAAACTTGTACCGAATTGATCGTCTCTATGAATTCTACAAGTATGTTGCATACATTCGAGCATCGGCATTGTAGATTGATCGAGAATCAACTTTATAAGTGCTCAAATGAGGAGTTCGATCCAAACCACGATATCTTCATCAACAAACGATGGAACTCTTTAAAAACTGTAACCAAATTAATCGTCTTGATGAGTTCTACAAGTATGTTCCACACATTCGAGCATCGGAGTTGTGGATTGATTGGAAATCAAATTAACAAGTGCTCAAATGAAGAGTTTGGTACAAACCATGATATCTTCATCAACGAAGCATGGTGTTCTTCGAAAACTTGTAACAAATTGATCGTCTTGGTGAATTCTACAAGTATGTTGCCCACATTCGAGCATCGTAGTTGTGGATTGATCGGGAATCAGCTTTATAAGTGCTCAAATGAAGAATTCGGTACGAACCACAATATCTTCATCAGCAAACCATGGAACTCTTCGAAAAAAAATGTACCGAATCGATATGTTGCACACATTCGAGCATCGAAGTTGTGGATTAATCTGGAATCAACTTCATAAGTGCTGAAATGCAGAGTTCGGTAAAAACCACGATATCTTCATCAACAAACCATGGAGTTCTTTGAAAACTTGTACTGAATCGATCGTCACGATGAGTTATACAAGTATGGTGCACACATTTGAGCATCGGAGTTGTGGATTGATCGGGAATCAAATTTATAAGTGCTCAAATGAAGAATTCGGTACGAACCACGATGTCTTAATCAACAAAACATAGAAATATTCGAAAACTTGTACAAAATCGATTGTCTTGATGAGGTCTACAAGTATGTTGCACACATTTGAGCTTCGGAGTTGTGGATGCTCAAATAAAGAATTCGGTAATACACCACGATATCTTCATCAACAAAACATGGAAATCTTCGAAAACTTGTACAAAATCGTTTGTCTCGATGAGTTATACAAGTATGTTGCACACATTCGAGGGTCGGAGTTGAGGATTGATCGGGAATCAACTTTATAAGTGCACAAATGAAGAGTTCGGTACAAACCACGATATCTTCATCAACAAACCATGGAGTTCTTTGAAAACTTGTACCGAATTGATCGTCTCGATGAGTTCAACAAATTTGTTGCACACATTCGAGCATCGGAGTTGTGGATTGATCGGGAATCAACTTTATAAGTGCTCAAATGAAGAGTTCGGTACAAACCAATATATCTTTATCAACAAACGATGGAACTCTTCAAAAACATGTACCAAATTGATCATCTCGATGAGTTCTACAAGTATGTTGCACACATTCGAGCATCCGAGTTGTGGATTGATCAAGAATCAACTTTATAAGTGCTCAAATGAAGAGTTCGGTACAAATCACGATATCTTCATCAACGAACCATGGAACTCTTTGAAAACTTGTTCAGAATTGATCGTACCGATGAGTTCTACAAGTATGTTGCACAAATTCAATCATGGGAGTTGTGCATTGATCGGGAATCAAATTTACAAGTGCTCAAATGAAGAGTTCAGTACAAACCATGATATCTTTATCAACGAACCATGGAACTCTTCGAAAACTTGTACCGAATCGATCGTCTTGATGAATTCTACAAGTATGTTGCTTACATTCGAGCATCGGCATTGTGGATTGATCGATAATAAATTTTATAAGTGCTCAAATGAAGAGTTCGGTGCAAACCACAATATCTTCATCAACAAACGATGGAACTCTTTGAAAATCGTAACTAAATTAATCGTCTCAATGAGTTCTACAAGTATGTTTCACACATTCGAGCATCGGAGTTGTGGATTGATCGGAAAGAAAATTAATAAGTGTTCAAATGATGAGTTTTGTACAAACCACGAAATCTTCATCAACGAACCATGGAGTACTTTGAAAACTTGTACCGAATTGATCGTCTCGGTGAGTTCTACAAATATGTTGCCCACATTCGAGCATCGGAGTTGTGGATTGATCGGGAATCAACTTTATAAGTGCTCAAATGAAAAATCCGGTATGAACCACGATATCTTCATCAACATACCATGGAACTCTTCAAAAAATTGTACCAATTTGATCGTCTCGATGAGGTCTACAAGTATGCTGCACACATTCGAGCATCAGAGTTGTGGATTGATCGGGAATCAACTTTATAAGTGCTGAAATAAAGAGTTCGGTAAAAACCACGATATCTTCATCAACAAAACATGGAAATCTTTGAAAACTTTTACTGAATCAATTGTCACGATGAATTATACAAGTATGTTGCACACATTCGAGCATCGGAGATGTGGATTGATCGGGAATAAAATTTATAAGTGCTCAAATGATGAATTCGGTACGAACCAAGATATCTTAATCAACAAAACATGGAAATCTTCAAAAAGTTGTACAAAATTGATCGTCTCAATGAGGTGTATAAGTATGTTGCACACATTTGAGCTTCAGAGTCTTGGATTGATCGGGAATCAACTTTATAAGTGCTTAAATAAAGAATTCGGTACAAACCACGATATCTTCATCAACAAAACATGGAAATCTTCAAAAACTTGTACAGAATCGATTGTCTCGATGAGTTATACAAGTATGTTGCAAACATTCGAGGGTCGGAGTTTTGGATTGATCGGGAATCAATTTTATAAGTGCACAAATGAAGATTTCGGTACAAACCACGATATCTTCATCAACAAACCATGGAGTTCTTTGAAAACATGTACTGAATCGATCGTCTTGGTGAATTATACAAGTATGTTGCACACATTTGAGCATCAGAGTTGTGGATTGATCGGGAATCAACTTTATAAGTGCTCAAATGAAGAGTTTGGTACAAACCACAATATCTTCATCAACGAACCATGGAACTCTTTGAAAACTCGTACCGAATTGATCATCTCAAAAAGTTCTACAAGTACGTTGCACACATTCGAGCATCGGAGTTGTGCATTGATCGAGAATCAAATTTATAAGTGCTCAAATGATGAGTTCGGTAAAAACCACGATACCTTCATCAACAAACCTTGGAACTCTTCAAAAACACGTAGAGAATATGTAATCTCGATGAGTTCTACACGTATGTTGCACACATTTGAGCATCTAGGTTGTGGATTGATCGGGAATTAACTATATAAGTGCTCAAATGAAGAGTTCGGTAAAAGCCACGATATCTGTATCAACGAACCATGGAACTCCTTGAAAACTTGTACAGAAACGATCGTACCGATGAGTTCTACAAGTATGTTGCATACATTCGAGCATCTGAGTTGTGGATTGATCGGGAATAAAATTTATAAGTGCTCAAATGAAGATTCGATAGAAACCACAATATCTTCTTCAACAAACCATGGAACTCTTCAAAAACTTGTACAGAATTGATCATCTCGATGAGTTATACTAGTATATTGCACACATTTTAGCTTCGAAGTTGTGGATTGATCGGGAATCAACTTCATAAGTGCACAAACGAAGAGTTCGGTACAAATCACGATATCTTCATCTACAAACCATGGAGTTCTTAGAAAACTTGTAACGAATCGATCGTCTCATTGAGGTCTACAAGTTTGTTGCACACATTCGAGCATCGGAGTTGTGGATTGATCGGGAATCAACTTTATAAGTGCTCAAATGAAGAGTTCGGTACAAACTAAGATATCTTTATCAACAAACGATGGAACTCTTCGAAAACTTGTACCGAATTGATCTTCTCGATGAGTTCTACAAGTATGTTGCACACATTCGAGCATCGGAGTTGTGGATTGATCGGGAATCAACTTTATAAGTGCTCAAATGAAGAGTTCGGTACAAATCACGATATCTTGATCAACGAACCATGGAACTCTTTGAAAACTTGTACAGAATCGATCGTACCAATGAGTTATACAAGTATGTTGCACACATTTAAGCATCGGAGTTGTGCACTGATCGGGAATCAAATTTATAAGTGCTCAAATGAAGAGTTTGGTACAAACTACGATATCTTCATCAACGAACTATGGAACTCTTTGAAAACTTGTACCGAATCAATCGTCTCGATGAATTCTACAAGTATGCTGCATACATTCGAGCATCGGCATTGTGGATTGATCGAGAATCAACTTTATAAGTGCACAAATGAAGAGTTATACATGTATGTTGCACACATTCGAGCATTGGAGTTGTGGATTGATCGGGAATCAAATTTATATGTGCTCAAATGACGAATTCAGTACGAACCACGATATCTCAATCAACAAACCATGGAACTCTACAAGTATGTAGCACACATTTGAGCTTCGGAGTTGTGGATTGATCGGGAATAACCTTTATAATTACTCAAATGAAGAGTTCGGTACAAACCAAGATATCTTTATCAACAGACGATGGAATTCTTCAAAATCTTGTACCGAATTGATCGTCTCGATGAGTTCTACAAGTATGTTGCACGTATTTAAGCATCGGAGTTGTGGATTGACTGGGAATCAAATTTATAAGTGCTCAAATGAAGAATTCCGTACAAACCACGATATCTTCATCAACAAACCATGGTACTCTTTGAAAATTTGTACCAAATTGATCATCTCGGTGAGTTATACAAGTTTGTTGCACACATTCGAGCATCGGAGTTGTGGATTGATCGGGAATCAACTTTATAAGTGCTCAAATGAACAGTTCGGTAAAAATCTCGATATTTTCATCAATGAACCATGGAACTATTTGAAACCTTGTACAGAATCGATCGTACCGATGAGTTCTACAAGTATGTTGCACATATTCAAGCATCGGAGTTGTGCACTGATTGGGAATCAAATTTATAAGTGCTCAAATGAAGAGTTCAGTACAAACCATGATATCTTCATCAACGAACCATGGAACTCTTCGAAAACTTGTACCGAATCGATTGTCTCGATGAGTTATACAAGTATGTTGCACACATTCAAGCATCAAGGTTGTGGATTGTTCGGGAATCAACTTTATAAGTGCACAAATGAAGAGTTCGGTACAAACCACGATATCTTCATCAACAAACCATGGAGTTCTTTGAAAACTTTTACCGAATCGATCGTCTCGGAGAATTCTACATTTTTGTTGCACACATTCGAGCATCAGAGTTGTGGATTGATCGGGAAACAAATTTATAAGTGCTCAAATGAAGAGTTCGGTACAAACCAAGAAATCTTTATCAACAAACAATGGAACTCTTCAAAAACTTGTACTGACTTGATCATCTCGATGAGTTCTACAAGTATGTTGCACACATTCAAGCATCGGAGTTGTAGATTGATTGGGAATCAACTTTATAAGTGCTCAAATGAAAAGTTTGGTAAAAATCACGATATCTTCATCAACGAACCATGGAACTCTTTGTAAACTTGTACATAATCGATCGTACCGATGAGTTTTACAAGTATGTTGCACATATTCAAGCATCGGAGTTGTGCATTGATCGGGAATCAAATTTATAAGTGCTCAAATGAAGAGTTCAGTACAAACCACGATATCTTCATCAACGAGCCATGGAACTCTTCGAAAAATTTTAAAGAATCAATCGTCTCGATGAATTCTACAAGTATGTTGCACATATTCGAGCATCAAAGTTGTGGATTGATCGAGAATAAATTTTATAATTGCTCAAATGAAGAGTTCGGTACAAACAACGATATCTTCATCAACAAACGAAGGAACTCTTCGAAAACTGGTACCGAATTGATCGTCTAGATGAGTTCTACAAGTATGTTGCACACATTCGAGCATCGGAGTCGTGGATTGATGGGGAATCAAATTTATATGTGCTCAAATGAAGAGTTCGGTACAAACCACAATATCTTCAACAATGAACCTTGGCACTCTTCGAAAACTTGTACCGAATCGATCGTCTCGATGTGTTCTGCAAGTATGTTGCACACATTCGAGCATCGGAGTTGTGGATTGATCGGGAATCAACTTTATAAGTGCTCAAATGAAGAGTTCGGTACAAACCACGATATCTTCATCATCAAATAATGGAACTCTTCAGAAACTTGTACTGAATTGATCGTCTCGAAGAGTTCTACAAGTATGTTGCACACATTCGAGCATCGGAGTTGTGGATTGATCGGGAATCAACTTTATAAGTGTTCAAATGAAGAGTTCGATAAAAACCATGATATCTTCATCAACGAACCATGGAACTCTTTGAAAACATGTATAAAATCGATCGTACCGATGAGTTGTTGTATGTTGCATACATTTGAGCATCGGAGTTGTGGATTGATCGGGAATCAAATTTATAAGTGCTCAAATGAAGATTCGGTACAAACCACGATATCTTCATCAACAAATCATGGAACTCTAAAAAACTTGTACCAAATAGATTGTCTCGATGAGTTATACAAGTATGTTGCTCACATTCGAGCTTCGAATTTGTGGATTGTTTGGGAATCAACTTTATAAGTGCTCAAATGAAGAGTTCGGTACAAACCACGATATCTACATCAACAAACCATGGAGTTCTTTGAAAACTTGTACCGAATCGATCGTGTCGGTGAGTTCTACATGTTTGTTGCACACATTCGATCATCGAAGGTGTGGATTGATCGGGAATCAACTTTATTAGTGCTCAAATGAAGAGTTCGGTACCAACCAAGATATCTTCATCAACAATCAATGAAACTCTTCAATAACCTGTACCGAATTGATCATCTTGATGAGTTCTACAAGTATGTTGCACACATTCGAGCATATGAGTTGTGGATTGATCGGGAATCAACGTTATAACTGCTCAAATGAAGAGTTCGGTAAAAACCACGATATCTTTAACAACAAACCATGGTACTCTTTGAAAACTTGTACAGAATCAATTGTACCGATGAGTTCTACAAGTATGTTGCACACATTCGAGCATCGGAGTTGTGGATCGATTGCGAATAAACTTTATAAGTGCTCAAATGAAGATTCGGTAAAAACCACAATATCTTCATCAACAAACCATGGAACTCTTCAAAAACTTGTACCGAATCGATCATCTCGGTGAGTTCTACAAGTTTGTTGCACACATTCGAGCATCGGAGTTGTGGATTGATCGGGAATCAACTTTATAAGTGCACAAGTGAAGAGTTCGGTACAAACAAAGATATCTTCATCAACAAACAATGCAACTCATCAAAAACTTGTATCGAATTGATCATCTCGGTGAGTTCTACAAGTATGTTGCACACATTCAAGCATCGGAGTTGTGGATTGATCGGGAATCAACTTTATAAGTGCTCAAATGAACAGTTCGGTACAAATCATGATATTTTCATCAACGAACCATGGAACTCTTTGAAACCTTGTACATAATTGATCGTACCAATGAGTTCTACAAGTATGTTGCACATATTCAAGCATCGGAGTTGTGCACTGATCGGGAATTAAATTTATAAGCGCTCAAATGAAGAGTTCGGTACAAACCACGATATTTTCATCTACAAACCATGGAACTCTTCGAAAACTAGTACCGAATCGATTATCTCGATTAATTCTACAAGTATGTTGCACACATTCGAGCAACAGAGTTGTGGATTGATCGAGAATCAACTTTATAATTGCTTAAATGAAGAGTTCAGTACAAACCACGATATCTTCATCAACAAACGATGGAACTCTTCGAAAACTGGTACAGAATTGATTGTCTCGATGAGTTCTACAAGTATGTTGCACACATTCGAGCATCGGAGTGGTGTATTGTTGGGAAAATATTCATGAACTCTCCTTAGGATCATATTGTAAAAGGTTTTGTTGGATCAAACCATAGTAGATGGTCGATCATTGCTGAACCTTAGCATAGCTTTGCAAATCTTGTAATGCCCTGTATAGGGTGAATATTGAGTTGTAATAGAGTAGGTTGCCTGAAACACTCTCAGCAAACATCAGAGAATGCTAAAGAGGAAGAAAGCTAGTGGTAGCAGAATGCTGAGGAGTCAGCATTTGCTAACACATCACAGATTGCTAAGGACGTTAGCAATCCAAAGTCAAATGTAGCAGAAGAGCATTTGCTGTGCAGACAAACATCTAGTCCAGAGTATGCTAAAAGATATCCAGCAGCCCTTTTCGAGAAAAGCTCAGCAAAGCAAATCTCAACGACTTCTACATCGTCATTGTGACCAATGCGCGAAGAATAGACCTGTCAGAAGTAGGTCGGAAAAGCCTGTACGGAGACAGAAAAGTTTGTAAAAAGCTACCTGCAATTAAGATGACAGATCCGTTATGTCTAAACAGAAATGCCGACTCGAGTTTTGAATCTCCAACCATAAAAGGAAAGTCAAAGGAAGATACAAAAAGATGCTCACACTCTTACACAAATATCTATTCGAAAGATTCCAAAAAGGCAAAAAGGCTCGAGAGCAGTTCTATTGAAAGGCATAACACAAAGACATCAAAAAGCCTTCAACAACTTGAGTGTCTCATTGTACGTCTGACACTCATCTGAGAGATTTTTGAATTGATTCAAGAATCTTCAATCATTGGGATTGCTTTCTTTATAGAAAGTATCCAGCAGTCGATTTCTTGTAAAGGAATTGATTAGGACGGGCACTGAAGCCGCAGATGAAGAATATTTCGGAAGGAACTCTAAACTCTTCCAAAGGTGGTAAAAGGGTGTTTTACGAAGGTGCGCCCTTGACTCAGCCGGGGCCACACCTGAGAAGTTCGAAGTATCGGAAGAAAGCCATGAAGTAGCCAGGCCTTACGTCGGCTGCCTGCTTTACAGGAAAGGCAATTCTTTGTACACCGTATACTTTCTTAGTGAAATTCTTAGCAATTTTTCTAAGGAGTGGACGTAGATCATTTGATCGAACCACTATAAACCTTGTGTTCTCTTGCTGATTACTGTTTTATTGCTATTGTGCGATTGTGATATAAAACCTAGCAACGGAGTTGCTAGTGTATAACTGCAAGAAGGAACTTAAGTAAACTTGAACAAAACCCTATTTGAAAAATAACCGAAATGCAAGTAAACCCTATATTATTCCGCTGCATTTCTTGTTTATACTTTATCGCTACCACGATGACTCTGATCTCAGGGACCAACATGAGGTATCAGAGCAGGAGGTTGAAAAACCGACTGCTTCTGAGTCGCTTATGACCTAGATCCTAGTTTTCCTTGCATTTTTTGTATCTGTGTCTTACATAGCTCAGGTAAAGACGAAGATAATCAAAATGACGAACCACGCTCTTCCAAAGTACAACAAGGATGGATTTGAAAGCTGGAAGAAGAAGGCCATGATCCTGTTGTAGAGCATACATCCAGAAATGAGAGACATCCTCGAGAATGGTCCCATAGAGATCCTGAAAGTGAACACCGCACCACCTGGACCTGCTGGTGGTCCACCTCGTCCTGAGATGGTGAAAAAGCCCTATAATGAGTGGACCCTAAAAGACAAGAAGAGGGGCCAGCTGGAGTTCATCGCCATGAAGTTAATCATGGATTGCCTACCTCCCTTGATAGCTAAAAAAGCTCTAGACTATGAAACAACCAAAGAGATGTGGAAGTATATATGCAAAGTCTCTCAGTAAACGTAACAAATGAAGCGAAATAAGCTCCAGGTAGCTGTGGATAAATACGAATCATTTGCTATGGTTCCTGGTGAAACCATTCAGGTGATGGAGGAAAGATTCAACACAATCATAGGAGAACTCAAAAATGTCGGCAAGACCTATGACAAAATTATATCCAAACTCAACCCCAGAAGTGACTGGTTTGTCAAGATGACAAGCTTAAGTGAAAAGGATCTTAGTAGCATGTCTACTGCTGAAGTCTTCTCACAACTAAAGGCACATGAATTTATCATTCAACAGTCGAAGAAGAATGAGGCTGCTTTAGCACATCCTAATGCAAGAAGTGCTGGAACTCAAGAGGCTGTAGCATACTTTGTCAAAAAAGATGGAAGCTAATGGAAATCTCCTAGAAAGCCGTTCCATAACCAGGAGAGATCAACCTCAGCAGTACCAATCAAGGAGACTCCCTCAATTTCTAGCTCAAATAGTGAAGATCAAAAGATAAACGAGTTGGAGGAGCAGATGAATAAAATACAGAAAATGACTTTGGAAGCTAAGGCCGAGAAGGAGGCAAAGGCAACCTCAACTCAGCACTCCACCGAGAAAAAGATCAGGACGTGTTTTGAATGTCAATCTCCTGATCACCTGAAGCATGATTGCCCAAGGGTGCGTCCTGAGGAAAGAGAACGTTTGCGGCAAATATTTGAAAGGCTAGCGGTTCGGGCAGTGACAAAGGGGTTGCTAACGCAGACAGAAGTCCCAGATATTCCTGACAACGAATAGGAATATTACCCTACTGATGAGGAAGAGGAAGCCTTGATGGTTTTCATGGCAAGAATCATTGAAGATGGTGAAACATCCGCTGATTCTGAGCAACCTTCCAAATCGGCTCTAGCAGTTGACAATCAGGAGGTAACATCTATTGCTAATACTTCAAACTCAGCACACACATTTGAATCGGAGGATTCCTTTTTGGATTCCAAGGAAGATTATCTTACCAAACTTTCATTAGAACTTTCAAAAGTTTATTCTTTGAAAAATGCTATCGTAGAAGATAATTCTTCACACAAATAGAAAGTGATAAGTCTGACCAACGAAGTCGAAAGACTAAGGTCCAATACTGAGGAGCTATCGAGACATAGAACTGAATTTTCTGATATCTCTGAAAATTTCAAAAATCTTGAAAAAGAAAATCTGATTTTGAAAAATAAAGCCAATAAGAAGTGTGTCTGCGTGTATATGACTAGTCAGGATATCTTGAATAACCTGATAAGCCAACAGAGATGTCACGGTTACCAATCTGGAATTGGGCACAGTTGTTATGATGAAGATGAAACTTCGAGGCAAAAGAGAAATATCACTTTTGTTTCTGCCAGAAAAATATTTGGTGATGGCAAAGAGAAGGATACATTAGTCGCTGAATCATCGAATGCTAGGACATATGCTAAGTAGATCGCTCAGTAGAATATCAAACAGTCTGCTGGACCCAAGCAGAGTGTCAAGCACTATGATAGACCTCAGCAAAAGGTCAAGCAGAATGTGAGATTTCAGCAGAGTACCACAAGAGATGCTGGATCTCAGCAAAGTTCTTATCATAGGTCTACTAAGCAGAACTATTCGGCAAATTCAAGGACAAAGGCTGAGCATCATGTTTCAAATGCTAGGAAGACAAATTGAATATCATTCAGTGAAACCCCTATACCATCATTACACACCACATAGGAGAAACACCTATGTGAGGCCCGAGTCCAGATACGTGTATCACCAAAGGACGATGAAGGCGAAGAAGCACAACACACAACCACATGCATACACACACCAAAAGGTTGAGAAGGTTGACAAAAATGATCTCAAGGAGAAAACCTTGAAGATTACCAAAATGTGGGTTCCGAAAGGAACAATGACTCAAGCTAATCGTTCAGGACTCGATGCAAAATGGGGTCCTAAATCAACCTAATTGTTTTTGCAGGATCAGGATTCAAGTGCAAAGACATCAGGCATGTCAAATGAGTGGATCCTAGATAGTGGTTGTTCGGCGCACATGACGGGAGACGAAGAACTGTTCTCAGACATTCAGAAATCATATGGTCCATCTATCGTATTCAGAGATAATAGTAAAGGCAGAGTACTTGGCAGAGGATGTATAGAGCGCAATGGTCTGAGGATTGTCAACGTTGTTCTTGTATCAAATCTCAAGCATAATCTGCTAAGCATAAGCCAACTATGTGAAAATGGGTACACTATTTCATTTATACATTCTGATTGTTCAAATGCTGACAATGTCACAGGAGAAGTGAAACTTCGAGGAATCCGGAAAGGTGGCCCGTATGTTGTCGACTGGCAAAGTGGCCAACAACATTCATGCTTCTTAGCTTGAAACAAGGAGGAAACCACATGGTTATGGCACAAGAGATTAAACCACTTAAATTTCAAAACCATTAACCATATTGCCAAGAATGAGCTTGTTGAAGGTCTTCCTGTTGACATCACTTTTCGTAAAGAAGGCGTATGCAAAGCCTGTCAACAAGGGAAGCAGACTAAAGCGTCATTTTGTTCCAACCTAGAAAAAGCTACCTCAAGCAGGATCCTTGAGCTATTGCACATGGATCTGTTTGGACTAGTCACTCCACCCACTGTAAGTAAAAAGATATATACTCTTGTGGTGGTTGATGACTTTTCTAGGTACACTTGGGTTCGTCTACTCAAGACCAAGGAGGAAGTGAAGCTCATTCTGCCTGAGCTAATTCTCAAGGAGCAAAATAGTAAAGAGGTTACTGTAAAGAGGATCCATTCGGATAATGGTACCAAATTCTGTAATGGAATCCTCATGGATTTTTGTGCAGAGGCTGGTATCGGTCATGAGAGGTCCACTGCTAGGACTCCTCAACGGAATGGTCTAGTAGAGAGAAGGAATTAAACGCTGAAAGAGGCGGTGCGGTCTATGCTAGCTGACGCTGAGTTACCTGCTAAGTACTGGGGAGAGGCAGTGATGACGGCCTGCTATACACAGAATAGAAGTTCCATTACCGGCCGATTCAACAAGACTCCTTATGAAGTATATAACGGTCATAAACCTAATCTAGATCATCTTCGTGTTTTTGGTGCAACATGTTATATCCATAACAACGGAAAGTCAAAACTTAACAATTTTTCGCCTAAGTCAGATAAGGGTGTACTTCTTGGATATGGTCACCCCACTCACAAAGGCTATAAAGTGTTAAACAAGACTACTGGAATTGTGGAAATAACATGCAATGTTATTTTTGATGAATCTATTTTAGTGCGTAGAGCTATAAAAGAGACGAAGGATATCAATCATGAGACTGATGATGTCATTGGTCAATTGATTCTGAATTCTTTCAAAAACTTACGAATTGACCCGACTAAGTCTATGAATGATTGCAATCCAATCCAAAAGCGCTCAGCAGGTGATCAAACTGCTGACCAGGCCAGTGATGCTAACGATCATGCTGAGGCCAACCCCCAAAAAGATATCTTTAATCTGCTTGATGATTCAGATGAGGAGACTTCAAACTCTCCTCCCGTTGCTGAAGGAGTAGGTGCTGCAGAAGGTCCTGACAGAGGAGCTGCTTAGATACCAATTGCTGAAGCACCTGCTGAAGAAGATGTTCCTGTCCATGAAGTCCCTGTAGCAGAAGCTCAAGTTGCTGAAGGAATTCGTGCTGCTGACAATCCAGATGCTGAAGAACCAGCGGATGCTGAGGAGAACTCGAGCACAGATAATGATCGAGCAGGGGAGGGAAATGCTGGACAACCAATAAGACCAGCATGGTTGCGCGCTCATTCTCTTGAAGACGTTCTAGGAGATATTAATGACCCAATTCTAACAAGACCAGGGTCCACAGTGTTTTCTTGCGACCTATCTAGTGAGGAACCAACCAAGGTTGAGGATGCTCTTCGCGATCCAGACTGGGTGAACGCTATGCAAGAGGACCTTGCTGAATTCACTCACAATCACGTATGGGATCTGGTAGATAGACCAGAGCATCAGAATGTTATTGGAACCAAATGGGTGTTCAAGAACAAGAAGAATGAATCAGGCATTGTGGTTAGAAATAAAGCACGCCTCGTAGCAAAAGGATATAGACAATGCGAGGGCATTGACTATGATGAGACGTTTGCCCCAGTAGCCCGACTGGAAGCAATAAGGTTGTTTCTTGCATATGCTGTGCATCATGAATTCTCGGTCATGCAAATGGACGTCAAAAGTGCATTCCTAAATGGCGAGCTCAAAGAAGAAGTCTATGTTGAGCAACCCCCAGGACTTGAGAATGGTAACCAAGTTTATAAACTAAGAAAAGCTTTGTATGGCCTGAAGCAAGCGCCACGAGCATGGTACGGAACGTTATCCAAGTTTCAGCTCGACAATGGTTTCAAGAAGGGAAGGAATGATAAAACTCTCTTTCGTATTAAGGACAAAGGAAGCATTCTACTTGTGCAAATTTATGTTGATGATATTATTTTTGGCTCGAAGAATCAAGATCTCTGTGATAAATTCTCCAAGCTAATGATGAGTAACTTTCAAATGAGTATGATGGGGAAGATGTCCTACTTCCGTGGACTCCAAGTTCAACAATCCAATGAAGGGATTCTCTTTCACCAAAGGAAATACTCGCGGGATCTGATTGCAAAGTATTGTCCAGAGAGAACCAAGAGCTTATGGATTCCCATCAGCAATACGTGCATAGCAGCTCTTGAGAAAGAAGGAGAAGCAGTGAATCCTACTGTATATCGAGGGATCATCGAATCTCTGCTATATCTTACAGCCAGTAGACCAGATATCTCATATGCTGTGGGACTATGTGCTAGATATCAATCAAATCCTAACAAAACACATCTAGACACAGCGAGGCGAATTGTCAGATATTTGAAGTGAACAGAAGGATTAGGAATTTGGTATCCAAGAGCCGACAGTCTAACTCTGAGTGGTTACTCAGATTCTGATTTTGGAGGATGCAAAATTGATAGGAAAAGCACCAGCGGCACATGTCAATTCCTTGGACATAAGTTGATCAGCAGGTTCAGCAAAAAGCAGCATTCGGTAGCAACATCAACCACCGAAGCAGAATATGTAGCAGCTGCTAGCTGTTGTCAGCAAATTTTGTGGATTCGACAACAAATTCAGGATTATGATATTTCTCCTGAATGTGTACCTATCTACTGCGATAACAACAGTGCTATGTGCATCACAAAGAATCCAGTGCATCATTCCAGAACCAAGCATATTGATATTCGACATCACTTTATTCATGATCATCAAGAAAAGAAGGATATTGATATTCAACGTATATGCACGGAGGATCAAATAGCAGAAATCTTTACTAAACCTCTAGCAGAAATAAGATTCAAAGAATTATGCATCAAATTAGGTATGATGGAATTAGACGTTGCTGCGGATGAATGAGATGCTATTCTCATTCTTTCTGGTTTTTGTTTTTTTTTTTAATTTTACATCTCAGCATACGATGAAGGTCTCTACTAAATGAAGTCTGCTAGGATGATAGCAAACGTCAAATGCACTGCTAAGCAGTCAGCAGACGGATTGTGTCTGCTCAGCAGAATATATGAGGATGAAGATCAAATTCTATCTTTCGTCTTGAGGACATATGTCAAAGATCATTCTGTTGATATGTTAAAGTTATGCAATTATTCATTTCTAAAGGATGGACAAGCATTGCAAAAGGACTTCATTTCATCTTAAACAGAGAGGGCTATTACATCATAAGTCAAAAATCAACAAAAGCCTACTACAGAATTCATATTCTTCAGAAATGAGAAACAGGCTTGTAGGGATAGAAATCGGCTCCCTGAAGATTGGATGGTCCTGCAACAATCTCCGGAAAACTCTTTTCCATCAACAAGCTGAGTTGCATTCCATTACGAAGTGGCATGAAAGGGTAAAGTTTGACGCTTTCCCAGACATTCTTGAAGAAGAAACCGGCCCAGTCTACAGAGGCAACATCGTCAATAGCCATCATTACCTGCCACATATCCCTTGAAAAACATAAGTCGTCAGGCTCCTCTCCTAGTAGAATATCATGGGCAATGCGGAACATCACGCAATATGAGGTCTGAAGACCAGAGGGTGGAACATTTGGGCTGAACTAAAAGTGGGGAGAATGACGCCATCTCTCCCATGACTGCCATTCTGGAGCCACCTCTGCTCCAAGAGAGTCCTGCACGGACAGCGGACCTCGAGGAAGGCCGAAATCCTCAGAAAAGGTGTCGGGGGTCCAACGGACGAGCTTACCACTGAACACCCCGTAAATCGCATTCTGCTCAGCACAACAATCACCAAGGAAATACCAGAGAATTTCTTCCTGGAAACGATGAGGGGTAGCACATGCAAACTGTGAGAGACCTCCCCACTGCAATATGGCCATTTCTTTCTCAGCCACATCATAATCATCCTCATAGTATCCATACAGACCGGACTCATCAAGAATCAGGCTGCTCCTGATCTCCAAGGTTTTTGATGGAGAACCCATTAAGTGGAGAAGGAAGTTTTCTTTTGTTTTTGGAAGGAAAGGTTGCGATTATGGGATTAGGTAAGGAAGAAAGATGTGATGTTTGGATAATCTTGAATGAGAATATTTATAGAGAAATTACTAATCATGACGGGAAGACAAATAAAATTTTTCTGAAGATCACAATGATTCGTCTCTCGAAATACAAAACGTCGCGAGTAAGGGAATCGACGTGTATGCATGGGGAGTCAAATCATTTCAGCAGTAACAAGTAATGGTCATTGAGAGGCTCAAGGCTCTCATCATCAGAGTCACAACAGAGCCTCAGCAGAGCTTTGAAAGATGCTGATGAATCATATAGAAGGTTAGAACATTCTTTTAAAAATATGGGTGCTGAGACTCATTATCACCTGTTAGCATCCTTGGACGCCTGCTAGATCAGAAGCATTAGCATATCCGAAAATGAGGCGGGATGACTCTAAATTCAAACTTGATGGGACCTGATAAGGCGCATTTAATATACGCAAATAGTGGCATCAAGTGAGGAGATGCCACGTCAGACGCACTCAAGTGTTTCTCGGAGCATGGGAAGCCATATAGAAAGACGCGGACATTCTGAACCGTTGATCTAACCCGTCGCAGATCTTCCCTCAACCGTCACATCTCACATTCAAAAGACTAACCCTATTTTGCTCTAATCATTGTTCACTTCCATTCATTTATCTTTCGAAACCCAGAGCAAAAATTCCCAATTTCAAAATTTGAAAATTCTTCGAGATTACTCAAAGTTCTTTTCCTAAGGCATGGCCTCCGACCCTAAACCATCATCATCCCAGAAACCTACTTCCCATAAACATCATTGTCCAGAAACCAGTGAACCCCCTCTCTTCAATTTTCCACCAAATTCTGAAGAACCCTTGCATGCGCGTCATGCACCAGGTTTTACTGACATTTTAAAGAAGGAAGATATTGATGATTCAATACCATATGGTCAACTGGTTATGATGGCTAGGAAGAAAGAACATACCAAACACTCAAAGGAGCAAAGGCGTTTAGCTCAAATCATGAAGGATCACATTATGTATACACGTCTCGCTGCTGAACATATCCCAGATTGGATAATGGATATCCTCGACAGCGAAAAGGTAATTCAATACTTATCCGCTGAACCCATGCATTTTCATCCGCATATGGATTCTGAGTTCTATGCCAGAGCAGTCATGAGTAAGGATGGAAAGTGTTTTAAAACTTGTGTTTCTGAAAGCATCATTGAAGTGAATGCCGACGTTCTTGCTAAGATTTTTGGTCTTTGGAATAAGGGGGAACGTATATCTCAATACAAAGTAACAAATTATGATGAGATGGAAAGGCGTTGTAATATGTGGAAAATGCCTGAGAAAATGAAGGATAGAAAAGGTCAACTCATTTCATTCAAGGCTGCCACCCCCATTAAAGCTCTAAAGGATGAGTTTAAAAATCTTGCTGAATTGGTAATCAAGATGTTTCAATGCGATGCTGGATCATATTCTGAGCTCTCTTCTAAGAAATATGCAGTGATGATGGCTCTCACGGATAGAGTGAAGGGCAATTGGGCATAGTTTTTCTTCGAACGATGGGCAGAGCACGCCATGAAGAATGATCACATGTTTGTAGATGGAACATTCTCATCGAATGTTAACTTTGGATTGAAAATAAGGAAATTTCTGGAGGTATTCATGCACCCCAAGAAGATTGATCAAGGTGTGAAGTTTCTTCCCACATATTTCATTCTTGTAACAAGGAAGGAAGCCAACCCTCTTGATTTCAAGAAACCAAATAAGTTGACCGGCAAGTCCAATGTCGATAAGGATAAGCCTACTTCGGATGAGGAAGTAGACGAACGCTCCTTAGGACATCAAGTGTTGCGATCAACATCACCTGTAACTGTTGAAGAAATAGCAGTACTGACTAAGAATGCTGAAACAGAGCAGTGCTTTCAGCAACTTGAGGACATTGTAACCCTCAGTGACAAGCCTACCGATAGGATAGAGGAAATTATGGATAAAAAGGCAGCAGAACAACCACCACTTGGGATTGGTCAACTTGCTGTTCCAATTTCATCTGAACAACAAACAGGCATTGTGCCAACTGAAAAAAGGAGATTTACTCGTTAGCGGCTTTTCAAAACTGCTAAACTTCAGGAAATCAAAGAAGCCAAGAAGAAAGCAACTGCTGATCAAGCTGCTGCTGCTGCTGAAAACGAGGTTGACCCACCCTTGTCCTCTAAAAGTTTTAAGGATCGTGTCAAAGGAGTACGTGAAACTAAAAGGAAACATGCTGATGCAAAGAAAGCACAGGAAACTAAAGAATATAGGAAGGAGATGGAAAGAATTACGTTCAAAGGAAGAGATATGAATTTCGAACAAGTAAAGCAATCTCACGACGAGCGAGAGGCCCAAAAGAAG
This sequence comes from Plectranthus barbatus, assembly GCA_026898455.1. Taxonomy (NCBI): domain Eukaryota; kingdom Viridiplantae; phylum Streptophyta; class Magnoliopsida; order Lamiales; family Lamiaceae; genus Plectranthus; species Plectranthus barbatus. The sequence continues at coordinate 68,008 of JAPKLW010000775.1, forward strand.
ATTGCTAGTGCAACATCAAACGAGGAAGCTGCTGAAGAATTAAGCAGAGCAGCAAAGAAAGGCAAGACAACAGTAGACTCTACTCAGAAAGGGAAAGAGGTGGAAATTCTTGTTGAAGTTAGTAAAACTGCCGAAATTACACCTGAAGAAGACGACATGTCTGATGAAGAACTAGATAAGATGATCCATTCTGGAGCCTTCAATGCTAAGGAACACTCTAAAGGCACACAGGTTCAGATTTGCGAACCAAACGACGAACCCAATCAAAGTGATAGTTCAGAGGAGGACGCACCACATAAAGCAACAGATGTTATACCTCCCAGGGATAAAGATGCAGGATCGTCAGGAACCGCAAAGGAGATCGAAGATACCAACATGTTTGCTGAGGAACCTTCTATTAAGGAAAATATTGTTGGGTCTGAAAAGGAACTGTCTGCTGAAGACATGGCTCATACAAATGCTGAAGAATCTACTGTAGCTGAAGTAATCATGGCGGACACTGCTGAAGAAGTCCATGTTTCTGAGGAGACAACAGCCGCTGCTGATTATGTCGATCAAGTAGATGATACAATGGAACAAGAAGTCTCCTCTGCTGGACATCTGAATGAGTCCACCTGTTCATCAGAATCTGATTCTGTAGGGGAATCTATTGACGTATTTGACGCCAAAACTCTTAGAAAATACCCCACTTTAAAGAATGAAAAACTGAGGATCCCATTTCATGGATTACCTGGCAAACTCTTTCGCTCAAGAAGAGTAGCCCAATGGTGCGCATCTGTCTCGCTTGAAGATGATTTGAATGCTGATCTTCAAGATTGGAGTGATGAGATGTTAGCATTTGTGGATCAAGAGGTCAATAGGGACATCACCGGGGTCTTCTATGTTGAAATTGATGACAGAACAGACGAAGGCAAGGCACTTGGTAAACAATTCAGGCGATAGAAAACGTATGATTACATCATGCATGAACTTTGCTTTGAAGAAAGGATGATTACCATTGCAAGGAAATGCCTCAACTTTTGGCGTTTAGAAGAATCTTGGGCAAATGAATGGATGGATCAGCCCCCCTGCACGAAACAGTACACCGATCAACAGGTGATTGCAAGATTGAAAGCCATTCGTGCCCACAGAAAGTTTTCTGCATCCCAGTCGCTGCCCCCATCAAAGTTTCCTCCGGATGAGAAGTCTGTAGCACATATACAGTTAACCAAATGACAAAGGGCTGCAATTGATGCTTATTAGAAAAGGAAAGCTGCATATGAGGAGAAGTTGCGAGTACGAAGCCTAGAACTAGGCGCTCTTGAACAGGCGAAGGAAGAAGAGGCTAAGAGACAAGATTATCTCAATATGGTTACTCTTCAAAAAGACTATACTCGAGCTGCTACCTCACTTCAAGCTTCTGAGGTTCTAGGTTCTGCTTCAAATCCCGATCAGGATGTAGTGGTTGACTTAATGGAAGTGGATACCAATGTGGTTACTGAAGTACCTGCAAACACAAGCAAAACGAAAGCTACCACCCAAAGACTTGAAGTTGCTATTCCATAATCTGCAATCATAACAGTGGAAGGAGGAGATGGTGAGCTTACTACCACAGCAGACGGAAATGAAATGGTTATTTCTGACATTCCCATTGCTGCTGAACCGATACAAGTGAGTTTTCAATCTCTTGTTAACATACTCCACAACGCACTACACCAACGCGACATTCAGCAAGCCAGATTTAATGAAGAAGTCCAAAAAGAGGTTGCTGATGTACGAGGAGTAATCTCTAGAGTTAAAGCCTCTGTCTCTGAGGTTCAACAAAAGGTTGGTAAAGTTACTGAAAAGATCACACATGTTGAGGAAACCGTCTCTACGGTGCAAACGAATGTGGTGACTCTTAGAGTAGATCTTGATGAACACAAGTCTTTTTCCACTTATGTTTTGGATACGCTCAAAGAGGGAGAAGAAAGAAGGATTGTTGAGCAAGTGAGGGTGAAAGCAGAGGAAGCAGAGCTGTTGCGGAAAGAAAAAGAGTTCGAACGTACTATGATGGAACAAAAGATGAAGTTAGAAGCACAACACAGAGCAGAACAACAAGCGCGTATTGAACAGATGGAGAAACTCATGGCCATGACAATGAAGAAGGTGGAATCTCTTGAGAAGCCAAAACCTCCACCGGACGCCCAGAACTAAGGTCCTCCTCATCTGTCGTTTCTATTTTTTTAGTTCTAGCCGTGATTCTGAATTGATTTCCCTGGACTTGTATTTTCAAAATCATATATGAAATCATCAGAATAATGACAAAATCTTACTGTCTAATTCTGATTTTTCGAGTGCGTACAATAGTTGAAATACACTCTCTGTGTATTCAACAAATCAGAATCTGGAAGATAGGCTAAAAATGTTTGCTGGATGATTTACTTATAATATTACTAAGGGAAAATATTCCCCAACATATTTTGAGGGGGAATTTGGAATTGTTGGTCCCGATTTTCAGAGTATGAACGTTAGCAGCGGAAATAATGATAAAGTAAATGTTTTCTTGCACGCTGGTTACACCGCTGACTGGGACCTGTCAGCTGGTGTATCAAAACTTAGAATATTTAGCCTTATTTGCACAGTTATCTATCAGTTTCAGAATATACTCCAACACTTGAGTGATGGGTTTAAAATATGACTGAAGAGCAGAAAGCTGATAAATAACAAAAGGATTTTTATAGTGGTTCGATCAATCGATCTACGTCCACTCTCCAGTCGAAGCACTGGAAATTCCACTAAGAGTAATCGGTTACAGGTGTCCTACGATCTATCTCTAGCTGGTGAATGCCTTGTCCACCAGTTCACTAGATCAACCGCTCCCGGTCCTGGTTCCCTCATCAACTCTTCTCAGCTGGCGGAGTGCGAGCACGTCACTTCAACCTCC
>JAPKLW010000775.1:77916-89560 GCA_026898455.1 Plectranthus barbatus
CGAGCATCGGAGTTGTGGATTGATTGGGAATCAACTTTATAAGTGCTAAAATGAAGATTCGGTACAAACCACGACATCTTCAACAACAAACAATGGAACTCTTCAAAAACTTGTACCGAATCGATCATCTCGATGAGTTATACAAGTTTGTTGTGCACATTCGAGCTTTGGTCTTGTGGATTATTCGGGAATCAACTTTATAAGTGCACAAATGAAGAGTTCGGTACAAACCAGGATATCTTCATCATCAAACCATGGAGTTCTTTGAAAACTTGTACCGAATCGATCGTCTTGGTGAGTTCTACAAGTATGTTGCACACATTCGAGCATCGGAGTTGTGGATTGATCGGGAATCAACTTTTTAAGTGCTCAAATGAAGAGTTCGGTAAAAACCACGATATCTTCATCAACGAACCATGGAACTCTTTGAAAACTTGTACAGAATTGATCGTACTGATGAGTTCTACAAGTTTATTGCACACATTCGAGCATCGGAGTTTTGGATTGATCGGGAATCAACTTTATAAGTGCTCAAATGAAGATTCAGTACGAACCACAATATCTTCATCAACAAACCATGGAACTTTTCAAAAACTTGTACCGAATCGATCGTCTCGGTGAGTTATACAAGTATGTCATCCACATTCGAGCTTCGGAGTTGTGGATTGTTCAGGAATTAACTTTATAAGTGCACAAATGAAGAGTTCGGTACAAACCTCGATATCTTCATCAACAAACCATGCGAGTTCTATGAAAACTTGTACCGAATCGAATGTCTCGGTGAGTTCTACAAGTTTGTTGCACACATTTGAGCATTGGAGTTGTGGATTGATCGGGAATCAACTTTATAAGTGCTCAAATGAAGAGTTGGGTACAAACCAAGATATCTTCATCAACAAGCAATGGAAAACTTCAAAAACTTGTACTGGATTGATCATCTCGATGAGTTCTACAAGTATGTTGCACACATTCGAGCATCGGAGTTGGGATTGATCGAGAATCAATTTTATAAGTGCTCAAATGAAGAGTTCGGTAAAAACTACGATATCTTCATCAACGAACGATGGAACTCTTTGAAAACTTCTACAAAATCGATTGTACCGATGAGTTCTACAAGTATGTTGAACACATTCGAGCATCAGAGTGGTGGATTGATCGGGTATCAAATTTATAAGTGCTCAAATGAAGATTTGGTACAAACCACGAAATCTTCATCAACAAACTATGGAACTCTTCAAAAACTTGTACCGAATCGATCGTCTCGATGAGTTATAAAAGGATGTTGCGCACTTTCGAGCTTCAGAGTTGTGGATTGATCGGGAATCCACTTTATAAGTGCACAAATGAGGAGTTCGGTACAAACCACGATATCTTTATCAACAAACCATGGAGTTCTTTGAAAACATGCACCGAATCGATCTTCTCGGTGAGTATTACAATTTTGTTGCACACATTTGAGCATCGAAGTTCTGGATTGATCGGGAATCAAATTTATAAATGCTCAAATGAAGAGTTTGTTACAAACCACGATATCTTCATCAACGAACCTTGGAACTCTTATAAACTTTTACCAAATCGATCGTCTCGATGAGTTCTACAAGTATGTTGCACACATTCGAGCATCGGAGTTGTGGATTGATTGGGAATCAACTTTATAAGTGCTCAAATGAAGAGTTCGGTAAAAACTACGATATCTTCATCAACAAACAATGGAACTCTTCGAAAACTTGTACAGAATTGATTGTCTCAAAGAGTTCTACAAGTATGTTGCACACATTCCAGCATCAGAGATGTGCATTGATCGTGAATTAAATTTATAAGTGCTCAAATGAAGTGTTAGGTAAAAACCGCGATATCTTCATCAGCGAACCATGGAACTCTTCAAAAACTTATACGAATTGATAATCTCGATAAGTTTTACAAGTATGTTGCACACATTCGTGCATCCGAGTTGTGGATTGATCGGGAATCAACTTTTTAAGTGCTCAAATGAAGAGTTCGGTAAAAACCACGACATCTTCATTAACGAACCATGGAACTCTTTGGAAACTTGTACAGAATCGATCGTACCGATGAGTTCTACAAGTTTGTTGCACACATTCGAGCATCGGAGTTGTGGATTGATTGGGAATCAACTTTATAAGTGCTTAAATGAACAGTTCGGTAAAAACCACGATATCTTCATCAACAAACAATGGAACTCTTCAAAAACATGTACCGAATTGATCGTCTCGAAGAGTTCTACAAGTATATTGCACACATTCGTGCATCGGAGTTGTGGATTGATAGGGAATCAACTTTATAAGTGTTCAAATGAAGAGTTCGGTACAAACCACGATATCTTCATCAACGAACCATGCGTAGGGTTTGAGTCTGCGATGGACAACACGAGTTGCCATTAATTAAATACTTGCCAATGATCGTTCTTAGGATACCAGGAACAAATTTCAATTAATTAAATCATGCGATCCTATGCATGCTCCTACAATATTAATTGCAAAGGATGGATCTAGAGAATACCTGATTTCACCGTTTGATCTACAGGACTAGATCGGAGCCAATAACGATGAAATAGATCTGGATCTGGATCTGAACAATGGCGTGGACGGTTGTTCCTACAGATCTGATCTTCTAATTTGTTCCCTTGCTCCATGGAAATCTGGTGAGGATTGTCTACCAAGTTGGATCCGAGATCTGGAGAAATCGATCAGTTTCTCCCTACAGGATCAGCCGCCGCCCTCTCTCTCAATTATACTGAAAAACCCTAGTTTTTTACAACCTGTTGATCTAATAGAGAGAAGGCCTATATATAGTGCTAGGGTTTTGAGAAACCCTAACCCTAATGGGCTGTGAGCAATTAATAGGCCAGACCAGGGATCAGATGCAAATAATAAAGTGGGCCCTCTTTATTAATTAATCCTTCCTTGTTCAACCCAGAACATAATTAATTAATAAAACATTGTTTTAACCTTCACCACGGTAACAATGCTGACTCGCCCCTTTATTACCACGTTATTAGGAACGGGTTGCACCAAACTAACATGTTCCACATATTTAAGGTTTTAGACATTCATTAATTAATTTGGCTTATGACAATCAGCCACAATTAATTAATCTCTTATTTCCTGAGTAATGCCACTCACTCCTTTTCACTTATGCCTGAATTAAATAATTCAACCTGCAGGGTTTAGCATAATGAACCTTGTGAGCTCCTCAGGGAATGTCACCATCCTGAAACGGATATGCTTACCTAAACGTCCAGACTAAGCAGGCCACACACAAATTGCCAACACCCAAAATACAGGTATAAGAGTACATGTAAGACTCGCCACCATGGTAAATCAAAGTGCGGTCAATTTGTGTGTGCCCCTTATCCTTCAGTTAGGTTTAAGATCATAGGAAGTATGTTAGGGATCTGGCTCATTCATATGTCAATGAGAATGGCGCATCCCACTGTTGATCCCATCAATACATAACCATGTACCGACACATCAAGTAGCTAGGATAAGCCCACTTATGAACCGATGTGCCGCAGCTTAGACCGACAGCCTATCCAGGGACCGTCTCAGCTGTGATACTGTTTATATCTCGCTAGGTCAAACGATCCATATGATCCTCTGTGATCTCCTACACACCATATGGTCATCCCTATCTACGAGATAATAGGATATTATGGTTCGTTGTATGTTTGTTCTATCAGACAGCGAGCATTGTTGCGGCAACATATATGAAGACCAGTGTACAAAACACTTAATCATATATGCTTTCAGTATATAATCCCAACAATCTCCCACTTATACTTAAAGCATAATACCATTGCTTTACCAAAGTATTAAGTGTGTCTATACTGTCAATCACTCCCACTGCATTCACGTCACCTCTTGTCACAATTTCTCGTATGATGTGATTCCACACATCCTATGTGTTTCACCACCTTGTGAGTCTTGGGTTCCTTTGAGTTTGTCATTGCACCAACATAATCACAATTTCTTGTGATTTAATTAGGCAAACTCAGAACACACACCTCTAGAGGATGGCATCGGAGCTATACTGCTTCTTGCGAAGCTAATGAAGCTGACAAAAACTCAGCCTTCATACCGAAATCCGTAACACACTTCTGTGTTAGATTCCTATAACTCCTCCTCCAAGGCCAACACATAGTTAGAGGTCAATTTCCTTTCCTTATGATCCTCCTGGATATCCGATGCCATTCAACTCACAAGGCTCATTCATTAACCAATAAGCCTATCTAGAGTTGAACTGATATCTGTTTAACATGCTTATAGCATAACAGATATCTTACTTCGTTCATTTACAATATAGAAAGATAACAATCTTTCTTGCTATGAACGATACACCACAGAATCAATTTAAGCGACTCGAGATACCTGAACATCCTTTTCTTGTGACAACACAAGACCTTAATTCAAAAGATGTTCCAAAATCTCATAAGTCCTACTTCTGAAACTGTTCGGATAACCATCCTTTATGCCTGACAATATCTCCACACCGTTTCCGAATGTGAAAATACCATCCACATAATGTGCAAGGAAAACCACGCTTTCGCTGACACATAACTGGTACATGAAACTATCATTCTCGATAGACAATATCGAAATGTCTGTTACATGACTTAGAAGCTCCTTTAAGTTCATACTTGAACTACCTTGGCTTCCAGACATGATGCTTTGCACATAACTTATCTGGTTGTTGCATACAGATGTCTTCACCTTTTATCAAGGTACCCGCTCATAAAATACGGATGACATCGTCTATCTTCAAGATATTCGAATATACTAGGTTACCATTCGAGCATTTCTTTCCTTGTATATCAATCAGTTACTTATAGCTGGTAAGCTATTTGACAATCACTGATCCTGATACACAACCATCACCTTTACAGATTCATTTCTGAATCCATGACTTGACGTCATTAAAGCATCTTTTGTCTTAACAGCTTCGTTGCGCTTTAAGGGATGAGTACGATGTTGTTCGTTTAGCTGGGAACAAGTCCAGAGACTGTTTCCACGAACTAGTACCATTAAGCCTGTAAAGGCAACCTCCCACTGCAACGATGCTCCTTTTACGTTGTTAGTTAATGGTGCATTAATTTGTGGTTTATCACCTTACACAGGTGACCGTGCAATTGGTTCCATACCTTCCAAGGTATGCTCAATTTGCCACGGGGTATTTCCTGATGGATTTAAATTGTCTTCTCTAAAACGTCTGAGAATAATCTCACATTTGGATTCATGGTTGCATCCTATACAACTTGCTTGTACTTAGGATACACAAAGCAACCATCTTTTTCGTTTACCTGGAAAGGCACAAAGCAGTACTAGCTTAAAACTTTTCTTCTAACCAATCAGTTTCCTATATCAGCTTAACTACCAAATTACCCATCATTGCCCTTTTTGACAGAGTCAAGGTCTGCTAGGATATATGGAACTGATTTAGAAGACACTAGATTAAGCAAACATACAACTGCTTTTGGCGCTCTTCCCAAAACAAAAATTTGGCTAAGCTGGCATAACTTTTAAACTTTTAAAGAATCTTATTTCGTTTTACCTACACTATCCCAATCGAGGAATAATAGGTGTAGTTAACTGGGATGCAATCCCTTTGCTCTGCCAGATACTGTAAAACCCCATCACTTAAGATATACCATTATGAATGAACCATAATATTTTTACGGTCTTGTTTAACTTATTCTCTACCTTAGTCTTGAACGCTCTTGATTAAAGCAAGAGACTAAGACTTGTAGTGAACTAGATAAACATATCCAAATCTTATATGATTACAGTATCAATGCCTGTTAAGGCAACTGCGGAAGTAGACTCAAACCAGCAAACCAGAGCAAACATGAAATAATCTATAGATATACAAATGCCTATTAAAAGGTCTGGTTACCATCTTAAACCTCTAAGTAGCTGTTATAAGTACCATTCTTAGGAATACCTGGATTGGATCCATAATTCCATGAATTACTTAAAACTACTTAGACTGATGTAACCTATCTCTATAGCTCTTCTTTAAATTATAACTTAGAACACTGATAGTTTATGTGATCAAGTAATGAAGAGACAATCATCCATAATAGAAAACACTGTTATTCATTATGATAGAAAAAACTCTATCGAATAACTGATAATCCATAACAATAGATGAACAATATGTTTCTCAAAACAAAACAACATCTCTTCAGAAACTTGAATTAAAACAGAGGTTTTAACATAAACTCAAAGTAAAATCTCCATCAACTGAAGTAGCAATTTCCAGCATCAATCTTGGAGATGGTAATCCCGCAATCTTCAAGCCTTAAGCTTGATTCCCTGCAAAGTGTAGCAAACACGATTAGTGACCTCAGTTACCACTACCCACTAAGGAGTAGAAAATCGATACTAAACATGTTTCAACAAACAATGCAAAAGATGTCGTACCTTGTCCCTTAGTTATCAAACTTGGACAATTTACTTTCCAGTGACCTTTCTTGCCACACTTGAAACATTTGTCCTTCTTGTTATCTTTCTTTCCTTTGTTCTCTCCTGTACTATTCTTCTTCTTCATATCATTATGACACGATTTAGCAGAACTTTCAGCAAGAGATCTGGAATGAACTGATAAGGCAAGACTACTCCCACTGCTTCCTTCATTCCTCTTTTCTTTGACATACTCTTTCGACTCGGAAGCAAATCAGAGTGACTCACAGAAAAGACTGAAGAAGCTTCGGTTGATACAAGATCCTTGAGCAGACTGTGAACAGTATACTCACTCTTGTTTTTCTCAACAGAAATTCTGAAGTCAACAAATGACTTCGGTAACGTGTTGAGTATCAAGTCAATTTTGACATCATTGTCAATTTGACCACCCATTAATGTGTACTCATCCACGAGCTGGATGAGTGATTCCACATGCCCGCGTACCGAACAGTTCTGATCTATTTTCTGTCTTACAATACGCTTGATAAGATTGGATCTAGCATGTCCATCGAGTCCGCCATATGCTACGTCAAGACGTCGCATAATGTCATACGCAAACCATACAACACTATAACGAGGACGCAGTGCATCTGACATACCAGCCAAGACATACTGTCTGGCCATGCCATTCGACCACATCCACATGTGATACTGTGCACGCTCCTCATCGGAAGATGTATCGGTCGGCAAACTCGGACAGGGAGTTTACAGAACAAACAAATGTCCAAATGAATCCAAGAGCTTGACAATGTCACTTTTCCATCCAGGAAAATTTGGACCAGTCAAGGAATTGTGTATGATTGAATTAATGAGCGATACAATAATAGACATATCTGAAAACAAATAAGCGAATTAAAGTAAGCACATACTACGAACAATTGAAACAAATATGCATAGAACCTTTAGATAAAACAATGCAATTTGTTCCCTCCAATTGCCCAAGCTAATTCACCGCAAGCTACTAAAGTAGACGTTTACGGCAAACGCTCGACCAGACCAAAACAGGTCCTTTAATTTCTCTCCAAGCCAGGTATCCGCTGGCAAAAGAAATTAATATTGGAGATCTTTAGACCATGTTCACCTATCTTGAGCAGGGATCTCATGCATGAGTTGTGCTCAGGCAACATCTAAGCCAAAGTAACCACAAGCCTAACTCCGAACATTAAAAGGCGATTCTACATACGTACTAGACCCATGCGTCCTGCCCTTAACATCCTTTGTTATCCCATTTAGATTAATCTTAGAGACCAGTGAAAGTTGTCTCAATGCAAGCTACTGAAGTAGATGTTTGCTCAGAGGCTCCCACTTCTCATATTAAACTAAATGTTTTATTTAGAAACCTCATCGCATTAGAACTATTAAATTATTTCTAACGCAAGCTACTGAAGTAGGCGTTTACGCTTCGAAATGCATTACTTCTAATGAGAGGCCGTATTTGTGGAGGTCTAATGATCTTGGTTAGAAAAGAACCAAAATCCAGCTTAGTAATTTTAATTCTAAAGGTTTCATGCGCACACATTATTTTATGTTCCCATAAATTATGTCACACCCAAAATTCCATCATAAATTAATATGATTCCTGAATTTACAGACATAATTTAAAACATAAAATAAATCACATAAAGCATGCTTGATAATTTAAAATTACAACATGCTTAAACAGTAAATAATTAAAGCAAGTAAACATGATTTCCTATTATTTACTAGTGCGCACATAATAAATCACATCAGTACGAGAAATAATTAAATAAACAAATAAAATTTCTCGTGGCCCCTCAGATGCGATTACAACTGAAAAATAATTAAATCTAACTATTACAAGATTTAATTGCAATACAGATCTTCAAACTGGGCCTCCGTTTGACTTGAAATCTGATTTGAATTGGAAAAACAGCATTTGGGCTTCAAATTAGGGTTTCTGGCCCAAAATTCAGCGAAACCCTAATTTTCCGACTAGCGGGCCGCCTCCGGGCTGAGAAGCCTGATTTCCAGCCTGGGCATGGAAACCCTAGGGTTTGGAAAACCCTAGCCGCCACCACCTTACAGCCCACACCGGCGCCGCCTTTCCGGCCGCTGCCTGCGGCTAGAACTCACGTCCAGCCCGACGCCCGCGCTCAGCCCCACCGCCAGATGGTCCGCTGCACCGTGGAGTCGCGATTACCGGCGACTGGGAGTTCTCTCGACGCAGCAGCGGCGCGAAACAGAAGCAGCTGCTACCGCTGCAACCGCCGCGCGCACGCAGGGGTTGCGCGCCCTGCCGTTGCCCGCGACACCTTCCACCTCGCCGACTACCACCGCGCGCAGTACCGTCGACCGGACCTGCAACCCACGCCGCGCGCTGTCGACCAGGAAGGAAGCAGCGCGCAGAGGCTGCGCAAGGGTAGCTCTGCGGCGGAAACCTAGCCGCCGCCTCCACGAGGTCTGCCTTCCACCACAGCCCACACGCCTCGCCGGACCAGGGACTGTTCGCCGTCGACTGCAGCTGCACATGAGAGATCGAGCGCGGCCCAACCATAGCCAGACATGCTAAGATTCTGTCTGCCGCCGCCACCCGCCGCTGCAGCCTGCAGCGCCGCCGCCTGCCGTCGCCGCCTGAAGGGCTGAACCCTAGGCAATGGTTCCTTCAATGTCTGTTCTTCGTTCTCTCTTTTCGTTCTTCCGGATCTCAATTTTACAGATTTGAAAAATAAGAAAATATAAAATAGATCTAGATCTATTACATGATTTCCTATCAAATCTAACCACGGATTTTCTCCTGGTAAAAAAAAATAGATCCAAAAACAAGAAGGCCACGAGAACAAAAACATCCACGACAATTTAAATCCATCCATGAATTGATCGGGAATCAACTTTATAAGTGCACAAATGAAGAGTTCGGTACAAACCACGATATCTTCATCAACAAACCATGGAACTTTTCAAAAACTTGTACCGAATCGATCGTCTCGATGAGTTATACAAGTATGTTGTGGATTGTTCAGGAATCAACTTTATAAGTGCACAAATGAAGAGTTCGGTACAAACCTTGATATCTTCAACAACAAACCATGAGAGTTCTATCAAAACTTGTACCGAATCGAATGTCTCGGTGAGTTCTACAAGTTTGTTGCACACATTTGAGCATTGGAGTTGAGGATAGATCGGGAATCAACTTTATAAGTGCTCAAATGAAGAGTTGGGTACAAACTAAGATATCTTCATCAACAAGCAATGGAAGACATCAAAAACTTGTACCGGATTGATCATCTCGATGAGTTCCACAAGTATGTTGCACACATTCACGCATCAGAGTTGGGATTGATCGGGAATCAATTTTATAAGTGCTCAAATGAAGAGTTCGGTAAAAACTACGATATCTTCATCAACGAACGATGGAACTCTTTGAAATCTTGTACAAAATCAATTGTACCGATGAGTTCTACAAGTATGTTGAACACATTCGAGCATCAAAGTTGTGGATTGATCGGGTATCAAATTTATAAGTGCTCAAATGAAGATTCGGTACAAACCACGAAATCTTCATCAACAAACTATGGAACTCTTCAAAAACTTGTACTGAATCAATCGTCTCGATGAGTTATAAAAGGATGTTGCGCACATTCGAGCTTCGGAGTTGTGGATTGATCGGGAATCAACTTTTTAAGTGCACAAATGAGGAGTTCGGTACAAACCACGATATCTTCATCAACAAACCATGGAGTTCTTTGAAAACTTGTACCGAATCAATCTTCTCGGTGAGTATTAGAAGTTTGTTGCACACATTTGATCATCGAAGTTCTGGAATGATCGGGAATCAAATTTATAAATACTCAAATGAAGAGTTCGGTACAAACCACGATATCTTCATCAACGAACCTAGGAACTCTTCGAAAACTTATACCGAATCGATCGTCTCGATGAGTTCTACAAGTATGTTGCACACATTCGAGCATCGGAGTTGTGGATTGATTGGGAATCAACTTTATAAGTGCTCAAATGAAGAGTTCGGTAAAAACTACGATATCTTCATCAACAAACAATGGAACTCTTCGAAAACATGTACCGAATTGATCGTCTCCAAGAGTTCTACAAGTATATTGCACACATTCGTGCATCGGAGTTGTGGATTGATAGGGAATCAACTTTATAAGTGTTCAACTGAAGAGTTCGGTACAAACCACGATATCTTCATCAACGAACCATGGAACTCTTTAAAAACTTGTACAGAATTGATTGTCTCAAAGAGTTCTACAAGTATGTTGCACACATTCGAGCATTGAAGATGTGCATCGATCGTGAATTAAATTTATAAGTGCTCAAATGAAGTGTTAGGTAAAAACCGCGATATCTTCATCAACGAACCATGGAACTCTTCAAAAACTTATACGAATTGATAATCTCGATAAGTTCTACAAGTATGTTGCACACATTCGAGCATCAGAGTTGTGGATTGATCGGGAATAAACTTTTTAAGTGCTAAAATGAAGAGTTCGGTAAAAACCACGATATCTTCATCAACGAACCATGGAACATTTGAAAACTTGTATAGAATCGATCGTACCAATGAGTTCTACAAGTTTGTTGCACACATTCGAGCATCGGAGTTGTGGATTGATCGGGAATCAACTTTATAAGTGCTAAAATGAAGATTCGGTACAAACCACGACATCTTCATCAACAAACCATGGAACTCTTCAAAAACTTGTACCGAATCGATCATCTCGATGGCTTATACAAGTATGTTGTGCACATTTGAGCTTCGAAGTTGTGGATTGTTCGGGAATCAACTTTATAAGTGCACAAATGAAGAGTTCGGTACAAATCACGATATCTTCATCAACAAACCATGGAGTTCTTTGAAAACTTGTACCGAATCGATCGTCTTGGTGAGTTCTACAAGTTTGTTAAACACATTCGAGCATCGGAGTTGTGGATTGATCGGGAATCAAATTTATAACTGCTCAAATAAAGAGTTCGGTACAAACCAAGATATCTTCATCAACAAACAACGGAACTCTTCAAAAATTTGTACCGAATTGACCATCTCGATGATTTCTACAAGTATGTTACACACATTCGGGCATCGGAGTTGTGGATTTATCGGGAATCAACTTTATAAGTGCTCAAATGAAGAGTTCTGTACAAATCACGTTATCTTCATCAATGAACTATGAAACTCTTTGAAA
>JAPKLW010000775.1:89570-225090 GCA_026898455.1 Plectranthus barbatus
CGTACCGATGAATTCTACAAGTTTGTTGCACACATTCGAGCATCGGAGTAGTGGATTGATCGGGAATCAACTTTATAAGTGCTAAGATGAAGATTCGGTACAAACCACGACATCTTCATCAACAAACCATGGAACTCTTCAAAAACTTGTACCGAATCGATCATCTCGATGGCTTATACAAGTATGTTGTGCACATTCGAGCTTCGAAGTTGTGGATTGTTCGGGAATCAACTTTATAAGTGCACAAATGAAGAGTTCATTACAAACCACGATATCTTCATAAAAAAACCATGGAGTTCTTTGAAAACTTGTACCGAATCGATCGTCTTGGTGAGTTCTACAAGTATGTTGCACACATTCGAGCATCGGAGTTGTGGATTGATCGGGAATTAACTTTTTAAGTACTCAAATGAAGAGTTCGGTAAAAACCACGATATCTTCATCAACGAACCATGGAACTCTTTGAAAACTTGTACAGAATCGATTGTATTGATGAGTTCTACAAGTTTGTTGCACACATTCGAGCATCGGAGTTATGGATTGATCGGGAATCAACTTTATAAGTGCTCAAATGAAGATTCAGTACAAACCATGATATCTTCATCAACAAACCATGGAACTTTTCAAAAACTTGTACCGAGTCGATCGTCTCGATGAGTTATACAAGTATGTTGTGCACATTAGAGCTTCGGAGTTGTGGATTGTTCAGGAATCAACTTTATAAGTGCACAAATGAAGAATTCGGTACAAACCTTGATATCTTCACCAACAAACCATGTGAGTTCTATGAAAACTTGTACCGAATCGAATGTCTCAGTGAGTTCTACAAGTTTGTTGCACACATTTGAGCGTTGGAGATGTGGATTGATCGGGACTCAACTTTATAAGTGCTCAAATGAAGAGTTGGGTACAAACCAAGATATCTTCATCAACAAGCAAAGGAACACTTCAAAAACTTGTACCGAATTGATCATCTCGATGAGATCTACAAGTATGTTGCACACATTCGAGCATCAAAGTTGGGATTGATCGGGAATCAATTTTATAAGTGCTCAAATGAAGAGATCGGTAAAAACTACGATATCTTCATCAACGAACGATGGAACTCTTTGAAAACTTGTACAGAATCGATTGTACCGATGAGTTCTACAAGTATGTTGAACACATTCGAGCATCAGAGTTGTGGATTGATCGGGTATCAAATTTATAAGTGCTCAAATGATCTTCATCAACGAACCATGGAACTCTTCGAAAACTTGTACCGAATCGATCGTCTCTTTGAATTCTACAAGTATGTTGCACACATTCGAGCATCAGAGTTGTGGATTGATCGAGAATCATCTTTATTATTGCTCAAATGAAGAGTTCGCTACAAACCATGATATCTTCATCAACAAACGATGGAACTCTTCAAAAACTGGTACCGAATCGATCGTCTCGATGAGTTCTACAAGTATTTTGCACACATCTGAGTTGTGGATTGATAGGGAATAAAATTTATAAGTGCTCAAATGAAGAGTTTGGTACAAACCACGATAACTTCATCAATGAACCATGGAACTTTTCTAAAACTTGTACCGAATCGATCATCTCGATGAGTTCTACAAGTATGTTGCACACATTCAAGCATCGGAGTTTTGGATTGATCGGGAATAAACTTTATAAGTGCTCAAGTGAAGAGTTCGGTACAAACCACGATATCTTCATCAACAAACAATGGAACTCTTCAAAAACTTGTACCGAATTGATTGTCTGGAAGCGTTCTACAAGTATATTGCACACATTCGAGCATCGGAGTTGTGGATTGATTGGAATCAAATTTATAAGTGCTCAAATGAAGAGTTCGGTACATACCACAATATCTTCATCAACAAAACATGGAAATCTTTGAAAACTTGTACCGTATCGATTCTCTCAATTATTTCAACAAGTATGTTGCACACATTCGAGTATCGGAGTTGTGGATTGATCAGGAATCAAATTTATAAGTGCTCAAATGAAGAGTTCGGTACAAACTAAGATATCTTCATCAACAAACAATGGAACTCTTCAAAAACTTGTACCGAATCGATCGTCTCGATGAGTTATAAAAAGATGTTGCGCACATTCGAGCTTCGGAGTTGTGGATTGATCGGGAATCAACTTTATAAGTGCACAAATGAGGAGTTCGGTACAAACCACGATATCTTTATCAACAAACCATGGAGTTCTTTGAAAACTTGTACCGAATCGATCTTCTCGGTGAGTATTACAAATTTGTTGCACACATTTGAGCATCGAAGTTCTGGATTGATCGGGAATCAAATTTATAAATGCTCAAATGAAGAGTTCGGTACAAACCATGATATCTTCATCAACGAACCTTGGAACTCTTCGAAAACTTGTATCGAATCGGTCGTCTCGATGAGTTCTACAAGTATGTTGCACACATTCGAGCATCGGAGTTGTGGAATGATTGGGAATCAACTTTACTGTATACTCCAACAATCTCCCACTTATACTAAAGCTAAACTTTTAGTATACACCATGTAATTACAAATCTCCCACTTAGACTTAAAGTGTAGCTGCAATGTAACGTTAACCATGATCCACTACTTGTTTTCCGAAGATCTTAGTTTCCAAAGTCTTCGTGAAAGAATCAACCAGGTTATACAACGAAATAAATTTTCCACAGCCACGTCACCTCTCTTTACGATCTCTCGTAAAATGTGGTACTGTCTCTCTATGTATTTACTTGCCACATGGACTCTAGGTTCTTTCGAGTTTGCTACTGCATCAGTGTTGTCACAACAAATTGTGATACACTTAGGCATACTCGTAATCACCCCCAAGTCCAACAAGAAGCTTCTAAGCCAGACAGCTTCTTTGGCACCCTCCGAGGCAGCCATGTAATAGGCTCTGCCTCCCAAGGTAAACACATAACCCGAGGTTAACTTTCTCATATCTTGATCAGCTTAAAAATCTGAATCTGATTAACCCTAAGGGGTAAGACTGTCTAATAGGTAAACCAACATATAATCTCGAGTTCTTTTCAGATACATGAGAACATATTTTACCGCAGTCGAGTGCCCCAGACCCGGGTTAGATTGATATCTTGCCACCATGCCAACTGCACAGTATATATCATGTCTAATACAGAACATAACATACATAAGGCTTCCTACTGCCGAAGCTTAAGGAACCTTAGCAATCTCATCTATCTTGTCTGGCATTTTAAGACACATGTCTTTAGATAGATAAACTCCATGTCACAAAGGTAAAAATCCTTTCTTGGAGCTTTGTATGCTATACAGGGCAATAACAGTGTTGATGTAGGAAGTTTGGTACAAATGCAATACTCTCTTACATTGATCATGAATGATCTTTATACCAAGAATGTACATAGCATTTCCAAAATCCTTCATCTGTTACTGTTTTGACAGCCACACTTATACGTCCGATAATACCCTCAAGTTGTTGCCAATATGAAGATATCGTCTACGTATAGTACTAAGAATACCACCACGTTTCCATTGCTCATTTTTGTACACACAACTTTCATCTTGACATTTTTCAAATCCAAGGATTTGATTTCCTCGTCAAAACGAATATTCCAAGATCTAGAAGTTTGTATAAGTCCATAAAGAGACTTCTTTAACTTCCAAACTAGATGCTCTTAGCATTTCCTTACATAACCTTTAGGTTACCGCATATAAATGTCTTCATCCAGATTTCCATTAAGGAAAACTGTCCTAACATCCATTTGCCAAACCTTAGAGTCCATGTAATTTGCTATGGATAAGAGAATATAGATCGACTTTAGCACTGCTACAGGAGAGAATTCCATCGCCACCAACCATGCTATAAAGGCGATGACCTTTCCGTCGGATCCTCTCTTACACCTATAGACCCATTTACACCGAATGGCTATATTGCCTTTAGGAAAGTCAGAAGGTTGTATCCATCCATAGCATCTATAAATTCAATCTCAGAATTCATAGACTTATGCCAATACATCGCATCAATATCTTGAACTGCCTCTTTGTAAGTTCAGGGATCGTTTGCTTCATGTTCACCAATGTGGACCAAGTCCGAAGACTCTCCCACACCCATGAAATGATTAGATTGAAAAACTCTCCCACTACAACAAGGCAGTACCTGTGTAGGTACACCAGAGTCAACACGTTGTGCAGTCTCTTGTGGTATAACACTTAGTACACTCGGTGTACAATTGTCTCCTCTCAACTTATTTAGAATGATCTTACTCTTGGATTCATGCTCACTTATATAGTCTTCCTCCAAGAATCGGGTATTGGTATTAGCCACCACCCTCTAATTTCTTAGGACTATAAAAGTAACCTCCTTTCGTACCCTTAGGATATCCTATAAACAACCGTACTTCTATTCTAGGTACCAACTTATCGACTTCCTTATCCAACATATATGTTGGGCAACCCCAAACCAGAATATGGTTTTAAACAAGGCTTTCGCCAAGCACACAATTCTATTGGAGTCTTTAGAGTCAATTTAGAATGTACTAATTTTAGAAGATACGCCGTTGTTTCCAAGGCATAACCCTAAAACAAAAGTAGGCAAAGTGGCATAACTCATCATCGACCTCACCATCTCCAAAAAGAATTATGTTTCGTCTCTCTTCTATGCCACCTTGTTGCGGAAAATCAGGCGTAGACAGTTGAGATGTAATCTCGTTATCCAATATGTATTGCCTAAATTCAGCATTGAGGTATTAGAAACTACAATAAAATCGTAGTGACTTGATACTTTCACTTTTTCGATTCACCACTCCAGTCTTAAATTCTTTGAACTTGTCAAATCATTCAGACATGTGGTGGATCAAGTAAATATATCCAAACCTTGAGTAATCATTCGTGAATTTCACGAAATACTCAAGACCACCTCTTGCTTGAATAGACATAGGCCCACACAAATCAGATTGAATCATTTTCAACATATCATTGGCTTTAAACCCATAGCCAAAGAAAGACCTAAATGTCATCTTACTCTCCAATTAGGATTCGCAGACTGAGAATGGATCAACTTGGAGAGATTCCAATGATCCACGACTTATCAGTCTTTGGATCCTAGTCAGATTAGCATGACCCGGTTTTAGATGTCAAATATATGTTTGATTCAACATAGAAGAAACTATTCTTTTAAACGATGAATATGCATGAGTTTCAGTTGCAAAAGATATACACAAGTAATAGTATATAAGGAGTTTTCCAACATGCCAGAATGGACAAAAGAGTTATTTCTCATAATAACATCATCGTTATTAAAAATAACAGAATATTCATCCAGAAACAGTTTCGAAACTGAAAATAAATTCTTTTGAAGACTAGGCATGTTTATAACGTCCTTTAATGCTATAACACAATCCGAGAAGGATTAAATGCATATCTCCCACTACAACAACCACCATTCTAGTAGTATTTACCAAGCTTATGGTAATCTCGTCTTCATTAGTTGTTTTGTTCGCATGAAACCATGCAGAGAAAAACAAACATGATTAGTGGCACCAGTACCTACTATCCAACAGATAGTAGAACAAGCCACAAGACATGTTTCCACAACTAAAACAGAAAACATATCCGAGTTAACCTTTATTAAGAGGGGACAATTATATCTGTAATGCCCAGACTGGTTGCATCAGTAACACTTTCCCTTTAGTTTCATGACACCACCAAAAAGTGTCATACTACTAGAAAGTATTACTTATTTGCTCCCACTGCTCCCACTGTTATTTTTCTTTTGTGACTTCTTCTTCTAACCGTCATTACACAAAGAAGATGATGCTTCAAAAGAAACCAGAGCCAGTGATCTCTTACCCGTGAGATCCTCCACTATAATAAAGCCAGTAAGAAACTCAGCAACAGGGTACTATTTCTTACCCATTATTACTTTCAAGTGGAAGTAAGAGTTCAAGAGACTTCGAGTAGGTGTCTTGAGTACAAATATGTACTCTTAAGCAACCAGTACTATATCAAGATTTATTTCCAGTCCAAATAAATTGGACCAATAAGCTTGTTATGATAGAGAACAATCATAAGTAGATTAAACGACATGATGATAACTGAAATAAATTAAATGCAAACACGTAAGCATTTAAATCACATCAATTGAAGCATAAAACATGGAAACCTTCAAAACCATTGTTTAATGCAACCTCCAACAGCCAACAAATATATATGCAAGCCACGGTGGGTGGACGTTTACACACATATCCATTGACCAGACAAACTATCTTTAATTCCAATATCACATCAACCTCTACTTTATGACGAATGGAATTAATAGTCGGACCATTTAACAGGCCATGTGAATTAAAACAGGGACTCCGGTGGGGAGTTATATAGAAATTCACATCTAAGTGATGACCACAATTTAACCGAAAAAGAAAATCATTTTACAATTGATGACCTTACCGTTAGGACTTTACATCATTTGCAAAGAATTTCTTAAAAGTTATCTTGAATTAAATCTTTACCAATGAACCATGAATGACACATCCTCTAGGGGGAGACTCCCAGGGTCCCGCGAGTGCCACGCACTTCATTTAAAGATAAAATTCATTTTTATTAGAAGTCTTATCCAGTGAACCAGTGAATGTTGTATCCTCTAGGGGGAGACTCCCAGGGTCCTGCGAACAACATCCACAATCACTTATAAGACCAATTGTGGAGGCCTAAATAAATAAATTAAAATTTATTTTAATTCACTTAGTCATTTTAAATTGAAGGTTTTTGACAACATGCTATAAAGAATTAAATAAATCCTAGCATGCTCTTAACATGTAAAACATACAACATGCTTAGAAAGTTAAACACACATCATGCAAGAACAAATAAAATGTCCTCGTGGCCCCAAGATGTGTACCTGCATATCTACCTATTCTATTACATGAATATTTGATATACAACTCTTCAAATGGGTCTTCGAATCCGATCCGGGCCTTGAACAATTCAAATTTGGGCTTTTGA
Organism: Plectranthus barbatus; assembly: GCA_026898455.1. NCBI lineage: Eukaryota > Viridiplantae > Streptophyta > Magnoliopsida > Lamiales > Lamiaceae > Plectranthus > Plectranthus barbatus. Next base: position 96,551 of record JAPKLW010000775.1, read on the forward strand.
ATTTGCTGTAAATGGCCTTTTTCAAGCTACCGTTGCTACCAAATGACGGACAGTCAACGGCCGAAACTTAATGGGCTTTGAATACCCAAGTTTGGACTTCCATCTACAACAAACGGCACCGGAGATTCACGCTCGAATCGCCGGCAATTTGCCGAAGAAAATGGCTAGTTGAGCAGCCTGGGCGAAAAACAAGTGCACAAGGCACTTTTCTTGCCTCCGTTCCCATCGATTCCAACGACAATCATGCCGGTAATTTACTGGGCCTTAAAGCCCTAGGTTTGGACTACAATTCCATGTCATTGGTACTGGAAATCCATAAATGGAAAGCCTCCAAATGACCACGAAAAAACGTCCACCTACATGCTGTCAACCCAGAAAATTAGGGTTTTATGGAAACTGGGCCGACTTCGTTGGCCCATTGCGCCGTCATAATCGATCATCAACCTCCCAAACCTACTGGGTGTTGAAGCCCTAAGTATGGAAAGTAAGATCAAATCGTTGGAATTGAATATACGACCTGAAATAGCCTCCAATCAACGCGTCAAAACAGCCCACTCGCAGACAGAATCGCGAGATTCATGCGTGCAGCCATTTTCACGCGTCGATTGCCGCTAATTCCGCCGCCATCAACGCCAATCAACCGTTAGGCATTGAAGTTTGAAGCAAGGTCTACCATTTCCAGCCGCCGGCACCGGCGATCTACGCCGGGATCGCTACCGATCGAGCGAAGAAAATAGGTACGCGCAGCTGTCGAGCAAAATTCTGGAAATTCCCAGAATTTTTTACGCGACCAGCCAACTTCACGCCCTCGCCGCCGTCGACTCCATGGCCAATCCAGACAACCCCCGACGTCCGTGTGATCGCCTACTATCGGGCTTCAAGATCCAACAACCGTCGTTGCCTATCGCCGCCCCACGGCGCGCCTTGAACGCCGCGAACAGATGCTGCAGAGCAGCTGCAAAACACGCGCAAACAAGTGCGCGAATTGCAGCAGCTACTGCACCGCCTCCAGCTGCCGTCCAGACTCACCGGTGATTCCGTGGCAATGTCCATCGTCCCAGCTTCAAGCCCCACCGGCCGGTCAAGTCAATTGACAAGCCGATAGGCCGTGGCTGAGCCACGAACAGCCCCTGCGCGACCGATTTTAACAGTTTTCCGTCGATGTTTGTTCTTCGTGTTCTTCGATTCTTGGTCTCGTTTTTCGCATCAAATTACATTAAAATGATACAAAATTACAGGAAATAAAATTACATCATTTCCTACACTAACCACGGATTTTCTCGTGGTGAAAAACGATTACAAACCACGAATAAACCATCGCACCAAAAACCAAAAACAGATCGGGACCACGAGGAACAAAAAAATATATAAAACATCGATGACATGCTTAAATGATTTAAAATACAATAAACCAACTGCACGTTTCAGGCAGAGCCAACAACCACGAACGAGGCTCTGATACCAATTGAAGGAACACGCTGGTGATCGATGTTGGATACCAAATGTACACATAAATGGTTTAATTAAAATAAATCGACTAGATTAGAGATTACCTTACCAGATCTACAGATCTGGAGATTGATTCCACTGGAGATCTTCTAGTCTGTGTCCCACAAACCACGATCGGATACCGGGTGGACAACAATCCTCCGAATCGTAGATGCCAATCCAAAATACTAGATCTACAATGTTTGAGAGAACTAAACCCTAACCGTCGCTCAACACATGAGCTTATGAGAGTGACAACAACTAGGGTTTTTCTCTCAACCATAAGATCCTATTTATAGGCATCTTCTAGGGTTTCTAGTTGGGCCAGGCCAGGGATCTCTAGAAGGTATAGGATTGGGCCTCCTATAAGTCCAAACACATATATTCAGCCCAGAATATAAATTGAACTTATAACATTAATTCATTCCACTAGAGAATTAATGTTGCAACTGCCATCCTATCCCGATGTGAATCAGGGCTTCTATTTGACTTAATTAATTACCCGTATTTAAGATAACGCACATCCATTAATTAATTAAAAGCTCTGACAGCATTAATTAATTAATATCTTAATCCTTAAGTAGTACCCGCTCAACATTATTATCGTATCGGAATAAATTCCACCTGCAGCGTTTAATACGATAAAACTTATGAACTCCTTAAGGGGATGTCATCAACCTGGATGTCCAGGACACGGTGCCCTAATGTGACTATATAAACACATACAAATAATGTTGTTACCCAAGATACGGAGTATATTGAATCATCGTTTTGATTCTCACCCATGGTAAGTCAAAGTAACAAACAATCTTTTGCATATATCTAAATATCACATCTAGGGTTAAGAATTATCAAAGTCGCCGAGACCTTAGTTCTTCATAGAGTCAGAACAGAAGAACACGTCTCACTGCGAACCATTCAATGCGACACCACGCACTAGCATAAACTAATAACCAAGACTAGTTATCTCAAGTTTATACTACAACCTAAAACGATAGTATTATCCAGAACTATTTCAGTTGTGAATACGTTTTATATCTTATAAGGAACCCAACAATGCGATCTTCAGTGGGACGACGCACCCACCACATTGTCTACAATATAAGATAAGTGGATATACATGCAATCATAAGATTGCATCAATGTGATAATGTTTGTTTCAGATATTTACAGGAGATTAAGTACATGACAAAGCTCGCTTAAAAGTTCGCTTTACTGTATACTCCAACAGTATGTTGCACACATTCGAGCATCAGAGTTGTGGATTGATCGGGAATCAACTTTTTAAGTGCTCAAATGAAGAGTTCGGTAAAAACCACGATACTTCATCAACGAACCATGGAACTCTTTGAAAACTTGTACAGAATCGATCGTACCGATGAGTTCTACAAGTTTGTTGCACACATTCGAGCATCGGAGTTATGGATTGATCGGAATCAACTTTCTAAGTGCTAAAATGAAGATTCGGTACAAACCACAACATCTTCATCAACAAACCATGGAACTCTTCAAAAACTTGTACCGAATCGATCATCTCGATAAGTTATACTAGTATGTTGTACACATTCGAGCTTCGGAGTTGTGGATTGTTCGGGAATCAACTTTATAAGTGCACAAATGAAGAGTTCGGTACAAACAACGATATCTTCATCAACAAACCATGGAGTTCTTTGAAAACTTGTACCGAATCGATTGTCTTGGTGAGTTCTACAAGTTTGTTGCACACATTTGAGCATCGGAGTGGTGGATTGATCGAGAATCAACTTTATAACTGCTCAAATAAAGAGCTCGGTACAAACCAAGATATCTTCATCAACAAACAATGGAACTCTTCAAAAACTTGTACTGAATTGATCATCTCGATGACTTCTACAAGTATGTTACACACATTCGAGCATCAGAGTCGTGGATTGATCGGGAATCAACTTTATAAGTGCTCAAATGAAGAGTTCGGTACAAATCACGTTATCTTCATCAATGAACTATGAAACTCTTTGAAAACTTGTACAAAATCAATCGTACCGATTAGTTCTACAAGTATATTGCACACATTCAAGCATCAGAGTTGTGCACTGATCGGGAATCAAATTTATAAGTGCTCAAATGAAGAGTTCGGTACAAACCACGATATCTTCATCAACGAACCATGGAACTCTTCGAAAACTTGTACCGAATCGATCGTCTCTTTGAATTCGACAAGTATGTTGCACACATTCGAGCATCATAGTTGTGGATAGATCAAGAATCATCTTTATAATTGCTCAAATGAAGAGTTCGCTACAAACCATGATATCTTCATCAATAAATGATGGAACTCTTCAAAAACTGGTACCGAATCGATCGTCTCGATGAGTTCTACAAGTATTTTGCACACATCCGAGTTGTAGATTGATAGGGAATAAAATTTATAAGTGCTCAAATGAAGAGTTTGGTACAAACCACGATAACTTCATCAACAAACCCTGGAACTCTTCTAAAACTTGTACTGAATTGATCATCTCGATGAGTTCTACAAGTATGTAGCACACATTCGAGCATCGGTGTTTTGGATTGATCGGGAATCAACTTTATAACTGCTCAAGTGAAGAGTTCGGTACAAACCACGATATCTTCATCAACAAACAAGGAACTCTTCAAAAACGTGTACCGAATTGATCGTCTCGAAGCGTTCTACAAGTATATTGCACACATTCGAAAATCGGAGTTGTGGATTGATTGGGAATCAAATTTATAAGTGCTCAAATGAAGAGTTCGGTACATACCACGATATCTTCATCAACAAAACATGGAAATCTTTGAAAACTTGTACCGTATCGATTCTCTCAATGATTTCAACAAGTATGTTGCACACATTAGAGCATCGGAGTTGAGGATTGATCGGGAATCAACTTTATAAGTGCTCAAATGAAGAGTTCGGTACAAACTAAGATATCTTCATCAACAAACAATGGAACTCTTCAAAAAGTTGTTCTGAATTGATCATCTTAATGAGTTCTAAAAGTATGTGCCACACATTCGAGCACCGGAGTTGTGGATTGATCGGGAATCAACTTTATAAGTGCTCAAATGAAGAGTTTGGTACAAACCACGATATCTTCATCTACGAACCATGGAATTCTTTGAAAACTTGTACAGAATCGATCGTAACGATGAGTTCTACAAGTATGTTGCACACATTCGAGCATTGGACTTGTGGATTGATTGGGAATCAACTTTATATGTGCTTAAATGAAGAGTTTGGTACAAACCACGTTATCTTCATCAACAAATGATGGAACTCTTCGAAAACTTGTACAGAATTGATTGTCTCGAAGAGTTCTAAAAGTTTGTATCCCACATTCGAGGATCGGAGTTGTTGATTGATCAGGAATAAAATTTATAAGTGCCCAAATGAAGAATTCGGTACGAACCACGATATCTTTGTCAACAAACCATGGAACTCTTCATAAAATTATACCGAATCGATCGTCACTATGAGGTCTACAAGTATGTTGCACACATTCGAGCATCGGAGTTGTGGATTTATGGGTAATCAACTTTATAAGTGCTCGAATGAAGAGTTCGGTAAAAACCACGATATCTTCAACAACAAACCATCGAACTCTTCCAAAACTTGTACCGAATTAAAAATCTCGATGAGTTCTACGAGTATGTTTCACACATTCGAGCATCTGAGTTGTGGATTGATCTGGAATCAACTTTATATTTGCTCAAATGTAGTGTTCGATAAAAACCACAATATCTTCATCAACGAACCATGGAACTCTTTGAAAACTTGTACGGAATTAATCGTACTGATGAGTTCTACAAGTATGTTGCTCACATTCAAGCATCGAAGTTGTGGTTTGATTGGCAATAAACTTTATAAGTGCTCAAATGAAGAGTTAGGTACTAACCAAGATATCTTCATCAACAAACAATGGAACTCTTCAAAAACTTGTTCCGAATTGATCATCTGGATGAGTTCTACATGTATGTTGCACACATTCGAGCATCGGAATTGTGGATTGATTGGGAATCAACTTTATATGTGCTCATATTAACAGTTTGGTTCAAATCACGATATCTTCATCAACGAACCATGGAAGTCTTATAAAACTTGTGCAGAATCTATCGTACCAATGAGTTCTACAAGTGTGTTGCACATATTCAAGCATCGGAGTAGTGCACTGATCGGAAATCAAATTTATAAGTGCTCAAATGAAGAGTTCGGTACTAACCACGATATCTTCATCAACGAACCATGGAACTTTTCAAAAACTTATACTGAATCGATCTTCTCGATGAGTTCAACCAGTATGTTGCACACATTCGATCATCAGAGTTTTGGATTGATCGGGAATCAACTTTATAAGTGCTCAAGTGAAGAGTTCGGTACAAACCACGATATCTTCATCAACAAACAATGGAACTTTTTGAAAACTTGTACCGAATTGATCATCTCGAAGCGTTCTACAAGTATGTTGCACACATTCGAGCATCGGAGTTGTGGATTGATCAGCAATCAAATTTATCAGTGCTCAAATGAAGAGTTCGGTACATACCACGATATCTTCATTAACAAAACATGGAAATCTTCAAAAACTAGTACCGTATCAATTCTCTCGATGATTTCAATAATTATGTTGCACACATTCGAGCGTCGGAGTTGTGGATTGATCGGGAATCAACTTTATAAGTGCTCAAATGAAGAGTTCGGTACAAACTAAGATATCTTCATCAACAAACGATGGAACTCTTCAAAAACTAGTTCCGAATTGATCATCTCGATGAGTTCTAAAAGTTTGTGCCACACATTCGAGCACTGGAGTTGTGGATTGATCGGGAATCGACATTTGTTTGTTCTGCAAACTCCCTGTCCGAGTTCGCCGACTGATACATCTCTTGATGAGGAGCATGCACAGTATCACATGTGGATGTGGTCGAATGGCATGGCCAGACAATATATCTTGGCTGGTATGTCAGATGCACTGCGTCCTCATTATAGTGATGTATGGCTTGCGCGTAGCATTATGCGACGTCTTGACGTAGCATATGGCGGACTCGATGGACATGCTATATCCATTCTTATCAAGCGTATTGTAAGACAGAAAATGGGTCAGAATTGTTCGGTAAGTGAACATGTGGAATCACTCATCCAGCTCATAGATGAGTACACATTAATTGGTGGTCAAATTGACAATGATGTCAAATTGACTTGATACTCAACACGTTACCGAAGTCATTTGATGACTTCATAATTTCTGTTGAGAAAAACAAGAGTGAGTATACTGTTCACAGTCTGCTCAAGGATCTTGTATCAACAGAAGCTTCTTTAGTCTTTTCTGTGAGTCACTCTGATTTGCTTCTGAGTCGAAAGAGTGATGTGAAAGAAAAGAGGAATGAAGGAAGCAGTGGGGGTAGTCTTGCCTTATCAGTTCATTCCTGATCTCTTGCTAAAAGTTCTTCTAAATCGTGTCGTAATGACATGAAGAAGAAGAATTGTAAAGGAGAGAACAAAGGAAAGAAAGATAACAAGAAGGACAAATGTTTCAAGTGTGGCAAGAAGGGACACTGTAAAGTAAATTGTCCAAGTTTGATAACTAAGGGACAAGGTACGTCATCTTTTGCATTGCTTGTTGAAACATGTTTAGTATCGGTTTTCTACCCTTTAGTGGGTAGTGGTAACCGAGGTCACTAATCGTGTTTGCTACACTTTGCATGGAATCAAGCTTAAGGCTTGAAGATGGCGGGATAACCATCTCCAAGATTGATGCTAGAAGTTGCTACTTCAGCTGATGGAGATTTTACTTTGAGTTTATGTTAAAACACTCTATTTTAATTAAAGTTTCTGAAGAGATGTTGTTTCGGTTTTTATAAACATATATTTCATCTATTGTAATGGATTATCAGTTATTCGATAGAGTTTGTCTATCATGATGAATAACAGTGTTTTGTATTATAGATGATTATCTCTTCATTACTTGATTACATAAACTATCAGTTTCTAAGGTATAATTTAAAGAATCTCTATAGAGTTAGGTTACATCAGTCTAAGTAGTTTTAAGTAATTCATGGAATTATGGATCCAATCCAGGTATTCCTAAGAATGGTACTTATGACAACTATTTAGAGGTATAAGATGGTAACCAGGCCTTTTAATAGGAGGAGATTGTATCTCTTTAAGTTATTTCGTGTTTGCTCTGGTTTGTTGGTTTGAGTCTACTTCCGCAGTTGCCTTAACAGGCATTGATACTTGTAATCATTTATGATTTGGATATGTTTATCTAGTTCACTACAAGTCTTAGTCTCTTGCTTTAATCAAGAGCGTTCAAGACTAAGGTAGAGAATAAGTTAAACAAGACCGTAAAAACATTATGGTTCAATCATAATGGTGTATCTTAAGTGATGGGGTTTTACAGTATCTGGCAGAGCAAAGGGATTGCATCCCAGTTAACTACACCTATTATTCCTCGTTTGGGATAGTGTAGGTAAAACGAAATAAGATTCTTTAAAAGTTTATAAGTTATGCCAGCTTTGCCAAATTTTTGTTTTTGGGAAGAGCGCCAAAAGCAATTGTATGTTTGCTTAATGTAGTGTCTTCTAAATCAGTTCCATATACCCTAGCAGACCTTGACTCTGTCAAAAGGGCAATGTTGGGTAATTCGGCTGTTAAGCTGATATAGGAAACTGATTGGTTAGAAGAAAAGTTTTAAGCTAGTACTGCTTTGTGGGCTATTCCAGGTAAAAAGATGGTTGCTTTGTGTATCCTAAGTACAAGCAAGTTGTATAGGATGCAATCATGAATCCAAATGTGAGATTGTTCTCTAACGTTTTAGAGAAGACAATTCAAATCCATCAGGAAATACCCCGTAGCATGTTGAGCATACCTTGGAAGGTATGGTACCAATTGCACGGTCACCTGTGTAAGGTGGTAAACCACAAATTTATGCACCATTAACTGACAACGTAAAAGGAGCATCGTTGCACTGGGAGGTTTCCTTAACAGGCTTAATGGTACTAGTTCGTGGAAACAGTGTCTGGACTTGTTCCCATCTTAACGAACATCATCGTACTCATCCCTTAAAGCGCAACGAAGCTGTTAAGACAAACGATGCGGCTTAATAACATCAAGTCATGGATTCAGAAATGAATCAGTAAATGTTATGGTCATGTATCGGGATCAGTGATTACCAAATAGCTTACCAGCTATAAGTAACTGATTGATATACAAGGAAAGAAATGCTCGAATGGTAACCCAATATATTCGAATATCTAGGTTAGTGAGTAAGGTGTGTTTCACAACAGGACTTTCTCACTAGTTGCAACTGTTAAACCCATTCGAATTCTTTTAACCATAACAGCACATATGAATCTAAATATCTGGAAGATAGATGATGTCATCCGTATTTTATAAACGGGTACCTTGATAAAAGGTGACGACATCTGTATGCAACAACCAGATAAGTTATGTGCAAAGCATGATGTCTTGAAGCCAAGGAAGTTCAAGTATGAACTTAAAGGTGCTTCAAGGTCATGTAAACAGACATTTCAATATTGTCTATCGAGAATGATAGTTTCATGTACCAGTTACGTGTCAGCGGAAGCGTGGTTTTCTTGCACATTATGTAGATGGTATTTTCACATTCGGAAACAGTGTGGAGATATTCTCAGGCATAAAGGATGGTTATCCGAACAGATTCAGAAGTAGGACTTATGAGATCTTGGAAAATCTTTTGAATTAAAGTCTTGTGTGGTCACAAGAAAAGGATGTTCAGGTATCTCAAGTCGCTTAAATTGATTCTGTGGTGTGTCATTCATAGCAAGAAAGATTGTTACCTTTCTATAGTGTAAATGAACGAAGTTAGATATCTGTGTTGCTATAAGCATGTTAAACAGATATCAGTTCAACTTTGGATAGGCACATTGGTTAATGAATGAGCCTTGTGAGTTGAATGGCATCGGATATACAGAAGGATCATAAGGAAAGGAAATCGACCTCTAACTCTGTGTCGGCCTTGGAGGAGGAGTTATAGGAATCTAACACAGAAGTGTGTTGCGGATTCGGGTATGAAGGCTGTGGTTTTCACAACTTCAATAGCTTCGCAAGAAGCAGTATAACTCCGGTGTTATCCTCTAGAGGTGTGTGTTCTGAGTTTGCCTAATAAAATCACATGGAATTGTGATCATGTTGATGCAATGACAAACTCAAGGGAACCCAAGACTCACAAGGTGGTGAAACACATAGGATGTGTAGTATCACATCATACGAGAAATCGTGACAAGAGGTGACGTAATTGCAGTGGGAGTGATTGACAGTATAGGCACACTTAATACTTTGATAAAGCAATGGTATTATGCTTTAAGTATAAGTGGGAGATTGTTGCGATTATATACTGAAAGCATATATGATTAAGTATTTTGTACACTGGTCTTCATATTTGTGTGTGGCCTGCTTAGTCTGGACGTTTAGGTAAGCATATCCGTTTCGGGATGGTGACATTCCCTGAGGAGCTCACAAAGGTTCATTATGCTAAACCCTGCAGGTTGAATTATTTAATTCAGGCATAAGTGAAAAGGAGTGAGTGGTATTACTCAGGAAATAAGAGATTTATTAATTGTGGCTGATTGTCATAAGCCAAATTAATTAATGAATGTCTAAAATCTTAAATATGAGGATCATGTTAGTTTGGTGCAACCCGTTCCTAATAACGTGGTAATAAAGGGGCGAGTCAGCATTGTAACCGTGGTGAAGGTTAAAACAATGTTTTGTTAATTAATTATGTTCTGGGTTGAACAAGGAAGGATTAATTAATAAAGAGGGCCCACTTTATTATTTGCATCTGGTCCCTGGTCTGGCCCATTAACTGCTCACAGCCCATTAGGGTTAGGGTTTCTCAAAACCCTAACACTATATAAAGGCCTTCTCTCTATCAGATCAACTAGGGTTTTCAGTATATTGAAAATAGAGAGAGAGACAGCGGCGGCTATCCAGTGGGAGGAACTGATCGATTCCTCCAGATCTCGGATTCAACTTGGTAGATAATCCTCACCAGATTTCCAAGGAGTAAGGGAACAGATCAGAAGATCAGATCTGTAGGAACAACTATCCATCACCGACGTTCTATCTCAGATCTAAGGTTATTTCATCGTTATTGGCTCCGATCTAGATTTGTAGATCAAACGGTGAAATCAGGTATTCTCTAAATCCATCCTCTACAATTAATATTGTAGGAGCATGCATAGGATCACATGATTTATTTAATTGAAATTTGTTCCTGGTATCCTAAGAACGATCCTTGGCAAGTATTAAAATAAATGGCAACTCGTGTTGTCCATCGTAGACTCAAACCCTACACATATACCTCTAGGGTTGATGGACAATCGTCCCATTGCGACGAGGCATCTGAGCCGTGTCAGTAGTTGGTACAGTACTCGTTGGTCCCATACCTTACATTGATGGCAGTGTTGGTATTGCCAGGTGGATTTACCACAACACTGGGCTTTCCTGATGGAACCGCTTCCTTATCCTCAAACTCGTAGAGGATAATTTCACTCTTGAATCTGTGGTTTATGACATATTCGTCCTGCAAGAATCTTGTGTTGGTACTGACAACCACCTTCTGATTCTCAGGACAATAAAAGTAACCACCTTTCGTTTGCCTGGGATATCATACAAACCACATCAACTGACACCTACTTTCTAACTTATCAGGTTCCTTTGTCAGCACATATGCTGGACAACCCCAAACCCTCACTCTGTTCAAACTTGGCTTTCGCCCATACTAGAGTTCCAGAGGTGTTTTAAGAACTGATTTAGAAGGTACCAGGTTAAGCAAATAGGCTGTTGTTTCCAAGGCATATTCCCAAAACGAAATCGGCAAGCTTGCATAACTCATCATCGACCTGATCACTTTCAAGAGAGTTCTATTTCTTCTTTCCGCTACACCATTTTGTTGAGGGATTCCTTGTGCAGTCCACTGGGATGTAATCCCGTTGTCTGACAAATACTGCAAGAACTCATTACTGAGGTATTCTCCACCACGATCCGATTTAGTGTTTTGAGATGTAAAACGAGTTCAGACAGAAGTAGAAAAGAAACTAGGCAAGACTAGAAAAACACTACAATCAGATCATGGTGGGGAATACCTCAGTAACGAGTTCCAGCAATACCTGTCATACATCAGGATTACGTCCCCGTGGACTGCACCAGGAACCCCTCAACAAAATGATGTAGTGGAAAGAAGAAATAGGACTCTTTTGAAAATGGTTAGGTCCATGATGACTTATGCAAGCTTGCCGATTTCATTTTGGGGATATGTGTTGGGAATTATTTGCGAATTCCTCCCTTAGGATCAATTTGTAAAAGGTTTTGTTGAATCAAAGCCTTAGTACGTTGGTCGATCATTGCTGAAATCTAGCATAGTCTAGCAACTCTCGTGTAATGGCCTGTTTATGAAAAATATCGAGTTGTAATAGATTAGATTGCTAGAAGTATTCTCAGCAGATGGTAGCTGCTAGAGAAGTCAACAGACAAGGATGACTGCTAAGGAAGAAAGTAGTCATGTGCTAAGAAGAATGATTGCTTAAGGTGCTAGCGATCATGTGCAGAAAAGAAATGACTGCTAGGAGCATTCGCATAGCAGTCAGAAGATTGAAGATCTTGCAGAATGCTAAAGGTGTTAGCATTCGCTGCTACGGAAGAGATTGCTAAAAGCTATAGCAATTAGAAGCCAAGATATCGAGTGATAGCAAAATGCTGAATGGTCAGCATTCGCTAGTACTTAGCAGATTGCTAAAACAGCTCAGGAACCAAAAGACTTAGCAGATTGCTACATAGAGCTCAACAATCAAGAGGCTTAGTAGAGTATTTCCAGCATTCTCCGATAGAATGCTAAGCAAGGAAATACCTAGCTATGACTTGCTAAAGATGCCCGTTCTGATAAAAGGTACAACAAAGGATGAAAGCTTTACCCGAAGGAGGTAAAAAGCGACTGTACCACGCCGGAAAGGAAGAAAAAGCAAGTTACCATTTTGGACGGAGAAGACCGTTGTGTCTAACGGGTCTAGAGATTCAAAGTTTGAATCTCCAGATATAAAAGAGAAGTCCAACAAAGAAACGACTACTACTACTTCTCATACACTCGCATTCTTACACTAGAACATCTGAAAAGCGAACAAGAGATTTCTTTGACAAAAGCGAACAAAACAAAAAGGAGAGTAGTCAGTTGAGAGCCCTCTTAAAGAGAAGTATTCAAAGCTCTCAACAACCTTAGTGTCCCCCATTTAATATGTGACACTATCTTGAAGAGATTCCTTGACTTTGTTCAAGAATCCAATCATTGGGATACCTTCCATACTAGGAAGCATCCAGTAGTCACATCTCTGAAAAGGGATTGACTCTGACGGGCTATTGCCAAAACAAGATAAAGTTAAGGAGAGAACAATAAAACCTCCATTAGAGCCAAGGACAAATTTTACGAAGGTGCGCCCTTGACTTGGCCGGAGCTACTGACCGAAAAGATTGAAGCATTGGAGGATAGCTTTGTAGTGGCTAAGTCGAAAGCTCACTACCTACTACAAAAGATAGGCGATTCTTGTATTTCAAATATCTTTTTAGTGGAATTCTCAGTGATACGACTGAGGAGTGGACGTAGATCTTTAAGATCGAACCACTCTAAATCTTGTGTGTTCTTTACTGTTTTATTACTTACTGTTTGATTGTGGTGATTTGAAACATAGCAACGACAGTTGCTTGAGTATCTATTTGTAAGAAACCCTAACTTCTACCTTGAGCTAAGACATTTTTATAAGAACTTAAGTGTAAGATAATATTTAATTTCTGCTGCATTCGTGTGTTTGCTGTTTGCTATTCACCACGACGACTCTGACCTGGGACCAAAAATATGCCTTGGAGACAATGGCCTATTTGCTTAACCAGCTACCTTCTAAATTAGTTCCTAAAACGCCTTTGGAACATTAGAATGGGCGAAAGCCAAGTTTAACCAGAATGAGGGTTTGGGGTTGTCCAGCATATTTGCTAAAAAATGAACTTGATAATTTAGAAAGTAGGTGTAAGTTGATGTTGTTTATAGGATATCCCAGGCAAACGAAAGGTGGTTACTTTTATGGTTGTCGGTACCAACACAAGATTCTTGTGATCTGAGAAAATGAGGCCTATTTATAGGAAAATACTGGACTTCTATTGGGCCTGAGTTTTCATAGGCTAGACCAGGGACCTAAATGCAAATAGCAAATAAGGCCTATCAATTAATTAATTCCCATATTCAACCAAGAATATAAATAATTAATTAATCTTGATTCATTCCACAAGAGAATCAATATTGTCCTACCTATTTGCTACCACGTTTTGAGGTATGGGTTGCATGGGCTCAGTTTATCCCCGCATTTAAGGTTACAGACATTCGTGAATTAATTTAAGCTCTGACAAGCTATTTAATTAAATAACATCTTATATTCTTAAGTGAATCCATTCAAAGCCTTTCAATTAAGCTTTAACTTAATCAGCCTGCAGGACTTGAGAATGTCACCATCTTATAATGGATGTGGTTACCTAGTTCCAGTACCAGACAGTCATACACAAAATGCTATCACCCAAGATACAGATATACAGGCTCAACTAGAGTCTTTCACTGCAACTCAAAGTGATACACAATCTGCATATACTTTCGTACCTTCATTTAGGTTTAGGATCTCATCAAGCTATAGAGATATAGATTCTTTTAATGTCAGATAAAAGAATTGATCTGAACTTAGGTCCTTATCAATGTGTGCCCCACACCAGCATACCAAGATAAGATGCTTATTATCGCGCATGCTGCAGCTTACACCGACAGTTTATCCTGGAACCGTCTCAGCTATGATAACTATTTATATCTCTCTAGGTCAAACGATCCAAACGATCTTCCGTGATCTACTAGACACTATATGATCTCCCTATCGACGAGATAAGAGGATAATTGCGTTTGTGACACATGTTTGTTAATTCAGACAAGAGATGAACATACAACATTTATTATTCCCAGTATATTAACCAATCGACCTTGTACATAATATACCAATCATAATGCTTTCAGTATATAAATCCATCAGTTCAACTAAAAAATAATTAATTAATTAATATTAATTCATGTCACCACGTTATAATTAATGGGTTTCATAGGCTCATTTAAATCCTCATATTTAAGGTTATACACATTCGTTAATTAATTGAGCTTCTGATTAGCTGCAAAATTATTTAACATTCTTTTCTATACGTGTGCACACATATATCCTGACCCATACCACTAAAATCTTATAGTTTATGGATATGATTCTCGCTAATGGATTAAGAATTGCAGTCTAGGAACTAAGTTAACCAATACATGATGCGGAAATTAAATTGATACGCGGTGGAATTCTAACACGTTCCAAGTCGACCCTTAAAGAACTGCAGGCAAGAAAAAAATTGAACCCCTTCGATCAAATAAGAAAATTACCCGAACAACAATGGATAGGATGAAGATGCCACAAATGAATGTGTAAGTTCATTGGCAGTCGATAAAGGAGTTTCAATGTAATCCACATAAATTCACGAATTCTCTGAATAGGAGAATTAAACAAATATATTTTTATTAATTTGAAAATAAAAATCAAATTAAAAACGAATATACTAAGCCATTTATAAGGTGAAAATAAAATCTCTAAACCTAATCTAATTAGAAAACTAAATCTGAAAAACATATTCAATATATCAAGATATATCAACAATTGTATCTTGATATCTTTGTAATAAAAAGACCGAAATTTAAAACCTAATGATTCTAAAAATCAAATCTAATTAACTTAAGTAAAATAAAATCAAATCTTGCTAAAATCTAATATTAGCTAAATATCTTATATTTATAGGGATTTTCAGTATCGTGAATTGTATCACAAAATCCAAATAAGCCGACCGTTCATGAATGTTGTAAACAATTACCAATTGATAAAAACCCTTTGCATGCTCCTATGAGTTTAATGCGATGACTTTTAGGAATGCATTTAGATCTTTTGTTAGGAATGTTGATAGAAATATCATTCCTTCTATTTTATGTTTTGGTGGGTCAAAGGTTGTAAAAACCATCTTAGTTAATTTTCAGCTTAGTTACAAAAATGTGAAGTCCTTTATAGACCCTTTATCGAGTTTTAAGCTGATACTGACATTGGAGACTAAACTAAGTCAAAAAGTCTAGTACGCATAGAAGACTCAACAGACCAGAAGAATGTAGTACGCATGTCAAGCCTTGGAAGAAAAAGAGTCTAGAAAAGTATGGATTCCATCAGTACGAATCCATTACAATATGGTGCATTCACCAAAACCATACTGAGCAGCAAAAGGACCAAGCATACTGATGAGATGACGTCACCAGCAAGAAACTGCGAGTATGACCACACCAGCATAGACTGATCAGTCTAGGTCATCAGCATGGAGCTACAAGTGTGACTACACCAGTATAGACTTTCTAGTCTAGGTCCAACATATATGGAGGACCTAAAAGAAGAACAAACTTTAAAGATTGGAGAAGCCTTAATGTTTGCAAGCACGAAACTTCAAGTTTCGTTACCTAAGACACTCAGTCTAGGAATCCTCACACTGGAAAAATACTGTCGTTCTGACAAATGACGAGTCATCACTTTCAAAGTCTGAAAAATGCAAAGAAAAGGTGTAGACTTTATGCCAAAAATACACCTACCCGCCGAACGCTGCAACTAATAGAGACATATTATTAAACATCTTCCACTTTGTCTCTAACGGATCTAAAATTCAAACCTTCAACATCTAAGATATTAGTACCGGAGAAGCCATCAAAGATTACACAATCATATTTACGAATATTCAAGAACTACAAAACACTTAAAAGCTATCAATTGTAAAGTTCTGTAACATCCCACTGGAAGTTTAAGCTTAGCATCTTGAGTTGTTTCTGAGGTTATTTCAGCTTTTCGAGTGTCACTAAGTGAATAGGAAAATCTGAATCTTTGCATTCTTGAGTTACCCTTTGGTAGTATTTCTCTCCAAGAAAAACATCAATAGTCAAGTACATCTTGTACTCTGACTCTTACAGGTAACCTACCGTGGAAGAGAAAGTTCATAGGGGAACTCTAAACACCCCATTTCGGCGACTAGGAGGCTGAGTGGTGTGCCCACACTTGATGAGTTGCGTAGCGAGGAACCAAGAAAGGACCAGGCGAGTGCGCTTCTGCATCGGTGGACGAGGCATTCTCTGACAAGCTATGGATCATAGGAGCACCTATAAACGTTCTGAGTTTAGTGAATTTTCAGACCGAGTGTTGAAGAGTGGATGTAGGACGGTTTATTCCGAACTACTATAAACCTCTGTGTTGTCTATCACTTTATTTCTTTATCTTTTTGCCTGTCAATATAGTCTTTTCATTGCTTTGAAACTCAACACTCAAGTGTTGGAGTATACTTTGAATACTGACTTATAAGCTAAAGTTAACGACACATTCCTAAATGCTTTTTGAATAGAACAAACTTATTTGTCACTCTCAGCTTGGATAAGCATTTAATATTGAATTGAAAAAATATAATTTATCGCTGTGTATTTACACTATACTCTGAGAAACCGGGACCATCAAGTGGTATAAGAGCAGTTAGTCCTTACAGACTGGTCATTGTGAGTCAGTTAGGACAGGTATACTTTCCTTGCGTATCTTTTTATTCCGTGTAGCTCATGTTATAGAAATGATGAACATGATAAAGCTGCTGTCGTACAACCCTAAAAAGTACAAGATGTGGAAGATGGGATCTTTCATAGAACTGACGAGCATACATCCAAAAATGATAGAAATTCTGGAGAACGGTCCAATAAAGATCACAAAAACTCTCCCAGCTTTAGGAGTAATCTGTGCATGGATCGTAGAAAAGGTGTATGATGAATGGAGCCTTGAGAACAAAATAAGAAATCAACTCAACTCCGTAGCTCTTGAAGCAATACTATTTTCCCTTCCGAAGGCATTGGTGTAGGAAGTCATTCAGTTCAACACTACCAAAGAAGTATGGAGCTACCTAGACACACTATGTCATGAAACAGATCAAATGAAGTGGAAGAAGGTATAAGTGTGTGTGGATAAGTACGAGTGATTCCAGATGCAGCTTGGAGAGACCATTAAGGACATGGAAAAGAGATTTAATTCCATCGTTAACGAGCTCAAGGCACTGGACATGCCATACACAAATGTAGATCTAAATGCTAAAATCTTGTCTAAGATGCCAATGGAGGATTGGTTAGTCAAGATTATTGTCTGGAAAGAAAATGATCTTTTAAAAAAGAAGACCAAGGAATTGTTCCCCCATCAAGCCCATGAATGGGACATTCAAATGGGGAACAAAAAGGAAGCCATGAGAGCCACCAGCTTAATAAGTCAACCAACATAAGACGCGGCCTACTTCGTTAAGCGGGATTTCAAATGGAAACCAAAAAAACATTTCCACGTTGATCGTCCAGCACGTCAGCCATGCTTAGTTCAGGAGAAACCAACAACATCTGGTTCTCAACACAAGGAGGAAGATAGCTCTATTGCAGAGCTTGAGGAACAAATGAGAAAACTCTCCAAACTCCTCGAGAAGGCCAATGGAATAAAGGAAACAATCAATTTTGATGAGAATAGGTTCATTAAAAGAACACCGAGAGCATGCTTCCAGTGCGGATCATCAGAACACCTCAAGTTCGATTGTCCTTCTGTTGATACGGAAGAAAGGGAGAGACTTTGAAAAGTCTTTGAGTGCTTAGCATCAAAGGCCAAAGCTCAGGCTATGCTAACCAGAACATAGATGCTAAACATCCCCGATCATGATGAGGACTACTCATCTGAAGAAGAAGCTGACGAGGAAGAACTTCTGGCATTCCTAGTAGCAATTGGACAAGAGGCCGAGGATGATCTTGAAGCTGAAGCAAAAACAACCCTCACTGCTTCTAGTGAACAGGTAAACATGTCATCTGTTATCATTCAGTCATCATACCTGTTTAATGATTATGAGTCATACTATACTCATTTAGACGAAATCACATTAAACATTTTATCACATGAATTTCAAAAGTTTTATGAAATTAAAAATGTCTTAGCTGCTGAAAATATTTCACTAAGATCTAGGGTCTCTGTTTTTAATTAGAAAACTGAAAAATCTAGATCTACTAGGGAAGAGTTAATAAAACTAAAGATAGAACACTCAGTCTTGCTTATGAATTTTCAAAATCTAGAATGTGAGCGCAAATCTTTAAATTTAAGTATCCTTGTGCAAGATCAAAAACTTTGTTTTTTTAAGAAAGACTCAAGGGGGCTTGATGTGGTCATGCAGAGCATGAGAGAGCCTTCAATAAGTCAAGTTTAGGATATGAAGAAATTTTGAACAGTGAAAAATCTGCACCCACTAATACTAGGAGTAATATTATTTTTGTTAAAGAAAACCCTAGTATGTCTGAGTCAAGTAATCAAGGGGTAGCTATTCTCGCACCAGGTCATACTGGTAATGCTAAATGTTGGTTATCCAAAAACCCCAGGCAGACGGATCATCATGACAAACATAAATCCAAGACACACTGGTCTGGCCCATTAAGAGAATAGAATTTCCTATTAATAGACCTCAATTTCTAAGATCACAACACACCACAAGATCATAAGTTGCAACACAAGCATACCGAGATTTGGGAGCCGTTTTTGATCGATTAGATCTGAGAAAAGAGGAGGAAATTCTGCTTCTCAATCAGCAAAGGAATCTGAATGGAATCTTTGTGAGATTTTTAGATCAGAGCTGGGATACAGATTAGAAGATGAGATCTGGAGGATCGTTTTTCTACTTCTTTCTTCTCTTTTTTTTCGAAATAAATATTATTAATTTCATAGATTTAATTCCTTAGTCTAATAGGAATAAATATTGTTACGGGGGAAAGAGGATAAAGGATCAAAAGTCTTCGCATCACGTTCTTCAGTTCTACAATCCTGGTATTCCATATAAATGTTCTTATGCATATTCAATATGATCATACTAGGATTAAATCATAGGGAAAAATATTTATTTTGATATTCAATTAAACGATCTGCGCTTACATGGATTTGAGTGGTTATTCACGGCCCCCAAAATCCCTTCAACTGGTATCAAAGCAAAGTTAATTTAATTGGCTCTATCGGAAAAATAATATTGCATATGCTTTTTGCATGATTATTATTATTGAATTATTATGCTTGAAAAGTTTATGGATTGTTTGTGTTTTTGTTCCTCGTGGTTCTCGGGTTAATCCGCCCTTTTATAAGGATTCATTTTTCACCCACGAGATAAATCCGTGGTTAGATTTAAATTCCAAAATTTTATTAGGATGCTACTCCCATATGATTTTCAATTTTTTCAATTAAATCTATATAATGAAACGAAAAACGCAAAGAACATGAAGAATGAAGGACCGCACGATGCACGCAGCAGTGCACGACCGCGAGGCTGTGCATGGCAGTCATGAAACCACGGGGCAGAATGGCACGACTGCGAACGATGCACGACAGCCATGGCGGTGGCGCAACTGTAGCAAAACCCTAAGTTTTAAAGCAGCGCGCGCGTGCATGGCAGTAGTCGCGCGGCCACTAGCTGCCCGGGCAGTTTGCGGGTGACCAGGGGCGGTAGTGCAAGGCGATGGTTGAGGGCCCGCACGGCGAGCAACAGTGGCTAGAACACGAGGGTTGCGTGCAGCACGATGGAACTCTAGGTTCTATATGCGCGTGCAGCATCCTGTGCAGCTCTACGCGCACACGATGGAAGTGCCTCCCTCTCTCTTAGACGATGTCGATAATGATGGAGGACGGCGCGGCTCGTGACAATGGTAACAACAGCAGGGATGGCTGAGGATGGCGACGGCGCTACTACGTAGAAGCGCAAACCCTAGGGTTTGCGAACCACAACAGGAGCACGTCTCCACCACGTGCCTGCACATTATCCAGCGAGCCATAGGAAGCCGACGATGGAGAAGATGATGGTGACCAGCTTGGGAAATGGCCGGAGCAGGCCGGGGGCGGTAGTAGGCGACGAGGATGATGATTGGAAAATATAGGTCGTGGGCTGCAATCCACACGGTGTTGCGCGCGGTTTGCTTCACAATTCCAATAGCTATCCGGCGGCAGTGGTTTGTTTGTGGTGGCCCGTCAGACCAAGTTCTCACTGGCTATCGGGCTTGCAATGTGTGCACGAACTCGTGATGTGTTAGCAGGCCCGATTGTCCTATTTTTCTGATGAATTAATTCTTGGAGGCCCAAATTCAGAAAAATATAAGATCTTAATCCAAGTAGTGGGAGCCCAGTCGAAGATCTCTAAAATAAATCCAAAGTGTATTAGATAGGATTTATTTTTAAATTATCTTGAGGCCACGAGGACATTTTTTTTATTTAATTATTTGTTCTCGCATGATATGTGTGATTTATTTAATTGCGCAACATCCAAACATGTTGTAGATAAAAGGAGCACGTTTAATGCTTTTATTTACACCTTTTAAAGCATGTTTATGTGATTTATTTTATGTAATAAAATTATAATTATAAATTCAGGGTTCATGCTTTTCATGATAGACTTTTAGCAATGTTATCGTTGATAGCTAAATAAAATAATCTGTGCAACTGAACCTTATGAAGTAAAAATTACTAAATTGTTAATTTTATAATAAGACCGTCACAAAGTGATCCCTTATTGGAAGTGGGTAATTTATTAGATAAATGTCTACATGTGTAGCTAAATTTATTATTCATAAGTTCTAATAGATGAGATTTCTTAAATACAAACATTTAATTCATGTGAGAAGTGGGAGTTCATGCGTAAACGTCTACATGTGTGGCCTGCGTATAGAGTTTTCATAAGTTCTCTAGGGATTGGATTAAATGAGATAACCTTGTTATAAGAGATCAAGGTGTGTCCTAGTATATCGTTATATGGGAGGGTTGGCTTTGGTGGTATGCTAGCTTAGATATTGTCCAGAGTAAAACTCATCTGTGATGTCTCGGCTTAGTAGGATAATATGGTCTTAGTTAGTCGCCAATTATTAATACCATTTGTCTAAGGATCCTTGACATGGATTGGAATTAAAGGACTAGAATTGAAAGATGCAGTCTGGTCAAGTGTTTTGTTGTAAACGTCCACATGTGTGGCTTGCAATGGTAATACTTGGGCAAATTGGATGAAACATTAATATTGTTTTATAATTAGGTTTCAATCTTTCTCTGTTTTAACTGTTTGCGACTATATTTTAATTTCTAAATTAATTTATTATTTTCAGACATGTCTACTGCTCCTATTGTTAACCTCTTAACACTGAACCCTTTAACTGGTCCGAATTTTGTTGAGTGGAAAGTATTGCCTCTTGAACATACTCTATTATGTGAAACAAAAAAAGAGTCTAGACAATTATGGATTCCATCAATATGAATCTAATAGAGTATGGTGCATTCACTAAAACCATACTGATCAGCAAAAGGACCATACCGAAGAGATGACATCACCAGCACGGAATCGCGAATATGACCACACTAGCATAGACTGATCAATCTAGGACATCAGCATTGAGCTATAAGTGTGAGTACACAAGTATAGACTTTCTAGTCTAGGTCCTACATATGAGGTGGAACCAAAAGAAGAACATACTTTAAGGATTGAACAAGCTTTAAAGTTTGCAAGCACAAGATTTCAAGTTTCGTTACCTAAGAGACTCAGTACAAGAATCATCATACTGGCAAAATACTGTTGTTCTGATAAAAAATGAGACATCGCTTTCAATGTTTAAAAAGGTGAAGAAAAGGTGTAGACCTGACGACAAATGTACACCTACACGCCGAACGTTGCAACCAGTAGAGACATCAGATTGGACATCTTCCACTTTGTCTCTAACGGATCTAAAATTCAAACCTTCAACATCTCAGGTATAAGTACTGGAGAATCAATCGAAGATGAAGGTTACACACTCATATTTACGAATATTCAAGAACTAAAGAAGCACTTAAAAGCTGTCAATTGTAAAGCTCTATAACCTCCCACGGAATGTTTAATCTTAGTAGGGTGAGCTGCTTTCGAGGCTATTTCAGTTTTCTGTGAGTCACTAAGTGAACACGAGACTAAGAATATTTGCACTCTTGAGTTACATTTTAGTAGTTTTTCTCTCCATGAAAAACAACAACAGTAAAGTACATCTTGTACTCTGACTATTACGGGCAACCCTCCGCAGAAGAGAAAGTTCACGGGGAATTCTAAACACCCCATTTCGGCGACTAGGAGGCTGAGTGGTGCGACCATAATCTGAGGAGCTGCGAAGCGAGGAACCAAGCAAGTACCAGGCGAATGTAATTATGGATCGGTGGATGGGGCATTCCCCAACGAGCTAGAGGTCGTAGGAGCACCTGTAAACAATCTGATCTTAGTGAATTTCCTGACCGAGTGTCTGAAAAGTGGATGTAGGATTGATTAATCCGAACCACTATAAACCTGTGTGTCGCTTATCGCTTTATTTCTTGATCTTTTT
This sequence comes from Plectranthus barbatus, assembly GCA_026898455.1. Lineage (NCBI taxonomy): Eukaryota > Viridiplantae > Streptophyta > Magnoliopsida > Lamiales > Lamiaceae > Plectranthus > Plectranthus barbatus. The sequence continues at coordinate 119,566 of JAPKLW010000775.1, forward strand.
GCCTGTGAGTATAGTCCTTTCATTGCTTTAAAACTCAATACTCAAGTGTTGGAGTATACTTCGAATAATAACTTGTAGGTTGTAGTTAACGACACATACTTAAGCGCTTTTTCAATAGACCAAGTTGATTTGTCACTCTCAACTTGGATAAGCACTTAATATGGAATTGAACAAATATAATTTTCTACTTTGTATTTACACTATACTCTGATAAACCGAGACCAACATCTGTAGTGTCTGAATCATATACCGCGTTAAATCCAGATCCGATTCCACCACGCGTACCATTTGAATATGTGGAAAGACAATTAAATATACTGCAATTTAAATTCATGATTCAATTTAAAAAGGGATTAGAAATTCCTATTCTCCAGATCAGGTCTTCATATTTGTATCCCTTTGTTTTTCCAGTCCTGTTACTAGTGAGGATTCCATAGGATTGCGCTTCACAAGACAGAGTCGATTTTCTTCTTCTCCCACTGCAGTAGGTGCCACCCTCTCTCTCTCCTCTCTAAGATTTCAATTGTTGTGACTTATGAGATCTGTGGAGAGAATGGACTATTTATAATACTAGGGTTAAAACCCTAATGGGCTCCTCTTAAGCAATTTATTGGGCCAAACCTGGGACATAATGTAAATAATAAAGTGGGCCTATGAATGAATTAATTCTCATGTCCACAATGCAAGACATAATTAATTAATTAATATTAATTCATTCAACTAGAGAATTAATATTGACCTACGCCTTAATTAATTAATTAGAGCTTTAAACAAGCTTTACTTAATTTATTAATATCTTATTATCCTCAGTAGTACCACTAAAACTATATCATTTGTGCTTTAACTTAATCAGCCTGCAGGACTTCATAATGATGAACCTTGTTGAGCTCCTCAGGGAATGTTCCCATCCTAATACTCCGATATGGTAATCTAACTCCAATCATCAGAAAGTTCTACACAAACTGTTGTCACCCAAGATGCGAATATGTGAGCACATTAATCAGGCTCTCCACCATGACATGTTAAAGTGACATATAACATATGCATTCTTCTGAACCTTCGATAGGATTCAGGATCAATCAAGTAACGAGATCTTATTTCTTCTTAAGTTAGATAGAAGAACACATCTTACTATGGTCCAAACAATATGCAACCGCGTGTACCAACATATCAAGTGATCAAGGCAAATCACTTCTTTTCCACTATGTTGCTGCCCATACCAATAGACTAATTCTTAACGTTGTTGGATGTGATAATAATATTTATATCTCGCATGGTCAAACCATCCATACGGTCTTCTGCGATCTCTTACACATCGTATAATCTCCCTATTAATGAGATAAGAGGATTATATTGTTCTCGCAAGTATGTTTGCTTAATCGATATGAGATAATTCACTTGTATACACATTGTAATAAATGATTTTAGTATACAAAACCCAACAATCTCCCACTTATAATCCAAACATTACAACCGCCACCAGGAGTATACAGTGTGTCCATCTAGCCTAGTTATTTCATCAACCACTATCAGTGTTAGGCATCCACTACTGACCCAACCCACGAATATGTCATTTGTAAGATTTCTGTGGTAAGCACATTGTGAATGGATCAGTTAGGTTGTCAGTTCTATCAATCTTCTCAATCCGTGAAACCCACAGGGCATGAATCCTCACTTTGATAATCTAGATAGTAATTTCTAGTTTTCTTCAAATACTAGAGGATGAGCTTCTCCGTAGTCAAGTGCGCTTGTCCCGGATTAGACTGATATCTTGCTATTATGCCTAACAAAAATCAGGCCTCGTACACAGCATTTCATACATGTGAATGCCCATTGCAGATGCATATAGCACAAGACTCATCTCATCTTTCTCCTTTTGTAACACAGGACACTGTCCTTTAGAAAGATGTACACCATGTCTGAAAGGTAGCAATCCTTTATGGGCGAGTTGCATGTTGAATCAAGCTATCATAGAGTCCACATAGGATGCGTAGGAAAAGCTTAACATCCTATTCTTATGATCCCGTAAGACTTTCATCCCAAGGATGTACCCATCTTCTCCCAAATCCTTTATTTGGAACTGTTCGGACAACAAATTCTTCCTGTAAATAATATTCACAGATTGTTTCCAAATAAGAGAATATAATCTACATATAACGCAAGGAAAACCATGCTCCCACAGACGCAAAGTCGGTAGACGAAACTCTCATTCTCCAACTGTGAAAATCCATAGGATTTAATCACATCATTGAAACGTAAGTTCCACAACCATGAAGCTTGGTTAAGTCCATACTAGGACTTCTTGAGCTTCCAAACAAGATGCTCTTCGCCTTTGTGCACCTAACCCTCAGGTTGCTGTATATAGATCTCCCGAACTTCTTCCAAGTAACCATTTGGAAAAGAAGTTTTAACATCTATTGTCAGATCTCGAGGTCCATATGTGCCACTATGGCAAGAAGTATCCAGATGAATTTGAGCAAGGCAACCAGTGAAAAGGTTTCATGATAGTCTATGCCCTCTTTCTGATGCCTTTGCCACAAGCATGACTTTGAAATCGGTAACTTCTCCATCGGCTCCCTTATTTCTCTTGTGTACATCAATAGCTGTAAGGGATTCAATTTCAAAATCCATGGCGATGCTCCATTTTTCTGTATCGCTGTCATTCAGTGAATGTCATTGGATCAATGTAATCATGTCCATCTTCTGGGCTCAAATCCAAAGACTCACTACGAACATATACCTGTCAGGTTGGAATATGACTCCCCCACTGCAATGAGGCATTGGGGCTACATCACCAGTTGGTGCAATAACTTGTGGTACTGCACCTTGCACTAGCGAAGGTGTTGGTGGTACCGTACCTTCTGAAGGTACATCCACATTTTCACGTTGCCTTTCCCAAGAAAGTGCATCACTATCTTAATTTTCTTTAAGAATCACATTACTCCTTGACCTGTGGTTTCTGACATACTCGTTCTCCAAGAATCATGCATTGGTACGGACAATGATTCTCTTACTCTGGGGACACTAAAAGTAACCACCATTCATTTGCTGAGGATACCCTATAAGTAGCATCACTTTTGACCTACTTTCTAACTTATTAAGATCCTTACTTAGCACGTGTGCTAAACATCCCTAAACTCTGAACATGCTCACACTAGGTTTGCGTCCAAGAATGAGTTCACTAGGTGTTTTAGGATTTGATTTAGAAGGTAGCAGGTGATAAGCTCGTAAGTTGAATCACTTATTTATGTCGTTTTCAAGTATTTCAAAGTGTTTTGTTGAGTTTATTAGTATATTATGTGCATATGTCGAGGTAATGGGATATAATGCATTGTATGTTGTGTTTTTACAGGTTTTGGTGCAAAAAATGGCTAAGTCTGGAAAGGTGGCAAAATTTGTAATAGGATTTTTATTAGAGAAATCCTTCCTTACTTTTTGTATTTTTGGTGGGTCAGATATTGTAAGTCATCTTAGTTAGTTTTTTCAGTTTCTAGAGTTCTAAACAGTAATCCTTGTATAGGATCGATCGAGTTGTAATAGAACATAGACTGAAGACGGACTAAAGGAGCATGCTCGAGAAATAACTTCAAGCACGCCTTGAAACTTGGTTTTCACCAAGTACAACCTTGACCGAAATTGAGTTGGAGCACTTAGTTTAAGGTCCATCCATACTAACCAGGAGAAGTCAGTATGAGGGCTTTCCGGAACTTACTAGGAGAAGTCAATATGAGGGTTTTCCATTCTGATAAGGAGAAATCAGTATGAGGGCATTTTCCATACAAACTGTGGACAGCCAATATGAGGGTCTACCATACTGACCTTGGGAAGTCAGTATGAGGGCTAAGTTGTACTAACTTTGGAAAGTCGGTATAAGAGTCTCTACCTTTAAAGTTGGAGACATTCTAAAGATATCGAAGCTCGGTCAAACTTAGGCATTCATATATGCCCTAGTACAAGTTAATACGAGGTTATCCAATCTGGGATTCCTCGGGCTGAAAATTAATCTGACATAAAATTAGTGTATAGTACACTGACGCAGTTGAGCATAGCAGAAAGGAGACCTAAGGCATGACCTGCGATTGGACAATATAATCTGTGAGTCTAACATCTGGATTTATGTTTCTAATGGATAGAAATTCAAAATTCCAAAGGATCTCCTCTATGTAAAGGCTAGCCCTTCAACCTTAAACGATTACGAAATCTAAAATTCTTCACAAGAAAACGGGCATTCTAGCAGGCCATATCTCTGCCAAAACTCTGAGTTTTTGTGTTTTCTATCACGAGACTTGAGTCTCCAACTCAAGTTACCCACCATGCTAACTTCTCTTAGCACGAGGCTAAAGCTTTCAACTGGAAGCTCTTCTTAGGTGAATATATTTATTCTGAGATATATTTATAGCAGTCAGTTTCCTAGGCCGGGATTCTAATTCTCAAAGGCGTATGCCAACCACCTGAGTTCTAGGAAGAACAGTAAACATCCAACCACCATGAAGAAGGTTGCGGGGGTCGTCCTCACTTCAACCTGAAGATTGAGTCTGCAAGGAGTTCCTAGGCGAGTGCCATAGCCGATCGAAGGACAGAGGCACCGACGGGCTGCGTATAGATCGTAAGGAGGCTTGTATTTACTTAGTGAATTATCCGGACCTTGGGTCTGAAGAGTGGATGTAGGATATTGAAATCTGAACCACTATAAATCTTGTGTGTTCTTTACAGCTTTAATTACATTCTTGCTCTATTTTTCTGTTTCACAAACTGACTTTAGAAACCTTCAATACTTGTCTAAGTATTGAAGTGTATACGTTGTGAAACTTATTTAACCAGAACACACCTAGGCTTAAGTCTTCTACACACAAAACATATTTTACTCTGTTTTATCGAACAAGTGCTACTGTCTTCATTTACTTCCATTGCACATTTAAACCTTCCGTTGCACAGTTATGCACTCTGATTTCATGACCAACAATTGGGAAGTCTCTGTGCTAACCGACGTGGCTCCACATCGACCGACGTGGAAATTTTGCATTGACCAACATGGAAATCAGAAAAGGAATTTCGAAGATTTATTAGATATATCTTATTTTTTCCCTAGATCTCATAAGATACAAATCCATCCCTATATATATCCTTGTATTTTTTATTTTTAGCATCATCAACTATTATCTTTCATCCAATATCAGAGTTTTTGGGCAATTGAAAAACGTTTATTTTAAGGTAAGTTAATTTTATGCAATATGTCTTTTGTTGGTGTTTTTGGGCAATATGGCTGGAAACCTTAGCAACTTCTAGGGCTATGAATGATTAATAAAAATTGCATGTTAGATTAATCATCTCACTCTCCATAGTATAAATTCCTAGTTTAATTGATAGAATTTATAATTGAAAAAGGATCGAGAGATGAAATAAACTCTAGGTTTATAGTTGTTATTCGAAAGACCAAGAGGAAAAGATTAATAGTAAGAAAAGGAATTTAAATTCAATTGATGTTCTATTTCAAAAGGTAGATAATTAATTCTAAAGATTAAATCTGCTATTTTTCTTTCAAAATTGATTATTATTGTGTTCTTTCAGTCCCCTCGAACTTTTTACCCTTTTTTAATGCTTGGAAGAAGTTGTGCATCTTCTCGGAATACCTTGAGATAAATCTGCTGAGGGTAGCTAGTCTTCTGATATGTGCGTGACTTATGCTATTTTTAGAGTGTTTAATTGTATGATTTGATGTGAATTAGGTGCACATATCACACACATATCTTTTCTTTTGGTTTATATTACCTTCACTTGGTGTTCGAGAGGTGTTTGAGTGTGCAGAGCATGAAACAAGCAAGAAATCCGAGTTTTTGAGCGAATTTGGCTAAGGTGGAGTTCCATCCCACTCGGGACTCATTCTATCCCGTTTGGGACCAGTCACCCTGCTCAGGAGACATTTGTTCCATTCAGAACTCGAAAATTTAGCATGAATTTCAGGAGCTTGTCCCGAGCTGGACGGGTTCTATCCTGTTCAGAACCATCATCCCACTAGGGACAATTCCATCCCTCTCGAGACCCGACAGGATTTTTGAATCTATCAAAAGCTTCATTCCGTTTGAAACAGATGTTTTCAAAGAGGGTCCAGTTCGGGACCAAATCACTCTGGCGGCGGAAATTTGATCTATAAAAAGCAAGGGAGATCATAAAATGGAGGATCGACTTTTGTTAACCTAGAGAAAAACAAGTTCAAAAGCCAAGAATTAATGATTGAAGGGAGGAATCGAATCGAGAGTTGAATATTCATCCCCAAATCCTAAGATTTCTTATTCTTTATTTCTTCTATGTTTCTTTTTTAGAGATTGATATTTTTAATTATGTTCATGAGTAGCTAAACTCATCGTTGAGGTTTAGGATGTGATTGGGAACAATTTTTGGAATATTGTTTGGATTTGAAGTTTTGAATTTCCAATGGTTTGTTTATTGTTGTGGTTTTCAATTATATTCCTTGCATGCTTGATCACCATGTGTTGGAAATTATGCCTCAATGAACTAGCTTGATAGGTTTATTAATTGGAGGGGAATGCAACAATAATTGGGTGTTTTTCACTTGGAGGATAGGTGATTTGATATCTAGATATTTAATTCTTGAGCCTGTGGAAGTCAATCGAAGTCAATAAACCTAGACCTAGGTTGAGATTAAGATTGATCTACTGTTGTTGCACCGGTACTAAGGGTAATAACTATAGTAAGCGAATTGATTCAAACTACTTGATGGAATTGGGTCATATTGTTGACAAGTCGAAACGTATTCCTAATATACTCAATTCATCCTAAGTTCCTCAATTGTTCTCTCTTTGGTAAACTTGCATTAGTTGTGTGGTATTTTATTGAGATATTTGCATTAATCCTTAAGATTTCAGGAAATTTACAATTGATCATTCAAGGTTACTTTATCGCATCTAGATATTGAAGTTTTCAAATCAATCCCTTATATTCATAGCAACGGGTGAGTGGAGTCTCTCTGTTTCATAATTTTTACTTGATAAAACTATATCGCATCGAGTTTTTTGCGTCGTTGTCGGGGACTCAAAGTGAGGTCGTTATTTGATATTAGGAGATTAAAAGCTTGGTAGTCTAGATTTATTATATCGTTTATTTAATTTTAATTTTTACTGGTGCAGGTCGTGTATGATTACTAGATCCAAAGCAAAGAAAACACGAGAACTTATAAAACAAGGAGCAGCGAAGGAAGACATTGCTGAAGAAGATCAAAGTAATGACAGGCAGTTGATCGACAATCTGTAGAGAGAGCTGGAAGAAGTTTGTAACCATGTTAACAATCTTGGGGAATGTAATCAAAGGGAAGAAATGAGAAATCCTTTCCAAAATCTCTTTCGACCAGAGAGAGGTGAACCAACTTATGGATTAAATTTGCGTACAGATACTACTCATTTCGAGATCAAACTCCAGCTCGCTCAAATGGTACAAAAGAATCAGTTCGGGGGGAAGCATGGTGAAGATCTAAATGGTCATATCGTACAGTTTTTGGAGGTAGCAGACATTATAAAAATCAACCAAGTCCCTCAGGACCAAATCAGGATGTATATGTTTTCCTTTTTCTTGAAAGACGAGGCTAAGGCTTGGTTGGTGGGAAAAAATAAAACTGGAATACACACATGGAAGGATCTGAAAGAGAAGTTTCTACAGAAGAATTTTCCATCGGGCCTGACACTAAAGTGGAAAGTAGAAATTCAGCCATTCATCCAGCAATATAACGAGCCACTCTACGAGGCAAAGGATAGATTCCAAGAGCTACTGAGTAGATGTCCAAAACATGGGATGTCTAATGCCCAGATTATTTGCCAATTCTATGCCGGAGTAGATAATGACACACAACTGCGGCTGGACAATATTGGTGGAGGAGATTTTCTCGATCTGGAGGAAGAAGAGGCCATGAGGGCGATTTAAAAGGTGGCAGAAAAAAATTACAAATGGCCAAAGGAAAAGAGGGAGCACAGAGTTGTGAAGAGTGTGGCTGAGGCAATGGACCGGGATGAGATGAAGGAGAAAATGGTCCCGATGGAAACAAAAATGGATCTACTTCTCTTGGATCGAGCACAACAGCAACAACAACAAATGGGGAATTCCTCAAGGGGTGAAAATCTAATTCCTAATCAATGCAGCGAAATTATGGAAGCCCAATTTGTTGACGATGTTAACTTCGTTGGCAGAGGTAACTTTGGGAACTACTGAAGGCCCTATTATAAGTATGATAATCCTTCCTATCATTACAACAACCGATTCCACCCGAACCTATCTTATGGGAATCCGAAAATGCTATGAATCCACCTCCTGGATTTGAGAAGAGAGGGGAAGGATCAAATTAGGTGAACGAAGGTGATAACATGAGGACGCAATATGTGCAATAGGAGAGAAGAGCGCTCAGCTCGAAAGAAGAAGAGTTTGGTAAGAGACTCAATAAATATGAGAGTATGTTGACAGAGATGCAGAATCAAATCTCTACCATTGCTAAGCATGTGAGTGGGAAACATCAACCGGGAGAGTTTCCTAGTGATACTGAAGTTAATCCGAGGAAGAACTGCAGTGTTATAACCATGAGAAGTGGTAAGTCTCATGAAGAACCCCGTAACCCCACGTTTGGTAAGGAGAAGAAGGGGCTGAAGGACAAGATTTCAGAATATGAGGAGATTGAAGAGGAAGTGACCCCCCAGCTAGTCAAAACACAAAAGGGGAGCACATCCGAGGAAATTTATAAAGGAAGCAACCTACCTTTTCCTCAAATATTGACAAGGAATAGGGTGAACAAGTAGTTTGCAAGGTTTTTGGATCATCTGAGCAAGGTGCACATCAACTTGCCGTTGTTGGAAGTATTACAGGATATTCCAGGGTAAACCAAATTCTTGAAGGAAATGGTGGCACAGAAAAGAAAATTTGGGGAGTTATAAATCGTGAATCTATTTGAAGAATGTAGTGCAGTGATCCAGCGGAAAATGCATTTCAAGAGGCAAGATCCAGGGAGCTTCACAATTTCATGTGTCATTGGTGGACTGGAGTTTGGTCATGCATTGTGTGATTCGGGTGCGAGCATCAACTTGATGCCGCTTTCTATTTCAAGAGGCTACAGATTGGGGAGATCAAACTGACTACCATCACTCTCCAAATGGCAGATCGCTCTATATCCTACAAGAAAGGTATTGTGGAAGATGTGTTGGTAAAAGTTAATGATGTTATATTCCTTACAGATTTTGTGGTCCTTGATATGGAGGAAGATAAGAATGTGCCCTTGATTCTTGGGAGACCATTCTTGGCTACTGGAGGAGCATTGATTGATGTGAGGAAGTGAGAGCTGACTCTCCGCTTCAATGATCAAGAAATTTAATTTTCCATCTCTGATGCGATGAACAAGCATGAAGAAAGGTATGAAGAGTGCAACAACATCGAGGTCATATCTACTTCTTTGTTATTTGGCTATGAGACGAGAGATGCACTAGAAGAAGTTATTCATGATTATTTATACTCTAACCTTTGTTTTGATGAGCTTTATGAGGCTTATGATCAGTTGCTAGAAATGGTGAATGCGTTGGATGATACATAGGAGATCAAACCAAAGCAGGATATCAAGTTTCTGGAGCTGAGGACTAAAGAAGAGGATCAGGAGGCAAAATTCATGATGGAAAAGAACAAGAACGAAGCCCCGGTGGTGGAGTTGAAGAAATTGTCTTATAGCCTCCAGTATATATTCCTTGGGGAGAATGACACCTATCCAGTCATTGTTGAATCGAAGTTGTCTTCTATGGAGATTGAAAAGCTCTCGAGGGTCCTGAGAATGCACAAATCAGCTATAGGCTGGCAGATCACCGACATAAGGGGAATTAGCCCGTCTATTGGAACAAGATCATTCTTGAAGAAGGGAGCAAGCCAAAGAGACAACCGCAAAGGAGCCTCAACCCGAAAAGGAAGTTCTGAAGCTGTTAGATAATAACATTATCTATGCCGCTAGTGATAGTGAGTGGGTCAGTCCGACCCACATGGTTCCCAAGAAAGGGGGGTTGGAGAAGGTTATCAAGCCAAACAGCAAAGAAGTGATTGAGAGACCGACTATTGGATGGCGTTTCTGCATTGATTATAGGGCTTTAAATAACGCCACTCTTAAAGATCATTTTCCTTTACCCTTTATTGATCAAATGCTTGACCGTCTTGCAGGTAAATCTCATTACTGCTTCTTAGATGGATACCTTGGTTACAATCAGATTGTGATGGCACTTGAAGACCAACACAAGACAACTTTCACCTGGACCTATGGGATTTTCGCTTACCAGAGGATTCCCTTTGGGTTCTACAATGCACCGGCGACATTTCAAAGGTGCATCATGTCTATTTTTCGTGGTCTTATTGAGAATATTATGGAATTTTTTATGGACGATTTTTCTGTGTTTGGATTGTCTTTCGATGGCTGTTTGGAAATTTTGAAAAGTGTTTTGCAAAGGTGTGAGGAGACTAACCTAGTGTTAAATTGGAAAAAGTGTCACTTTATGGTCAGAGAGGGTATATTAATGGGTCACGAGGTCTCAAGTGTGGGGATAGAGGTTGATAAGGCTAAGGTTGTAGCAATTGAACAACTTCCTGTGCCTAGGATAGCAAAAGGGGTTAGGAGTATCTTGGGACACGCTGGGTTTTATAGGAGATTTATTAGAGATTTTTCCAAGATAACCAAACCATTATGTAGCTTTCTAGAGAAGGATGTCCTTTTTGACTTTAGTGAAGACTGTGTGAAGGCTATTGAAGCTCTTAAGATAGCATTAGTGACAACCCCAGTTTTAGTGACTCCGGATTGTGAGCAGGATTTTGTGCTGATGTGTGATGCTAGTGATTCTACTTTGGGGGTAACCTTAGGACAAATTAGAGATAAGATCTTTAGAGCTATCGCCTATGCTAGAAAAATGATGAATCCAGCTTAATTGAATTACATTTTAATTGAGAAAGAATTACTTGCGGTTTTTTTATGCTTATAATAAGTTTCGTGCTTATTTGGTAGGAGCGAAGTCTAGGGTTTACACTGATCATGCGGCAATTAAGTATTTGTTTGCTAAAACTGATTCAAAATCTAGGTTAATTAGATGGACTTTACTTTTGCAAGAATTTGATGCAAAGGAACTTTAGATGGTGATCTCCGGGGAGGTTGTTCATGGGAGTTTAAGGATAAAACTGGAGAAGGGATCCCTCATGAGGAATCCGGTACATAGATATATCCACAAGACAGTATCCAACTCGGCATCAGGAAGTCACGAGTGCAACAACTTCATGACGGCCAAGCTTTATATGCTAGCCGGTGTATCTTTCTCCATGGCCGCTTTGGCTATGGATAACTGGAGTTGAGCCCCCTCTCAGACTCAGAATAACATATATTGTGGTGGATTGATAACGCCCATCCTTGATCATTTCGGACTCTATCGGGTAGGGACCAAGGTGCCACCGGCTGTGGTGGATGTCCAGGTCCTAACTCTGGTGAAGTACATTGCTAATCCCAGACAAGATGCTTATTATATAAGGTGGTAGATGAAGTATAGATTATGCTTCCGAATACTGATGCAACACATATCACTAATCTTACTGCTCGAGAGAACTGGTTGTTAGACACGCCTGAGCATAAAGTGTCTTTGTTTAAGAAGAGGCGTGATGGGACTTTTTTTAAGTATGAGCTCCCCAATGTGGTGCATGAGCAACGAGGTGCTGGTTTGATGGAAAAAGAATCGTGGGGTGATCAGGGTGCAGGGCCATCCTCATCTGGAGGATATGCCACATGGCAAACTGATATGTTGGACAAGATGCGGGGTCTTAACATGTCCATAGCGGGATTAGATATGAGGATGGCCAGCCTCGAGACTCATGTGACCACTTTGCGAGCAGATTTGGTTGATCAGAGGGCATGGTTTGATCAACAATTTGATCAGGTAGACACTCAATTGACTGGCATCGAGACCGAGGTGCATGACTTGTATTATCAGCTTTCAGCCTACTATCGGTGGCATCGGCAAAATGATGATGCCCAAGACCCTAACCAGTAGTGATCACCGTCAAACTGTCTTTTCAAACTTAGTCGTGTTTGGACTAAGTTTGGGGGGTGGGAAGGACGTCGGCTTCCTCTTTTCTCTACTCTTTATTATTTCTTTTTTATTGTTTGGTCTTATTAGTTGTTCATGGATTTGAGTCATTCGATTTGGTTGTATAATAGTATGATCTGAAGCTTATTTGGAGGATAACTGATATTCTTTGGAATTTATGTTTTGAATTGTTGTTTTCTTTCGTGTTAAGAAACAGGTGCATAGAGCCTAAATAATCGGAACCTTGGCGAATTTTATATTCCTCTTTTTTAAACGAATGGAAGTGGGGTACACAAACTTAAACACTTAATTCTTACACTAGAATGAGTTGAATGATATATATATTGAGTTTAAATGCTTGCAAGTGAAATGTGCATGATTGTAATAAACTTAGGCATATGATTGAATTCGTGATGAGGCAAGAACATGATTAGATTTCTTTTGAGCTTATGATAGGGCGGAATCAATAGATGTTGATGAATGTGTAGGTTGAACAAATTTTTCACTTGACTTAATGTTGTATTAATGCTTAGAACTCAACACCTTTAAACTTGTGAGAGTTGATCCTAATGAGACCTTATTTCTCATAATTGTTCGGTTGTGAGAGGCGAGGATCAAGTGGAATAAGTAGAGTCTGTCGATACCACCTTGTTTAACATGTCACATTGAACTAGAAAATGATTTTAGGCCATTCTTTCTTAGTATCTACCTTATATGCTTTTAGAGAATAAGGTGGAAACCTATTATCCTAACTGTTGTTTTGGAGCCAAGTTGAGCCATTAATTTTTTCATATAATGCTTTGGAACAAGTTTGAGGGTTGGGATGAGGATTGAAAGAAGAAGAAATTGAGTGCTAAGGATCGAATAAATGTAGTGAACAGGAAAATATCAAATTGGCAAATCTGATGAAAAAAGGCTTGTTTGCATATCAAGCGATGGAAAATGAGAAATTGTTAAATTGTGGTACGAGCTTTATAATTTCTTGTTGAAAGATTGAGCGGTTGAATGTTTAAGAATAGGGAAACGGGGATGAATGAATCACTTAAGCCTTAAACAACCTACCTGTTAGTAAGCCACGCTACAACCAGATTAAAGTCCTATCTGATTCTAGAATGATGCTTAGATGTGAACAAGTGTGGTAGAGATGAACAATATGAATGAAGCTTGTGCACTTGTGCTTGAGAGAAAGAAAATAACCCCTATACAGCTGAGTGTGAGTGCTATACCCTTATATGTTCACATGCCGGTAAGATTGAGTTCTTTGTATTAATAAAAACATGGTGGATAATGAAAATTTTGTGAAATCGAAACATGCATTGATAGATAGTGATGAGTCGTGAAGCATTGCACTAAGTGAATTAAAATCTTGTTTCTTGTTTTTGATTGAGGACAATAAAAGGCTTATGTTTGGGGGGTTTGATATGTGCATGATTTGTGCTATTTTTAGAGTGTTTAATTGCATGATTTGATGTGAATTAGGTGCACATATCACACACATATCTTTTCTTTTGGTTGATTTTACCTTCGCTTGGTGTTCGAGAGGTGTTTGAGTGTGCAAGGCATGAAACTAGCAAGAAATCCGAGTTTTTGAGCGAATTTGGCTAAGGTGGAGTTCCATCCCACACGGGACTCATTTTGTCCCGTTCTAGATGAGTCACCCTATTCGGGAGAAAATAGTTCCATTCGGAACTCGAAAATTTGGCGTGAATTTTAGGAGCTTGTCCCCAGCGGGATGCATTATGTCCTATTTAGAACCATCATCCCACTCGGTTGTTCAGTCATAAAGCACGAATGTTGGTTGAGCGAACTTTGCAGGCATCTCGGCTTCTGATATCTCAGACGTGAATGGTAATTCGACAAAACAGTCTCATGGGATAATCTTCTCGAAGCCGGCTACCCTAGCACCTTCGTCAAGAGTGAATTGTACTCCACCATTTTCTTCTCAATTCTTGATTCCATGGCCCTGAAGGCTCGTGATATCATCTCCGTGATGCCATTTTGTTGATTGGTTTTAGCCCCAAGATCCTTTTCTGGTAAGTCGAGATCATGTCATGGCCCTGGAGGGGTATGCAGTGCATCGTCCTGGCTCGTTTCAAAACTCCCAATCAGGTTGTGTGGGCGAAGTGGTGGTGGTCCCCCTGACCCCTCTATCTCCTTAATTATGTTCTCCTTCCTCTCCTGCGGGTATGGTTGAGGTTTATGGCGGAGCACCATGTTTTCCTAATGCAACTTACGATATGACCTCATGACAACTTTCTGTTTCCGATTTGAGGAGTTAAGATACCCCTGGAACAAATTTTGTTATTCTGCTAATTTCGTGGTTATAGTGTCCACTAGGATTATTGCTTTAGTCCCTGGAGGATTGGCAGGTACTATGTTACCTTGTGATTGGGTGTCCTTCGTATTCATATCCTTTTCTTTCCCTGAGGAAGATATATTTCCTACCATTTTCCTGTAGGGATTTACCGGCGAACTGAATCACCAAATCCAACTGAATTGGATCATTTTATGGATGTTGAGAACTGTTGGTCCCAGATCAGAGTCGTCGTGCTGAATAACAAACAAGCAACACTCAAGAATGCAGCAGAAGTTTAAAGTTTATCTTGCACTTAAGTTCTTAAAAATGTCTTAGCTCGAGGTAGAAATTAGGGTTTCTTACAAACATATACTCTAGCAACTATCGTTGTTAGGTTTCAAATCACCACACAAACAGTAAGTAATAAAACAGTAAAGAACACACAATATTTATAGTGGTTCGATCAAATAGATCTACATCCACTCCTTAGCCGTGTCGCTAAGAATTCACTAAAAAGATATTGATGTACAAGGATTCGCCGAACACTTGTAGGGTGAACATTCGACCTAGCCACTACAAAGCTATCCTCCGATGCTTCAATCTTCTAGTCCGCAGCTCCGGCCAAGTCAAGTGCGCACTTTCGTAAAACTTGTCCTTTGCTTTAATGGAGATTTTAGAGTTCTCTCTGAACTTTGTCTGGTTTCGGCAAAAGCCCATCGGTGTCAATCTCTTTTCAGAGATGTGACTGCTGGATGATTCCTATGATTGGAAGGTATCCCAATGATTGAAGATTCTTGAGCAAAGTCAAGGAACCTATTGAATGTAGTATCGGGTATTCAATGTAGTCACACTTGCTGTTGAGAGCGTTTAAGATTCTTCTTAGATGTGGGCTCTCAACTAACTACTCTCTTTTTGCTTTATTCGTTTTATCAAAGGAATCTCTTGATTTTTCTGTTGTGTTCGTTGTGTAGAATGAGCAGTAGTTGTCTCTCTGTTTGGACTTCGTCTTTTATATCTGGAGATTCAAACTTTGAATCTCCAGACCCGTTAGACACAACAACTTCTTCGTCCAAAAGGAGTTCGACTTTATCGATCCTTTCTGGCATCGTACAGTACTTTTCGACCTACTTCGGGAAAGCTTTTGTCTTTTCAGTTGTACTTATGTCAGAACGGTAGTATTTAGAGATTGTTGCTAGATATCTTCTTTGTTTAGCATTCTCGGAGAATGATGGAAAGATCTGCTAAGTCTTCTGATTACTACGCTCTTCTAGCAATCCGCTCTTCAATCTACTGACTCCTTCAGCAGATGCTTATTTCAGCATTTAGGTCTTGACTGATGATTGCTATTCCTTAGCAATTTGCTTGTATGCTAGCGAATGCTATCGTCCTTAGCATTCTGCTATCTTTTGCTTCTGACTAGCAGTCTCTTTCTTAGCATATGATTGCTAACACTTAGAAATCATTCTTCTTAGCACTTGACCGCTAACATCTCTAGTAGTCATTTTCGTCTACTGAGAACTCTTTTAGCAATCCCAAAGATGCTTGATTTGATTTTCTTCGTTCCACTTGCTGAATCTTTTAGCAACCTTCTCAAGCACTTCCTAATCTATTACAACTCGATATCTTTCCTAAACAGGACATTACATAGGATTTACTAGACTATCCTAGGGTTTCAAACTGATTTGATTGTTCTGAGGTGGCTAGAGTTTCAGAGAGAGAGCTATCTATTTATAGACCTAGGGTTGCAAACCCTAATGGGCTACTGGGCTCAATTCATCATATTTAATTGGGCCAGACTTGGGACCTAATGCAAATAATAAAGTGGGTCTATGAATTAATTAATTCCCATGTCCACAACCCATGACACAATTTATTAATTAATATTAATTCTTTTTCACCACAGAATTAATATTGATATACCCCTTTACTACCACGTTATGAGAACGGGCTGCATTCACTTGAGAATCCCCATATTTAAGGTTACCGGACTGATACGTGCGTAAAATGACCCGTATTTTGATATGTGAACATGCTTGTTTGTGGCTATTTTACTCCCGTATCATATGTTTTTGTCGTATTTTGGTTGTGTTTTCGTGTTTTGTGTGTTTGACTTGTGTAGGATAGGTTTTTGGCATAAACAAGCATATTTGGTGGAGTTTTGGAGGAAAATCGCAAGGTTTTGGAGTTTGGAGAGCTCGACCGGCCGAGCGGGTGCAGGACCGGCCGAGCGGGGCTTCAGAGGGCTCGATCGGCCGAGCGAAGCTGCAGGATTGGGTTCAGAGGGCTCGACCAGTTGAGCAAGTGCAGGACCGGTCGAGCGAGTGCGGACAGAGACTTGGCTCGGTCGAGCCATGCCTTGCTCGGCCGAGCCAAGTCGTTTTTGGTGGTTGTTGGCAGTTATTGATGGCCTGGGCGAGCCAAACTTTGACCGGGCGATCCGAGGGCCTGATTGCTTGCCTATAAAAGGGGAAAGAGCAGTTATTTGAGGAGTTTCTTGTCACTTTTGTCAATATTCACTTACGATAGTTAGATTTTTCCCTAGATTCCATTTTTCCATTCCAATTCATCTTAGTCCTAGAGCATCTAGGAGATTAATTCATCAATACTTGGAAGAGATTGAAGATTAAAGGCGGTGGATCAAGACAACCAAATCCAAATTGGGGAAGAATCTTATTTCTACTTTCAAATTTTAATGAAGTTCATTGAATTCCAAATTGTATTTGCACAATTGAAAGGTATGAAGTTCTAAACCGTTTTGGATGTTGATTTGAGGAAGGATGCATGAGAATTTGGTATGATTAATGTTTGTTTACTTTCCTTTGAGAGCTTGGATTGCACTAGAGCTTGTTCCTTACATCTTAGGTGTAGGTAATAGCCAACTTAGGAGGTAGTTGACGTGAACGCTGCAACCAACACGCGGGCGGAATCATCGTGAATAGTGTTAATTCATACGATTTTAGTTCCAATCCATGTGCGGTGCTAGGTCGTAGGGCAATAATTGACGAACTATTTGGAATGGTCTAGGGCTTAATAACGTGACTGTTTGCTAGTTCTAGATCATCAACCGGTAGTTCACCCTGAAAAGGGGTTATCGAGTGTAGGGTCGATTGCTCAATCTCCTAGGAATTAAATAATGTTTGCAACAATGATTAACCAAATTTGATTGCATCTCTACTCATCTCAACATCATATCTTTCTAGTTTGAGAATTGTGTTTGTCTTGGTTTACCGTATTGAGAAGGATTGTTCTATTAATGTTTGTTGGTTTAATTCGTGTTATTCCTATATGGTTAGCATAGATTTGAATTGCATGTTTAGATGCTTAGAAACTACTCAACGATTGAATCATGCTTAGCTATAAGACTTCACTTGAGTAGCTCGGTATTCTAGTAGGCGAATCGAGAAGAACTTGGATTGATATTTTATTCTTGTGTGTCGTTAGAGGTTTAATTTGATTAGACTTTTAGCGTGCATCAAGTTTTGGCGCCGTTGCCGGGGACTTCATTTAGTAGGTTGCTAGATCTTGGGGGAAAAGTGAAGCTTGTAGGCTAGGTGTTTGTTATATTGCTTGTGTGAATAGTTTTGTTTGTAGCTTGTTGTTTGATAGTTGATTTTTGGTTTGTTTGATTTAAGTTGCTTGTTTGTAATTGGATTGTTTTGTGAAGTGTAGGTTGTATATGATCACAAGGTCCAAGGCTCGTGAGCTCTTGGAGAGAAAATCACAACAAAGAAGAGAAAGTATAGAGATTGATTTGGACATGGCTAATCCGGGGGAAGATACTATAAGGATTGAAGAGCTTGAAAGACAAATGGAGATGATGAAGGTCTTGTTAAACGAACGGAATGGTCCTCGTAGGCCACTCCAAAATCTCTTCCGACCTCAAGGAGAGCCAATGACCAGTGATTTCCGACTTGGAGTCAATGCCACGTAGTTCGAAATTAAGCCGCAATTGGTACAGATGATACAAAATAATCAGTTTGGGGGGCATGCTAGCGAAGATCCGAATGTGCATATATCCCGATTTTTGGAAATCACGGATACCATCAAAATCAATCAAGTTCCCCAAGACTTGATTCGGCTGCGGTTATTTTCCTTTTCATTAAGGGATTCGGCGAGGCATTGGTTTGAGGGCTTAGACAAGACAAGCATAGCCACTTGGGAAGACTTAAGGGAGAAATTCCTTTTCAAATTTTTTCCACCGAGCTTAACTTTGAAAAGAAGGGCAGATATAACTTCATTCGGACAAAAGTACGATGAACCTCTATATGAGGCATGGGATAGGTTCCGAGAGCTCCTACGGAAGTGCCCACGCCATGGTCTTTCTAAGAGTCAACAAATCTGCCAATTCTACGGAGGTTTAATTATGATACGAAGGTCATGATGGATGCTTCTTCGGGAGGTGCGTTTCTTGATCAAGAAGAAGAAGATGCTTGGAAAACAATTGAAAAAATGGCCGAAAATAGTTTCCAATGGCCAAGGGAAAGGAAGGATTATAAACCGGTGAAGTTGGTCAATGATGCTTATGAGACGGAAGATTTTAAGGAACAACTCGCACTCATGCAAAGGAAGCTAGATAAGCTATCTTCTTCGAGAAGTGGACGAGAGGAGATGATGATACTCAAGCATGACAATGCTTATTCGGAGAATGTCAATTTCGTCAATCAAAGGATGGGGTACAACAACCGTCCTCAATACAATCCTCAAGGAAACATGTATTATCATCTGTCCAACCGTTTCCACCCAAATTTCTCCTATGCAAATCCGAATAATGCTCTAAATCCTCCGATGCAATTGGAAGGAGGAGGGAGTAGTAGTCAAGGGGGATATTCAGGGGGAGGAAGTAGATATGTGAATCAAGAGACGAGAAGGAATCCAAATGACGAGATTGATAAACGGTTTGAGAAGTATGATGGGATGTTCGCGGAAATCCAGCTGCAAATTTCTTCAATTGCAAAACAATTAAGTGGAAGGCATCAAGCTGGGAAATTTCCAAGCGACACGGAAAGCGTTCAAAAGAAAGGTTGTAATATGATTGAAGGTGAAGAGAGGTTTGATGAGAAATTGGAGGTCATGACTCCGAAAGTAGAAACTGTTGAAATCAAGGAAGATGGAAAGGAGTTGAAGGAAGAGAGTTTGGAAAATGAGAAAGAAGAACAAGTGGAGAAGGTGCATTTCTTTGATTATGTAAGGAAATGAGACATAGAGATGCCACTTCCGGATGAAATTGAACGAGTTCCCATGTTAGATAAACTTGTTGGTGTTGAGATACCTTTGGATGGGGAACTACATGAACCGGAAAATCATGAATATGAAGAGAAGAACATTGCTAGCAAAAAGGATGATCCGGGCGGTTTTGTAATCGGTTGTCAAATTGGAGATGTGAAGGTTGAGAATGCTTTGTGTGATTCCGGTGCTAGCGTGAACATCATGTCTTGGGACCTATACAAAGAATTGGAGGTTGGACACCTTAAACCCACAAATCAAGTTTTGCAACTTGCAAATCAAGCCCTCTTTTGTCCACGTGGAGTTGTTGAAGATGTGCATGTGGATGTGTTGACATTCACATTTCCCGGAGATTTTCTTGTGGTAGACATGAAAAATAAAGGTGGCATTCAATTAATCTTTGGGAGGCCTTTCTTACGTACGGCCGATGCACTCTTTGACATGAAACAAGGGGAGCTTACTTTCCGGTGTGGGGGAAAGGAAGTCGTTTTTACCTTTTCTCAAAAGAGTTGGAGTGAAGTTGAAACGGGAAGAGTTGAGAGGAAGAAAAGATTGAAGGATGAGCTTGATCCGGGATTAGACTTCAAGGAATATGAGGATGAAGAAAAAGAAGATCCGGGAGATTTTGATGGAGATGAGCAAATACGGACAAAGAAAGCTAGAGTTGAGCCGGATTCACCGTGTAGTGCACGGAGGAAGTTATTTTTCCGGAAGATGATGTCGTGCTTGATAGAGGTATGAGTTCCGGATCTGCACCTTGGGATCATGATTGACTTGAGGTATGGTCGTCGAGCTTTCGACGTTAAACAAGCGCTTGTTGGGAGGCAACCCAACATTTAAACTTTGTGTTTTTCATGCTTTTGAATAATGTTGTTATTGATTTAGGATTAATAATGTTGTTTGGTGTTTATAATTGAAGGATTCTTAGTTGTGTGTGGATTTACAAGTCTAGCTAACATTGTGAGTGAAGAGTAGGAAGGATGGAAGGCCGAAGGTTCGTGGAAATTGTCGGAGAAAGGCGGAAAATGGGGGAAGTCAAGGCTGCTCGGCCGAGCGAGTGCAGGCTCGGCCGAGCCAAGTCGAAGCCAGGGACAGAGGTCTTGCTCGCCCGAGCGGGTGCAGGCTCGGGCGAGCCATGGCGGGCCAGGTGAGAGTTGCGCGGATAGACTCTCTGCTCGGTCGAGCCTTCTGGCGCTCGACCGAGCCACGCGACATTTTAAAAGCCTGATCGAGCAATTGCTCGCCCCATCCACTGATCGGTCGAAATTTCTCTTCCCAAATTTTCTCCCATACTTTGTTGTATTCAATTGTCCTTATCTCACATCTCATTTCTTCTCATGGCAAGCAAACGAGCAAGGGGGGAGTCTTCTTCTTCAAGCGGACGCCCAAAGAAGTTTGATGATGAAGAATTTGAAAAATTAAAAAATTTGGCAAAGCGGCAAGTTGTGGGCACGAAATATTTGTGCCGTGAGACGTTGAAGGCTCTTAAATTGAAGGACGATGTGTGGAGCCTCCTTACCGAAATTAGGTGGAAGAAGCTGCTTAATGCCAAATGGCCGGACTATATGGAGTTGTTGAGGGAGTTCTTCGCTTCAGTCACGGTCATGAAAGGCATTGGAGGTATCCCTTTCTCTATGAAATTCAAGCTTAAAGGTACGGAATATTTCTACTAGAAAGCTAAGATTGATGAAATTTTTGGTAGTGATCCGGAGTCAATTTTCGTGCATGAGAATGTGAATCTTGGGGAGTTTTGGGTATCTATTACTGGTATTACATTGGATAGGAAGTTTAATATCAAAGAATGTAGAGCTACATCGATTAAGAATCCTGTTATTAGATATATTCATAAGTTTGTTGGCGGTTCTGTTTGTGGGAGGTACGAGTCTAGCAATGTGATTACTCCCGAACTTCATATGTTATATGCTTTGATGAATGGGATTAAATTCTCTTTGGGGCTATGTTAATGGATGCTTGGAGTCGTGCTGCTAACACCAATACTCGTACTTTTACTTGTGGGATGCTTACTCCTATTTTTGAGGATATTGGTGTTGAATTGTCTGGTCCTACTGCTCCTCCTCTGTTTTTGGATTCTAGCTCATTGCTAGCTGGCCGATTTTTGGTTCTCGGGCATAGGAATTTGATTTATTACAAATTTGGGAACTTGGCCATTTTGATGCCTAGACCGGATTGGACTACAGTGGCGGATCTGTCTGATAGATCCAACTGGCTGCTGGATACCGAGGATCACAAGGACGTGGTCGGAGTGTTATTGCCTGATGGGTTTTTTACAATTCTCCGGCATCTTTCAGAGGCAGAGCATCAGCAGTTGAGGGAGGCCGGTCCGAGTACCAGTGTACCTCCGCAGACTGGGCGGACTCCATCGACCGATTGGCAGCAGCAGATGTACTCTATGTTGCAGCATACTAATGCTTCTATAGAGTCTTTGTCTTCTTCTTTGCAGGGTCTTGATGCTTCCATGACTTCTCGCTTTGATGGTCTTGATAGGCAAGTTGACTCTATTCAGGAGGACGTGAGGGAGCTGCAGCGCCGAGTCCCCATTCCGTACCAGTCTCGCAGGGAACGACAACAGCAGCAGCAAGATAGGGATGAGCAATGACGCACCGACTACCTTTTTAAAAACTTAGTCTCACTTGACTAAGTTTGGGGGGAAATGTCGGTAGTTGGTGCTCTGGTTCACTCTCTTCTCTATCTCCTTATCTTCATTATGCTTTCTAGATTAGTGTAGTTTAGATGAATTTGGATATTTTGATTCGATTTGGTTGTACTATGATTTACCTCTATTTTACATTTGGATTTGAATGATGATTGTGATGATTTTTGTTATGATGAATGGATGGATATTCTGGCAAGCTTTCATGTGGTTAATTCTTCTATTCGGTTTTGGTGTGTGGATATTTTATGAGAGCTTTATTGCCTTGTTTATGCTCAATTGTTGGTGGTGTTTGTGTTGATTTAGTAGGTACAAATAAGGCATGGAGAGCGGTTTGATCGTGTGTGTCGATGGTTAACGCTTTCTATCGTTTCTTCTACTAATTAGATTCATTACGTTGTGTTTTGGAATGTAGATTGTGTTTAGGATGTTGTGTGCTTGTGTGTGCGTGATGAACCCGATTCTTAGCCCTACCTTTCACTTCGGGAGTATAAGGTGGTTGATATTATAATTTTGCCCTTCATACCCTTGATTTCCGTGATTGAGCTTAATGGTGAATTTTCTTCGAATTATTAGGACAAATTTTGGGGGAATGAGTGTATGAGGGTGAATACGGAGATGAGAGTTGGGTTGGGAGTTGCTTGGTATCTTTGAGTTTTGATTGTAGAGGCAATAAATGTATTGAGTGTGGATTGATGTGAATCCTAGAAAAAGGGGTATCAACAAAAATTTGGGTACTTAGAAAGAAAAAAAAAAGAGAAGAAAGGAAAGAGAAAAGAAAATGAATAGCACCATGAAAAAAATGAGGGTGCTAGAAAAAGAGAATGAGAAAAGAAAGAAAAGAAAAGAAAAAAAAAGAAAGAAAGAATGAAAAAAATATATGAGAGTTGTGATTGAGAAGCCTCGAGGTTAGAAGTGGATTGAAGAAAATAAGTTTGGGGGTTTTGGGATACGGAGAAGTTCGTCACTTTAGCCCAAAACCACCTACCTTCTAGTTAGCCACGTTATAACCAAAAACAAAGACCTTTGTGATTTTAGGAGCCAACTCGTTGTAGTATAGTGGTGAGAATTATTTCAAGCCTATGGAAATTGTGCTCGATATCTTGTGAATGAGAGAATTCATCAAACCCCAAACACGTAAGGGAGTGCTTTCATTTCTTTATCCAATGTTGATGAGTGATTTGAGTCGCTAGCATTAACCGTGTCACAAAGTTAGGTGATAATCTCGTTTGATAAGAGCATGCCGAGATGACTATGATGAGCTATGAGGTTGTTTGATGAGGTAGATTAATTACTCTACTTTGTTTTGATTGAGGACAATCAAAGGTTTAAGTTTGGGGGTTATGATACGTGCGTAAAATGACCCGTATTTTGATATGTGAACATGCTTGTTTGTGGCTATTTTACTCCCGTATCATATGTTTTTGTCGTATTTTGGTTGTGTTTTCGTGTTTTGTGTGTTTGACTTGTGTAGGATAGGTTTTTGGCATAAACAAGCATATTTAGTGGAGTTTTGGAGGAAAATCGCAAGGTTTTGGAGTTTGGAGAGCTCGACCGGCCGAGCGGGTGCAGGACCGGCCGAGCGGGGCTTCAGAGGGCTCGATCGGCCGAGCGAAGCTGCAGGATTGGGTTCAGACGGCTCGACCGGTCGAGCAAGTGCAGGACCGGTCGAGCGAGTGCGGACAGAGACTTGGCTCGGTCGAGCCATGCCTTGCTCGGCCGAGCCAAGTCATTTTTGGAGGTTGTTGGCAGTTATTGATGGCCCGAGCGAGCCAAACTTCGACCGGGCGATCCGAGGGCCTGATTGCTTGCCTATAAAAGGGGAAAGAGCAGTTATTTGAGGAGCTTCTGGTCACTTTTGTCAATATTCACGTACGATAGTTAGATTTTTTCCTAGATTCCATTTTTCCATTCCAATTCATCTTAGTCCTAGAGCATCTAGGAGATTAATTCATCAATACTTGGAAGATATTGAAGATTAAAGGCGGTGGATCAAGACAACCAAATCCAAATTGGGGAAGAATCTTATTTCTACTTTCAAATTGTTATGAAGTTCATTGAATTCCAAATTGTATTTGCACAATTGAAAGGTATGAAGTTCTAAACCGTTTTGGATGTTGATTTGAGGAAGGATGCATGAGAATTTGGTATGAGAATTGTTTGTTTACATTCCTTTGAGAGCTTGGATTGCACTAGAGCTTGTTCCTTACCTCTTAGGTGTAGGTAATAGCCAACTTAGGAGGTAGTTGACGTGAATGCTGCAGCCAACACGCGGGCGGAATCGTCGTGAATAGTGTTAATTCATACGATTTTAGTTCCAATCCATGTGCGGTGCTAGGTCGTAGGGCAATAATTGACGAACTATTTGGAGTGGTCTAGGGCTTAATAACGTGACTGTTTGCTAGTTCTAGATCATCAACCGGTAGCTCACCGTGACAAGGGGTTATCGAGTGTAGGGTCGATTGCTCAATCTCCTAGGAATTAAATAATGTTTGCAACAATGATTAACCAAATTTGATTTCATCTCTACTCATCTCAACATCCTATCTTTCTAGTTTGAGAATTGTGTTTGTCTTGGTTTACCGTATCGAGAAGGATTGTTCAATTAATGTTTGTTGGTTTAATTCGTGTTATTTCTATATGGTTAGCATAGATTTGAATTGCATGTTTAGATGCTTAAAAACTACTCAACGATTGAATCATGCTTAGCTATAAGACTTCACTTGAGTAGCTCGGTATTCTAGTAGGCGAATTGAGAAGAACTTGGATTGATATTTTATTCTTGTGTGTCGTTAGAGGTTTACTTTGATTAGACTTTTAGCGTGCATCACGGACATTCATTAATTAATCGCAGCTTCTAACAAGCTCTATCTACAATTAATTAATATCTTATTTTCTTAAGCAGTACCACTCAAACCTTATCACTCGTGCTTGAACTTAATTAGCCTGCAGGACTTTAGCACGATGAACGTTATTGAGCTCCTTACGGAATGTCCCCATCATATTACTCGTAGATTGTTACCTATCTCCAGCCTCAGGCTGCAATACACAAACTGTTGTTGCCCAAGATGCGAGTATACGAGCACGTTACTCAGGCTCTCCATCATGGCATGTCAAAGCAACAGTCAACTCGTACAAGCCCCTGAACCTTCGTTAGGGTTTGGACTCAATCAAGATCAAGATCTTGTATTGTCTGACGTCATATAATAGAATACATCTCACTATGGTCCAACCAATATGCAATCGCACGTACCAGCATATCAAGCAATCAAGATAGATTACTTCTTTCCAACTATGCTGCAGCCTATACCGACAGACTTATCCTCGTATGCTGTCTCGGCTGATATAATATTCATATCTCACTAGTTCAAATGATCATACTATCTTCTGCGATCCACAACACGCAGTATGATCGTCCCTATCGGTGAGATAAGAGGATACTGTTGTTACTCGCATGTAAGTTTGTTAACAGATAGGAAATACCGTTGAATGTACAATCATTGTAATAAATGTTTTCTGTATACGAAACCCAACAATCTCCCACTTATACTCAAATTATTACACTTGCTATTACAAAGTATACAGTGCGTCTATCTAGCCGAGCTATTACCTCAACCACTGCCAGTTGTAGGCACGCACCTCAGACCTAGTCCACGAATATGTCTTTCGTAAACCTTCTGTGGAAAGCACTTTGTGAATGGATCAGCTAGGTTGTCACTAGTGTCAATCTTCTTGATCTGCACATCGCCCCTCGACATAATTTCTCGTATGATATGGTACTTTCTCTCAATATGTTTGCTCGCCTTGTGAGTCTGTGGTTCCTTCGAGTTTGCCACTGCACCAGAGTTGTCACAATGGATTGTGATACTCTTAGGCAGACTCGAAATCACATCCTACTCTGAAAGGTAGTTCCTAAGCCATACCCCTTCTTTCGAAGCTTCGGAGGCAGCGACATATTCCGCCTCCATAGTGGAGTCAACAATGCATTTCTGCTTTGCGCTCCTCCAAGATACAGCCCCATCTCCTAAGGTAAACACATAACCTGAGGTCGATTTCTTCTTATCCTGGTTCTCTTGGAAATCCGAATTTGTGGCTGAAAGGGCACAAATCCTCACTTTGATAAACCAGGTAATAATTCCTAGTCCTCTTAAAATACTTGAGGATGTGCTTTACCGCAGTCCAATGCGCCAGTCCAGGGTTAGACTGATATTTTGCTACCATGCCAACGGCATAACAAATATCAGGCCTGGTACACAGCAATACATACATGAGGCTACCCACCACAGATACATATGGTACAAGACTCATCTCATCTTTCTCACTTTGTGTCACAGGACACAACCCAGTAGAAAGATGTACGCCAGGTCTGGAAGGTAGCAAGCTTTTCTTGGCGAGTTGCATGCTGAACTGGGCTATCACAGTATCCAGATAGGATGCCTGGGATAAGCTTAACATCCTTCTCTTACGATCCCGTAAGACCTTAATTTTGAACTGTTCGGATAACCAACATTTGGAACTATTCGGATAACCAACATTTAATCTCCGATATCACTCCCTCGTTGTTTCCAAATATGAGTATGTCATCCTCGTACAGTACAAGGAAAATCACGCTCCCACTAACACAAAGTTGGTATACACAACTATCGTTCTCCAACTGTGAAAATCAGTAAGATTTAATCACATCGTTGAAACGTAAGTTCCACGACCTCGAAGCTCGCTTAAGTCCATTCAAGGACTTCTTAAGCTTCCAAAGAAGATGTTCTTCGCCCTTCCGCATATAACCCTCGGGTTGCTGCATATAGATGTCCCTACCTTCTTCAAGGTAACCATTTAGAAAAGCGGTTTTGACATCCATTTTCCAAATCTTGAGGTCTAAGTGCGCTGTTATGGCAAGAAGTATCCGGATGAATTTTAGCATGGCTACCGATGAAAAGGTTTCGTTATAGTCTATTCCCTCTTTCTGACTATAACCATTTGCCACCAACCTGGCTTTGAAAGCCATAACTTCTCCATACGCTCCTTTCCTACACTTGTATACCAACTTGCACCCTATGGCCCTAAAGCCATCAGGCAGCACAACTTTCTGGTACACATCCATAACGGTTATGGATTCAATCTCAGAATCCATGGCGATACGCCACTTCGCAACATCCTTGTCCTGCACTACCTCTTCGTAGGTTAATGGGTCTGAGTCCTCATGTCCGTCTTCAAAGCTCATGTCGGAAAACTCACCCACGAACATGTTACTTTCCGGCTGGAAAATAACTTTCCCACTGCGATGAGGCATCGGTGTCATGTCAGCAATTGGAGCAGCAACTTCTGGTTCTACACATTGCACTAAAGAACGCACCGGTGGTGCTGTACCTCTCACAGGTGCACCCAAGTTCGCACGTTCCCCTTCCCTTGGAATCGCAATCTCATATTCAATTTCTTGAAAAACTATATCACTCCTTGTCTTGTGGTTTCTCACATACTCGTCCTCAAAGAATCTAGCATTGGTGCTAACAACGATTCTCTGACTCTCAAGACAGTAAAAATAACCACCTTTCGTTTTCCTAGGATACCCTATAAACAATATTACCTTGGTTCTGCTTTCTAACTTATCAGGTTCCTTGATCAGTACATGTGCCGGACAACCCCATACTCTAAACTTGCACAAACTAAGTTTGGGTCCAAGGAAGAGCTCACAAGGTGTCTTAGGAACCGATTTAGAAGGCACCAAGTTTAAGATCTAAGTCTTTGTTTCTAACGTGTATCCCCAATATGAAACCGGTAAGCTTGCATAACTCATCATTGATTTCACCATCTCCAAAAGTGTTCTATTTCTTCTTTCGGCTACACCATTTTGCTGGGGAGTACCCGCTTGATTTTTAAGATATAGGATATGTTTGATGCTAAAACTCCATTCAGGGAAGTTTGGACCAATTTAAGGATTGAGAGCAAGAATATGATCAACAGTAGACATAGACATATCTGAATTAAATAAAAAATCTTAATAAGAAGATACATGCATAACATTCGAAAACAAATGCATTGAAAACCTCTTGATAAATCAAATACAAATGTTTTCCACTAATAGCCCAAGAGTTCCCACCGCAAGCTACACTGGTAGACGTTTACGATGTCACCCTCTACCAGACTGCGGGTTTTAAGCCCCAATCCTTTAAATTTCATACCATGTCAGGAATCATTAGACACATGAAACTAATAATTAGTGTAAAACCTTAGACCAAGCCATCTCTCAAGAACAGGGAAGCAGCAACTGCATTATATTCTAAGATGCTTATAAGCAATTAACCACAAATTTAACTCCAGCCAAAAGAGACAGTTTAGCATGGAACGTAATCATACCGCACGACCCTTAAAGCCTTCGTTATCTAAAATTTAAATCAATCCTAGAATACTTATGAAGAAGAATTACGCAAGCTACACTCGTAGATATTTATGCAAAACCCTCCCACTATTCACATGATTTAAATTGTTTGTCTAGAAATCCCAAAAACTGCAGCCCATGCTTCCGGGAATCAGCAAGCTACACTCGTAGACGTTTACTAAGACGAGAGATACACTTACACCCTAGGACCACATTTATTCAAAAGGTTTCTTAAATGTGCACCCAGATAATTTCTTGTCATTTTATTTTCCCAAATTTTTTGCATGTAATTAAACAAGCCCAAAAAATTCAAAAAACAATCCAACAAGAAATTAATCACATAAGCATGCTGATTAAAACTGTAAATAATAAATCTGTAAAACATGTTTTCCTAATATCTAAATATGCTTAATGCGCAATTAAAAAAATCACATATCATACGAGGCAATTAAGAAAAACAAAAATTCCTCGAGGCCCCAGAAAACAGGAAAAATAAAATAATCCTATCTATTAGAAAATTTGAAATTTGAATTTCAAATTTGGATAACTCCAAATCTTCACAAATCTTCCAGGGCCTTGATATCCTCAACCACCAAATCTTTTTGGATCTAGGGTTTTGAGATTTGAAAGTTGGTCCAAAATCCAACTGCAAACCCTAGGGTTTACAACCAAATTGCACCAGCCATCAAATCTCGAACCCTACCACCGCAGTAGCAGCAGCCGCCGGCCGACAACCACCGCTGTTGCCGCCACATCGCCGCCGCTGCCTGGCTGCCCGTGCGCACGTTCTGCGCCCATCGCCGCCGCTAGCGGCTGCTCCCACGAGCCACTTGCTCGCTCGGCTAGGCCGATGCGTCGCGCGGCTGCCACCGGCGCAGGGACCATGCCCGCGCGACTGCAGCGCCGCTGCTGCATCACCCCACAGTCACACATCGCGCATAGACCACCGCCTGCCGCTGTGCACTGCTCTACTGCGATTCCACGTCGTGCGCGGCCTCCTATCGCCGCCATGCACTAGCGTCGCCTCACCGGTCACCGTCTTCGTTCTTCAACCCGTACAATTACAATTTTGAAAAATTACAATGACTATTCTATTATAATTTTTCCTATCAAATCTAATCAAAGATTTTCTCATGATTTACAAAACACGATTTAAACCAGACACGGATAAACCAACGCGGATTAAATCGAATGGTTTCCACGAGGAAAAAAAACCAAACATCCACAACAATTCAAAATTCATACATGCATAATCGAAATTGCTCATCCAACAGAGCCATGAAAACAAACCTGGCTCTGATACCAATTGTAGGGTTTTACCGGCGAACCGCTTCACCTAATCCAACTGAACCGGATCGTTTCATGGATGTTGAGAACAATAAACATACTATATACCTAGCATGCTCCTATGAATTTAATGTAGTGGATTTCACGAGTTTACCTTAACTCCGTAGTGTCAGATCCAATCTTTCGCGTTTGAATTTCTAACTTCGATTTAACCATGCGATTTAATTAAAACATCGGAAACAAAAATTAGAACCAAATCTAATTTCTAGAATTAATCAAAAGGAAAAGTGAAAGAAAAATAATATGTTCTCCAGTAGGCCTTCAGATCTGTATCCCAATGCTGTTCAATCCTGCTACTGGTGAGGATTCCACAGGATTGTGATTGTGTAGACCAGAGTCGAAATCCTTCGTCTCCCAAACACACTGAGCGTCGCCCACCAGCTCTCTCTTCCTAGGGTTTCAAACTGATTTGAATGTTCGAGGTGGCTAGGGTTTCAGAGAGAGAGCTGTCTATTTATACATCTAGGGTTGCAAACCCTAATGGGCTACTGGGCTCAATTCAACATATTTAATTGGGCCAGACCTGGGACCTAATGCAAATAATAAAGTGGGCCTATGAATTAATTAATTCCTATGTCCACAACCTAGGAAACAAATAATTAATTAATATGAATTATTTTTCACCACAGAATTAATACAGACCAACCCTTTTATTACCACATTATGAGAATGGGTTGCATTTAATTATTTTTCAATCCTGCTACTGACAATCTCTATCTACAATTAATTAATGTCTTAATTTCCTGGGTAGTACCACTCAAAACTTATCACTCGTGCTTGAACATTATCAGCCTGCAGGACTTTAGCACGATGAACGTTATTGAGCTCCTCAGAGAATGTCCCCATCCTATTACTCGGAGATGGTTACCTAGCTCCAGTCTCAGGCTGCAATTCATGAACTCCTGTTACCCAAGATGTGGGTATACGAGCACGTTACTCAAGCTTTCCACCATTGCAAGTCAAAGCAACAATCAACCCGTGCAAGCCCCTGAACCTTTGTTAGGGTTTGGACACAATCAAGATCGAGATCTTGTATTCTCTGATGTCAGACAGTAGAATACATCTCACTGTAGTCCAATCAATATGCAACCGCACGTACCAGCATATCAAGCAATCAAGACAGATTACTTCTTTCCGACTATGTTGCAGCCTATACCGACATAATTATTCTTGTACGCTGTCTTGACTGTGATAATATTTATATCTCACTAGGTCAAGTGATGATACTGTCTTTTGCAATCTACAACACGCAGTATGATTATCCTTATCGATGAGATAAGAGAATATCGTTGTTACTTGCATGTAAGTTTGTTAACAGATAGGAACTACCGTTGAAATTATACTCATCATAATAAATGCATTCTGTATACAAGACCCAACATTTCCTACAAAACAAAGGTTAAAGTTCCAAGGGCCCCACGGTGAGTGCCAATATATTGAGGTTTGATTTCGTACGGATACATAGCCCTAGGAACCGACGAAAAAAATAGCAAAAAAATAGTAGGAGAAAATGAAAATAGGCAATTAAACGATAGATGAAAAGTAATGAACACTTAAAGCAAAATAAAAATCATATTTTTATAAAAGTAGGTACAAGGTGCGCCGAGGCAGGTCGAAGAGTTACAGCTAAGCCAAAAATGAGTTGTAAATAGAAGTTATAGAATAGTCAAAATGAAGTTTACTGTCTCTATTTATAGTTCATGGGGAAGTCAATTACAAGTATTAAAACCTAGCGACTAGGTTTTCCTTGAATTTTTGGGTTGTTGGAGCCGCCTCCGAGGAAATAGGGGTAGTTGCTACCATCTGCGCCTTTCTAGCAACTGCCAGAGCTTATCTGCGAGTTGTTGTCTTGGATACCTTTGGTCGGGCACCTCCTTGGATGACCTACTTAAGCAAGGTGCATGAGGTGACATCCTTAAGGAGGTCTTGAGGTGCGTGCCTACCTTTTGTGACCTGCTGGCTTCAGCTGCGTCTTGGTCCAGCCTATGGCGAATATGCATGTTGCACCTGTTCTGCATGTTGTACCTGCTAGCTGCACTTGCTCTGCAAGCTATACCTGCAAGTTGCACTTGCGCAGCTCTCTCAATTCTGCACCTAGAACCATGTTGGGATCTCGAATCGGATGTTAGCCCACTTAAGTGGGTCTCGGTAGGTCCGCTTAGGCCATAACCCCAACAATATGTATCTAGTTGTCCCTTGTGATCTTTTTGTGAAAGCCATGTACTAGGGATCATTCCTTCAGTCCTTGTTACTTAGTCTATCCCTTATTATCTAGTATATCCATATGTTGGCCTTTGCACATTTTTGACATGTTTTGAAGACGATTGCATTTGATATTACTATTATCTTTGTTGTGACATGATTTAGTATGTAAAATGATGAACTCATGTTTATATTATAATCGTCACGTGAGCACTTTGGAACGGATTGTCATCTTCTCTCTATATACACTATTAATTCATTTGTTCAACATGACTTATTTCGCTCCCACATGATTTTGTAATTAATATCTTGTAATAATCATTGACCTTAGGTTAAGAAACATTTCACTTGCACAAATAATATTTTAGATTAGTTATATTGCTTAAGTTTTGAGTATTTATATGCAAATGATCATGATTTTTAATCCTATTTCGACAAGAGTTTAATAAGATTTATATTAATTTATTTATAATTGAGTTAAAAGAATAAGATATTATAATATAACAAAATATATATATAGATAAATGTTTCAGCATTTTATATATATATATATATATATATATATATATATATTTGTCTGAGTGTCTATATGTACGTATCTCTCCCTATATATATAAGTGTATTAAATGAAATATGATATAATTTAATATAATTGTACACTAACAAATAAAGTATACCATTTAATTAATATAAAATTATGATGATGGGATAAGTAATAAAGAAGAGAAGTATAAAAATGTTGCCAGGTGGGAAGCATGCATTCAATTTAATGCTTTGTTATCATTTATATAAATAAATAACTAACAAGAAGAGGGTAAATCAAAGTCTAATTATCTAGCCTAATTTTAAACCCCAAATACCCAATGTGCGCATACAAGCAGAGCAGAAGAAAGTAATTTTTGCTGAAGAAAAATAACAGTTAGAGAAGGAAGAAGAAAAATGAGAGATAGGAACAAGTTCCCATTGGAGGTCAATTTTCCTAATTAAATATTTCTATAAATTGGAATTTATTATTTTAATGAGCTCTATTAAGAATAATAAAATACAGGGACTGGAAATTTTAAAATCGTGTGATAATAAAAGAAGGCCAAATCAGTTTCTCCGTATTTATATTTGAAGATTTTAGAAACTGATTATGGTTAAATTAAGACTGTTTTAATGATAAAAGGGAAGATTTGTCCCGGCGTGCATTTTTTTTTAATTTCTTTCTTTTGTTATAGTGGAATTCTTTTATGTACAATAGAATAAACTACAATTCGATGGGTAAATTAAATTTAATGTCTAAGACTCTTAAGTTGAATTAATAAAAATCAAATAGTGGTGAACTCGGTAAGTTTATAATTTGGTTAAATTTTACTTACTTATTTAGCATTACTGAGTTGATATCATATCATTGTATATTCATGAATATGTATCATTATATTGACCAAAATTTAATCTAATACACAAATAATATTAATTTCCATTATATTGTTTAAATTGATGGTCTACTTAATTCATTAAATAATCATGTTCATACAAATTTATAAATTGTATCTCAATCATTAATATTATTAAGGTTACGATTATTTCTATATATTGTCATTATTATAATTAGTATTCATACTATTATTATGGCTACTACATCGGCAATATAAGCAATGTATTTAAATTTTGAGAA
Source organism: Plectranthus barbatus (assembly GCA_026898455.1). Taxonomy (NCBI): domain Eukaryota; kingdom Viridiplantae; phylum Streptophyta; class Magnoliopsida; order Lamiales; family Lamiaceae; genus Plectranthus; species Plectranthus barbatus. The sequence continues at coordinate 153,424 of JAPKLW010000775.1, forward strand.
AATAAATTATATAGTTTAGGTTAAGATTAATTAGAATAGTTTTTATTGATATATTCTTAACTATTGAAGGTAACGAGAATTACGAGAAATAGGCGAGGAGTTGTTCATATTTAGCCAGCTGCAAAGTAAAGGTGGGCTTTCTTACTACAAATAAAAATGCGTTTCAAATTGTTTATGAAATGAAAATGTATTTTGTTTTCAAATGATTGAGCATGCCTAAATATTTTCTGCATTTCCTATCTGTCGTCTGAACCGGAAAGGCGGTCAGAGAGTATTCAAAAATCTGAGTCGGGGAATACGGCTAGAGCCTTAAACATTTCGAATGTCAAGGTAATATGAACGATCAGATCTCGATGACTCTACGAGAGCCGAGATTAGTGCATTTGGTGTTAGACCTGGTGAGAGAAAGATCTTACCAAATAGGCTGGACACCGTGGTCATGGACGTAGGCGTGCTTCCTTATCACACCCTATAAACAGATAATGAATGTTGTGTTGAGATAAACTGCGTAGTTTTGGTTAAATGTTTTGTAACATATGAGTTCATTTTAAAGTAAAAGCTCATGTGTTGCTGTGTGAGTTGGCATGTCAGTCTTATATATTTATGATTTGGCAATGTGTCCACTAGGTACAATGTACTCAGCCCTGTGTGTATTTTTAAACATGCAGGTTGAGTAGAGCGAAGATGGAGGCAGCTGAGCTTAGCTAAACCTTTGTTTGTAAATAATGTAATAGAATCCAGATTACATATCTTCATATATGTTCTCTATTAAGATCCTTTTGCGCACTCTGTTACCGGTCTCTATGTACATGTTGTAAATTATGACAAGAGTATTGTGTATGGTTTTGTATGTATCTAAAAGCTATACTCTATTGATCTGACAGTACTCTTTTGATCCTCTGGATGTATAGTTTAGCCTGGTATATGTTATGCTTTCTCGTTGATCTGATTCTAGTTGATGTCAGGCTTTGCTGAAATTGATTCATGTTCTATGTTGTTCATTCGTTTGATAATCAATTATTATTTCATTAGTCTCGCTTCAGTGGACCGGCTCCTCTCGTGGAGACTCGGGCGTGACAACGTGGTATCAGAGCAGTTGTTCGCTCTGCACCTATTATTTTGAACGATCTTATGCTTCTATTGACTTTTCTGAATTGTATTGTTCTGAGTTGATACCCTTTTCATAAGATTAATTAAGTATAAAATTAAGGTAAAACCCTATTATCTCAGCTCAGTGCCTGCTTCGTACGACTCAACCAAGCCAGGTAACAAGTTCTTTTATTGATTATGAATTATTTAAACATGTTATGAAGTTGCTTGAACTTTGAAAAAATGACTTTTGGAGTTTTTACACTACATGGTTGGTGTTTGTTTAATTCAGAGTTGAAATGGAAGCCCACTTGGTATTTTGATATTTAGAAATGAATTGAGTGGTAATTAAGACCTTGTTAGGAGATTTTGGGTGATTGATATAGCATGGACATTTATGAGTTAGAATTGATTCATTTTGTGAGATTTAGGTTATTATAACTCTTAGGGTTTGCTTTATTACTTTAACATAGGTAACTTTGCTTAATTATTATAGATGAATCAATAAATGATAACAGTAGTAGTTTTTAGAGCTTACCAATCTAATCCACATGAGAGTGTGGGTTAGATGCGAATGAACTTCTTTCAGCTTTGATTAGAGGCAGCATAGTATGGGGGCGACTCAGTATGAGGGGATTATGAGGTTAATTAAATGACTACCTCAAGGTTCGAGTGAGTGGGCCAAAACAAAATCGAGAAATTTCCTTTATTTTGATAATGATACTTTTATACCTCAGGGGTGCTTTTACGAGTTTATAGATATGATCGTTAGCCAATTCATTATGGTAGGGATTCCACCTTACGGACCCTTTCTACAAGTTCATAATTATCCTTTTGTAGCTAACCCATGGTAACAACCAATCGTACTCCCAAATTTTCCAAACATAGTGGTACCATCTTCGCAGCCTATTCACATACCTAACCCCCATCAAATTGAAGAACTAAAACTAGGTGAGGTACAGGTAGAAGAAGAAGAGGAAGACCCAAAGGAAGAACCAGATGAAGTAGTGCCAGAGAAGAATGTGAACCCAGAAGTGATATATATTACTAGTGGTTCAGATGAAGATTAGTATATGATGATGTATCCTTTTGTAGACATCTAACACATTTTGGTGTAATTATATAGTTAGATCAGGATGATTAATGTGAAATATCAATATGTTTGGCATAGGAAATTAATAAATTATAATTCATTTGAATTTTTATATCAATACAAGGAAATATTCTAAATGTTCAAACTTATTTTATTTATTTCAGAATATAATGGAGGAGGTGGGACCAGAAATTAATCGGGAGCAACCCAATCAGGATCAACTTAATCAGAATTAAGGGGAAGGGATAGGACAGAGAGGAGATAGAAGAGGTTGAAGACAACTACACCCCATTAATGAACAACCAAATCTACCATCACCCGCTCGTGAGGTAATGGAATCCTTCCAGAAACAAAATCCACCAACATTTATTGGGGATGGAGAACCTACTAATGCCGAAAAATGGGTACGTGCATTAGAAAGGATATTTCAGATTCTACCCTATTTAGATTGGGAAAAGGTTAGTTGTGATACTTATCAATTTTGTGATTCGGCTGTTGGGAAAATTATCTAAGTTTCCCTTCCCCAGTTGATAGCTTAGATCTTTGATTTGGTGTTTAAGTGTTTTGGTGGATCAAATCCTAAGTCCTACCAGCGTCAGTTTGTCTCTAGAATAGCTCTAGTCTCAAATGTAAAGTCCTGTTTAGGTCTTTTGAGTTGTAAGTCGTAGCTGATCAAGACTCATGCTGACACTGTTCATCAGCATGAGAATCTCTTACCTGGTGAAGGATTTCACCAGCAGACGACTGACAGACCCATGCTGACACTGTTCATCAGCATGGAGTCAAGAGCTAATGACTGGCTACTGTTCACCAGTTGGGAAGGATTTCACCAGCAGGAGGCTGACAAATCCTACCAGCAGAATACGTGTTCTGGCTGACACTATTCATCAGCGGTGAAGCCACCAGTCATGGGAGATTCCAAGAGTTAACATCCAGACATATTGGTAGACTTAGATTGTGCCAGCGTAAGTCACAGCAGAGACTGCCAGCACAAGATCACCAGTATGTTCTACCAGTTGGAGGTTACCAGCAGAATTGAAGATTCGCTCTCCCAGAGTCTTAGAGACAAAAAGAAGATTCGTCTGAGGAATATACTGACAAAGTATGACTTTAAGGGAGGATACCTTAAAGTCTATCAGTTCAAGACACCAGTTGCGATTCCTCGTACTGACGAAATAATGCCGTTCTGACACAAAGAGGTCTGTGTCAGAAAAAGCAGACACAGGTATGGCGTTTTCCTGAAATTCCTACCTGCCGCCGTCTGAAGTACATCCAAGGACAGAGACCCATTCCGGATGTGTCCAAACGGCTAGAAATTTGAATGGGATCCTGCGTGTATAAATAGGTCGGAGCTACCAACATTTAAGAGGCTTCCACGCTTGCACACTGGCTTACACGCTTGCATCCTGAACATTCAATACTCTCCAACTACCGAAAGAACGAACATTCATTGCAAGCAAGCAAGCATCTTTCGAGGCTTTCTTTAAAGCTTTTCCGTGTGTTGATATCTTTCAAACACGAGACTTCAAGCTTCCTGCTTGTAAGTTTAGACCTCACTTGGTGTTCTTTCTCTTTCTGAGGAAGAACATAGCAGCTCTAGAGCCAGCCAGCTCTTGAGTTATTACGGGCAGTTTGCCGTAGAGGATTTACGTTCTTGGGAGAACTCAACACCCAACCAGTCAGAGGAGGAGGTTGAAGTGACGTGCTCGCACTCCATCCATCTGACGAGAGTTGAAGAAGGACAAGGACCGGGAGCGGTTGATCCAGTGGACTGGTAGACGGGGCATTTACCAGCTGGAGATAGATCGTAGGAACTTTGTACCGGATTACTCTTATAGTGAATTTCCAGTGAGTCGACTGGAGAGTGGACGTAGATCAGTTGATCGAACCACTATAAAATCCTTTGCCTTTATCTGCTTTCAGTATTTAAATTTGTATTTGAAACCCAGCACTCAAGTGCTGGTGTATATCTGAAAACTGATAACTGTGCAAACTAGGCTTAAAATATTCTAAGTGTTGAGCTATCAGCTGACCAGCCAGTCAGCCAGTCAGCTGAAGCAACCAGCAGGACAGAGTGCAAGTTAGACTTATAAGTTCAATATTTCCGCTGCGTAACGTTATACACTCTGATAAACCGGGACCAACATCGGCTGACTTTTGGTGGGAGACTAAGTTAAAGACTATAACTATTGTGCAAAGGAGAAATATAACCTCAAATGAATTTAAAGAGATCTTATTTGATAAGTATATTCTAAAAAGTTATAGAATGCAGAAAAAAAACATAATTCAATAACCTGCAACAATGGAAGATGACTGTTACAGAATATGATAAGTTATTATGTACTATGTCAAGATATGCGCCGCAACAAGTTGATACAGATGCTAAGATGACAGGAAAGTTTTGTACTAGGTTGAAAACTGAGATTCAAGCTCACTTAGCAAGTCATACTGGGTTAACGTATTCTGGAGCCTTAAGTCGTGCATTGGATGTAGAAGTCGCTTATGTAGGAAATAATATTATAGGAAGTAAAACTGATGAGGAAACCACTAATTCTCAAGGGCAACAAGGTAAACGTAAGTGGGAGGAGAGATCAAGATGGCCATAGTTCAGACAGAGGAACCAAAATAGACAGTGGCAAGGGAATCAACCACAACCATTCCAAAGTCAACATAATCGTTTTGAGCAGAATTAAAAAGTAAACAGACAAGGGGTACAAATGTTGGGTTTTGTATACATAAAGCATTTATTACAATGAGTATACGATTGACATTTCTGCTATCTGTTAAGCAAACTTACATGCACGTAACAATGGTATCCTTCTGTCTCACCGATAGGGACGATCATACAGCGTGTTGTAGATCGCAGAAGGCAGTGTGATCACTTGACCTAGTGAGACATAAATATTATCACAGCCGAGATAGCGTTGAGGATACGTCTGTCCAGATGGCTGCAACATAGTCGGAAGAAGTAATTTGTCTTGGTTACTTGATATGCTGGTACGCAAGGGTGGCATATTGATTGGACCACCTTGAGATGTATTTGTCTATCTGATATCAGGGAATACAAGATCTTGTTCTTGATTGAGTTCAAACCCTAACGAAGGTTCAGGGGTATGCACGGGTTGACTGCTGCTTTGATTTGCCATGGTGGAGAGCCTAAGTAACATGCTAGTATATCCGCATTTTAAGTAGCAGCAATTCATGTAGTACAGCCTGAGACTGAACTTAGGTAACCATATCCGAGTAATAGGATGGGGACATTCCCTGAGGAGCTCAATAATGTTCATCGTGCCAAAGTCCTGCATACTGATTAAGTTCAGGCACGAGTGATAAGGTTTTAGTGGTACTGCTCAGGATTATAAGATATTAATTAATTGTAGATAGAGCTTGTCAGAAGTTCCGATTAATTAATGAATGCCCGGTAACCTTAAATACGGGGATTCTCACATAAATGCAGCCCTTTCTCACAACGTCGTAATAAAGGGGTAGATCAGTATTAATTCTATGGTGAAAAAGAATTAATATTAATAAATTAATTGTGTCCTGGGTTGTGGACATGAGAATTAATTAATTCATAGGCCCACTTTATTATTTGCATTAGGTCACAGGTCTAGCCCAATTAAATATGCTGAAAAAAAGGCCTAGTAGCCCATTAGGGTTAAAACCCTAGGTCTATAAATAGACAGCTCTCTCTCTGAAACCCGAGCCACCTCAGAACATTTAAATCAGTTTGAAACCCTAGGGAGAGAGATAGGGGGCAGCGGTGTGTGTGTTTGGGAGGCGAGGAATTCGACTCTGGCCTACACATCATAGATCTGTGGAATCCTCACCAGTAGCAGATCTGAGTAGCATTGGGATACAGATCTGAAGATCTTATCTGGAGAACAAGCTTTCTTCCTTTTGTTTTTTTTTTTTATTTTGATTAAATCAAGAAATTCATTTTGATAATTTCTATTTCCGTAAATTTAATCGAATTGCGTGGTTGAATTAAAGTTAGATATTCAAACGCAAAAGATCGGATCAGACTCTACGGATTAACGGTAATTTCTATATCCAGGCATTAAATTCATAGGAGTATGCCAGAGTTCATGAATTTCCTATCGTATTCAACATCCGTGATTGGTCCTGCTTATTTGGATTGGGTGATTCGGTTAAAGATAAATCCCTACAATTGGTATCAGAGCTAGGTTCCTGATTCATGGCTCTGTTGAATACAATTTATTCATTATGCATGTATGAATTTTATTTGTTGTGGATGCTTTTTGTTCCTCGTGGCAACCAGTCTGATTTAATCCGCGGTGGTTTATCGGTGTTTGGATTAAATCTATTTTGTAAAATCACGAGAAAATCTGTGATTAGATTTGATAGGAAAAATGTAATTGTTTAGTCTATGTAATTTTCTATTTCAGATCGGTAATTTGGACGGGATGGGACGAAGAAGAAGATGAAGATCGGTGGGACGAAGGTGACACGCACGGTGGCAGCAGGCAGCCGTGCGCGTGCAGTCGCGGCGGATCGGCGGCGGGCGACGTCCACGGTGGCAGGCTAGGCCTACGCGCGCATGCGGCCACGGGCGAGCGGTGGGTGGCGCACAGCGGTAAGCTCGGCCTGCGCGCGCATGCGGCGGCGGCTGCTATCCCAGCGGCGGTGGTTCCTGTTTTGACGGTTGGTCCAATTCGATGTAAACCCATTATGGTTTGTAGTTGAGTTGTGGGACCAATTTTTAAATCACAAAACCCTAGATGCCAAAAGATTTGGTGTTTGAAGATTTCAAGGCCCTGAAGATTTGAAAAGATATGGAGCTATCCAAAAGATTTGTTTTTCAAATTTAAATAGATAGGATTTATTTTCTTATTTTGTGGGGCCACGAGGTATTTTCGTTTGTCTTAATTGTCATCGTATGATATGTGATTTATTAATTGTGCAATAAGCATGTGTAGATAATAGGAAAAGCTTGATTTACTGCTTTCATATTTACAGCCTTACAAGCATTCTTATGTGATTAATTTCTTGTTAGATTATATTTTTGGAATTTTTGGGCTTGTTTAATTACATGCAAAAATTTGGAAAATATAATGACAATGATATTATCTGTGTGCGCATTTAAGAAACCTTTTGAAACAAAAATACTAAGCGGGTTTTATTTAAAATCAATACACCTCCACAAAGCGGTCATAGGCTGTAAGTGCATCTCTCTTCTTATTAAATGTCTATGAGTGTTAGCTTGCTAATTCTCGAAGGTGCATGGCTTGTAGTTGTTGGGATTTCTAGACAAACAATTCAAATCATGTGAATAGTGGGAGGGTTTTAGGTAAACGTCTACGAGTGTAGCTTGCGTAGATCTCTTTAATAAGTATTCTATGATTGATTTAAATTTTAGATAACAAAAGCTTGAAGGGTTGTGCGGTATGGTTACGTGCCATGCTAAACTGTCTCTATTGGCTGGAGTTAGAGTTGTGGTTAATCGCTTAGAAGCATCTGAGGATATAATGCAGTTTCTGCTTCCATGTTCTTGAAAGATGGCTTGGTCTGAGTTTCATCACTAATTATTAATATCAAGTGTCTAAAGGTTCCTAACACGGTATGAAATTAAAGAATTGGGGCTTAAAACCCGCAGTTCTGGTTTAGGGTGATATCATAAACGTCTACGAGTGTAGCTTGCGGTTGGAACTCTTGGGCTATTAGTGGAAAACATTTGTACTTGATTTATAAAGAGGTTTTCAATGCATTTGTTTTCGAAATTCTGCATGTGTGTTCTTATTTAAGATTCTTTATTGTTTCAGATATGTCTATGTCTATTGTTGATCATATTCTTGTTCTCAATCTCTTAACTGGTCCGAACTTCCTGAATGGAATTTTTGCATCAAACACATCTTTTATTTGAAAAATCAAACATATGTTCTTTTCATGGATCCACTAGTGCCTGGCTATGATGAGGTTTGTGAGCTCAGCTTGAGTTTTATGAAAGATGGGAGGATGCTGATGATTTCGCCTATTGGCTTATCACTGCTGGCCTATCTAGAGAATTAAAGCACAAGCACGAGAACTTCAATATGGTTGGAGAGATATGGAAGATCTTTTGACGCCTTATGGCAATGTTGAGCGGACTATTAACTATAGGCATGTATACAATCTTGTGTGCAAGAAAATGGTTGAGGATAGTTCGGTAACAGCGCACATGATGTCTATGATCGAGCTCATGAGATAGTTCACTGTGCGGGGAGGTAATATCAGTGCTCAAGGTAAGATTGATATCATCCTGAATTCTCTTCCGGAATCTTTCCATTATTTAATGGTAGTTGCTACTGCAAGGGGAGAGTGTGCTCTGTATGAGCTGCTTGAGGATCTTGTAATGGAGCAATCTTCCATGTGTGCACGGAAACATGCTCTGACAGTTTCCAGTACCAGTTCGACGACAACCTCTAAGGTTGGAGAAGATGGTGCTGAAAGCAAGTTCAGGAATGCGGGCAATGTAAGCAAATCAAGAAGGATGAAGAGAGTAAAGGTCACTCCAAAGAAGGACAGGTGTGCCGGTTGCGGGAAGGTGGATTGTCCGAATGCTAAAGGACAAGGTACTTTATTTGCATTTGTAACAGAAACATGTTTAGCATCGGTTTCTACTCATTCGCGGGTAATGGATACTGGAGCTACTGGTCATGTTTGTTACATTTTGCAGGGGTTCAGACCAAGGAAGGTGCTGAAGAATGACGAGGTTACCATCTTAATGGGGAACGTAGCACAAGTGAGTGCAGCTGCCATTCGAAATTTCACCTTGAACTTTGATGATTCTGTTTTAACTTTGGGAGATATTTTATATGTACTGGATTTTCGGCGGAACCTTATTTCAGTTTCCAAAGTTTATGTTGATGGATATTAAGTTATTTTTTATAGTGGTATTTCTATCATTGGTAATAACGGTGTTATCTATCGTGGGATGCTGAATAATTCTCTCTATGTTATTAACTGTAATCATAAGTCTTCCACAATTATTGCATGTAACTCATCCGAAATTGATAATCCTAGAAAGAGAAAACTTACTTCTTCTGATGAGGATCTTACATATCTCTGGCACTTGAGACTCGGTCACATCAGCTTGAAGCGGATTCAGCGACTTGAAGATGATGGTACAATGGACTTAGGCCGGCCTGTACCTTATAAAGTTTACGAATCTTGCATCGAGGGCAAGATGTCTTCTGGGCCTTTTAAGGCTAGTCAATCTCGAGCAGAGGAAGTGTTGGAATTGATCCATTCTGACTTATGTGGGCCCATGTCCACACAGGCTCGTGGAGGTTATGAGTACTTCGTCACTTTTTTTGACGACTACTCAAGATATAGATACATTTACCTACTTCGCTACAAGTCTGAATTCTTTGAGAAATTCAAAGAGTTCAATGCTGATGTAGAAAAGAAGGTCGGAAAAACTATCAGGTCACTGCGATCTAACCGCGGTGGCAATACCTCAGTAACAAGTTCCTGCAGTATTTGTCAGATCACAGGATTACATCCCAGTGGACTACACTGGGTACTCCCCAGCAAAACAGTGTAGCTGAAAGAAGAAATAGAACTATTTTAGAGATGGTAAGATCAATGATGAGCTATGCAAGCTTACCCATTTTGTTTTGGGGATACGAATTAGAAACAACAGCTTACGTATTGAATGTGGTGCCTTCTAAATCAGCTCCTAAGATACCTACTAAGCTCTTCATTGGTTACAAACCGAGTTTATGCAAGTTCAGAGTATGGGGTTGTCCAGTACACGTGCTGATGAAGGAACCTGATAAGTTAGAAAGCAGGTCCAAAGTAATGTTGTTTATAGGGTATCCCAGGCAAACGAAAGGTGATTACTTTTACTGTCCTGAGAGTCAGAGAATCGTTGTTAGCACCAACACTAGATTCTTGGTGGACAACTATGTGAGAAACCACAATTTAAGGAGTGATATCGTTCTTCAAGAAATTGAAAACGAGAATGTGAATCCAAGGGAAGGGGAATATGCGAATGTGGGTGCACTTGTGAGAGGTTCAGCACCACAGGTGCGTTCTTCAGTGCAAAGTGCAGAACCACAAGTTACTGCACCTACTACTGACACAACACCGATGCGTCGTCGCAGTAGGAGAGTTATTTTCCAGTAGGAAAGGTATATATTCGTGGGTGATTCTTCAGACTTGAGCCCGGAAGACGGACATGAGGACTCGGACCCACTGACTTACGAAGAAGCAGTGCAGGACAAGGATGTTTAAAAATGGCGTATCACCATGGATTCTGAGAATGAATCCATAAGTGCTATGGACGTATACCAGAAAGCTGAGCTGTCGGATGGCTTTAGAGCCATAGGGTGCAAGTGGGTATACAAGAGAAAGAAAGGAGCGCATGGAGAAATTACGGCTTTTAAAACCAGGCTGTTTGCAAAGGGTTATAGTCAGGAAGAAGGCATAGACTACAACGAAACCTTTTCACCCGTACCCATGCTCAAGTCTATCCGGATACTCCTTGCTATAGTTGCGCATATAGACCTCGAGATTTGGTAGATGGATGTCAAAACCACTTTTCTAAACAGTTACCTTGAAGAAGGTAGGGACATCTATATGCGGCAACCCGAGGGTTACATACGCAAGGGCGAAGAACATCTTTTCTGGAAGCTTAAGAAGTCCTTGTACGGACATAAGCCAGCTTCGAGGTCGTGGAACTTGCATTTCAACGATGTGATTAAATCCTAAGGATTTTCACAGTTGGAGAACGAAAGTTATCTGTACCGACTTTATGTCAGTGGGAGTGTGGTTTTCCTTGCACTATATGTGGACGACATATACCTATTTGGAAACAACGAGGGAGTGATGTTGAAAATCAAGATTTGGTTATTCGAACAGTTCCAAATGAAGGATTTCGGAGACGCTGGGTACATCCTTGCGATTAAGATCTTACGGGATCGTAAGAGAAGGATGTTAAGCTTATCCCAGACATCCTATGTGGATACTGTGATAGCCCGGTGCAGCATGCAACTCGCCAAGGAAGGCTTGCTACCTTTTAGACATGGCGTTCATCTTTCTAATGGGCAGTGTCCTGAGACACAGCGGGAGAAAGATGAGATGAGTCTTGTACCATACGGCTCTGCGGTGGGTAGTCTCATGTATGCGATGCTGTGTACCAGGTCAGATATTTATTATGCCGTTGGCACGGTAGCGAGATATCAGTCTAACCCTGGACGTGCGCACTGGACTGCGGTAAAGCACATCCTCAAGTACTTGAGGAGAACTAGGAATTACTGCCTGGTTTATCAAAGTGAGGATTTGTGCCCTGTGGGTTTTACAGATTCAGATTTCCAAGGGGACTAGGATAAGAAGAAATCGACCTCAGGATATGTGTTTACCTTGGGAGGTGGGGCTGTATCTCTGAGGAGCTCAAAGCAGAAATGCATTGCCGCTTTCGAAGCATCGAAAAAAGGGGTATAGCTTCGGAACTACCTTTTAGAGTTGGATGTGATTCCGAGCTAACCGAGGAGCATCACAATTTATTGTGATAACTCTGGTGCAGTGGCAAACTCAAAGAAACCACGGACTCACAAGGCAAGCAAACACATAGAGTGGAAGTACCATATCATATGAGAGATCGTATCGAGGGGCGATGTGCTGATCAAGAAGATTGACACTAGAGACAACCTAGCTGATCTATTTACAAAGAGCTTACCGCAGAAGGTTTATGAAAGACATATTCGCGAGCTGGGTCTGAAGTGCATGCCGACCACTGACAGTTGTTAATGTGATAGCCAGGCTAGATAGACGCACTGTATACTCTGTGATAGCTATTTTAATGCTTTGAGTATAAGTGGGAGATTGATGGGTTTTGTATACAGAAAGCATTTATTACAATTAGTATACGATTGACTTCCCAATGCATATGAACATCATATGACACCATAGCACCTTTTTATAATCTATAATCAACTAAATTACCCGTGGATTTCATGGGACATCGATGGGTAGAAATAATTAATCCTTACCTTAGCAATAAAAAAAACATGGAATGCTTAAACAATTTTATTGAGGTTATGTATGTGGAAAATTTCATATATATACAAGTTACAACCTTATGATATGTAATGGTGTGATAAATGATTGGTCTATGGCATGATTACGTACTTGCTTGCATGAGATTTTGAGAAATGAGATGAATGAAGGGAAGTATCATACAATGATTAAAATGGAATTGTGATTTAGGCCAGTTGGTCCTTTGTAACTGCTGAAACATTTAAACCTTATTAGAATGCCACCCCGAGGATGACCCCGTGTTAGAGCTCCACCACAAGCTGAGGTAGAAGAACCTGATGGGTTTTATATACTGAAAGTATTTATTATAATGAGTATACGACGGTTTATTTCTCCTATCTGTCAAACAAACTTAAATGTATGTAACAATGGTATCCTCTTGTCGCACCGATAGAGACGATCATACGGTGTGTTGTAGATCGCAGAAAACAATATGATCACTTGACCTAGTGAGGCATAAATATTATCACAGCCGAGACAGTGTTGAGAAAACGTCTGTCCGGATGGCTGCAGCATAGTCGGAAGAAGTAATCTTTCTTAGTTACTTGATATGTTGGTACGCGAGGGTGGCGTATTGATTAGACCACATTGAGATGTATTTGTCTGTCAGACATCAGCGAATACAAGATCTCGTTCTTGATTGAGTCCAAACCCTAATGAAGGTTCAGGGGTATGCACGGGTTGACTATTGCTTTGATTTGCCATGGTCGAGAGCCTATGTAACATGCTCGTATATCCGCACTTTGGGTAGTAGTAGTTCGTGTAGTACAGCCTGAGACTAAACTTAGGTAACCATATCCGAGTAATAGGATGGGGACTGATTGATGCTAAATCTGCATACAAATCATAGCATAGAGCAAATACATTTATAAAACCCAGAGGTTGTCGAACCCACAGGGATAGTGCTACGAAGGGAAATCATATACTGAACATAGATTTCAAAACTCTTGTTTGGGCAAATCAATTCAAAAGGATTTGGGTTTTTCAAAACAAATAACTAAAGAGATTAAATTCAAATATTAAAAAGCACAGATTCCAGGGAAATCTACCAATCTGATCAACATGCAAGATACAAATATTCAAACCCAGAAAAGATTTTTTTGGTGGAATATCTGTTAATGTGGAATTAATTCCTTGGTCAGGCAATTAAATCCTAAATTACTAACTAGTGGTTATCTCCTCTCGGTCTCAAACACACAAAGTTAATTAATTTCATAAAAATCCAGATTAATCCTACAATTGAAATCTTCTTGGTCGGACAGATAATCAAAAGTATTAAACCCTAACTTCTTGTTACTAACCTTCACCTCTCGGACCTTCGATTAATTAACTGAAACCTACCTCAATCTTCATCTCTCGATCCTTCGATGAGAATAGATTTTAAATAAAACATAGGATTTAAACCAATTAAAAAGGGTTTGAACAATTGAATCTAAACATGCATTACAGATGGAGACACCCTAGAACCTGTTTAGGGTTCTAGCCTAACATATTGAAAATAGACATAGCAAAGGAAATTAAAGATTGCATTAAAAAGTAAAGTTTTAACAAATAAAAGTAAAGAGGAATTTTAAAGAACATAAAGAAAACATAAAATAGAGTAAAAACTGTAAAGGGGCAAACTAAAAAGAAGGATGAAGGGTTTGAATTTTGATTTAATTATGAGTTTATATAGAAGTAGGGTTGAGGCCTTGGATGGATATCTTCAAAAGGTATGATTGATTGCTTCCAAATTGATGTATATCTTGTTCCCCAAGCAATTCTCGCCCAAAATATGTGAAAATCTCGCCAAATCTCGCCAAACAAGTCTGTCTCGGCCGAGATGGCCCTTGCCACGGCCGAGATGGAGAATTCGGCCCGGCCGAGATGGCTTCATTTCGGTCGAAACAGAGACGTTTCCGCCACTTCTGACCCTTCTGCGCAGTCTCACGGTTTTGGCCATTACTTTCGCATCCAAACTCCAATTGATCCGATTCCAGTTGCGTTGGAAAGCTAACTCAAAGATCTTTCAAATGCCATGCTCAATGAGCTCATATTCCAACGGTGGAAGAATTGGTGATTGTTTCTTTGAACACCTGCTGCTTTCGGTACGGGTTCTCCATTGGATTTGGCCTAAAACCTGCGAAATCTTACCATGGCAAGCATAACACCCTCTAATATATACTCATGCTCAGTTTATTCAAGAAAATATACTAAAATGCATAAAAGAAAAGAAAAACAATGCGATAAGAGAGTAGAAAAACGAGCTTATCAGGTATCCTCACCAGATTTTTGGATCGAGCAAGGGAACAGATCAAAAGATCAGATTTCTAGGAACACCATCAACGATCCACTGTCGTTATTCAATCCGCATTAGTTGAGGTATTTCTTTGAATCTATGTATTAAATTAAATAGGAGCATGCATAGGGCATTTATTATTTGTCATAATGTTTATTTTGATATCCATAAAATGAATCCGGGGTTAAAAATAAGTGGGCGATTCACGTCGCCTATTGTAGACTCAGTTCCTACATGTGGTATCAGAGCCAGGTTCGTATTTTATGGCTCTGTCAAAAAATAAATTTTGATAATTAGTTTATGCATGTTATTTAATTTCTCATGGATGGATTTCTTTGTCGTGGATGTTTTTGTTCTCGTGGCCGCTTTCTGGTTTTTGTTTTAAATCACGAGAAAACCCGTGATTAGATTGATAGGAAAATATGTAATAGATCTAGATCTGTTGTATATATTTTTTTATTTTTCAATCTGTAACCAAATGAGAGCGAAGAACAAGAACAGCACAAAGATGGTGTTTTTCCTGTGGGCTGGAAACAGACTCGGCCACGCGGAGCGGTGGGCCAGCGGCGGCAACCGCCGGAAGGCTCTACCGTAGACCGACGACAATAGTAGGTAGTGGCCGCACACCTCCTGTGCACGGCAGATCGCGCGGCTGTGGTCATCCCAGCCAGAATAGCAGCTCGCGATTTCTCATTTCTTCTTCTTTGCGGTGGCATTAGAGCTAGCTTTGGCCGGCGCAGGTCATTGCAGAGCTGTGAGAGCCGTGCGCTGGTGCGCACGGTGGTGGGAGGCGTTGGACGTGCGTTGCTTGACGGTGGTCGTGTGGCATTTTCTGCGTGCGCGAGTTCAATGACAGCTGCAGGCGTGAGCGACGCTCGTTGGTGAGCAGACAGGCGGCGGGGCTGCTGTTTCCTGTGGCGGCTGTGTTTGTGCTCCGGCGGCGGCGTTGATCCAGGCTGGAGGAGGTGGCGGCTGCAACCCTAGCAGCAATTAGGGTTTGCAGCAGCTAGGGCTAGGGTTTTCGGATCTGGGTTGGGCGCGGGCCCGATAGCTAGGAGGCAGCCCGAGCGGCTGAAAATTAGAGTTTCTACTGAAATTAGGGTTTTACAACCTAATGGGCCTAGAACCCTTATTTCTGGCCCAAACTGTTGTATTATTCGAGCCCAAAGATTGCAGATTCAAATTAAAGAGTGGGAGCCAAGTTTGAAGATCTGTATTAAAATTAAACCTTGTAATAGTTAGGTTTAATTTTTTATATACGTTGTAATTGTTGGGTTTGAGTCTACGATGGACAACACGAGTTGCCATTAATTAAATTCTTGCCAAGGATCGTTCTTAGGGTACCAGGAACAAATTTCAATTAAATAAACCATGCGATCTGGTGCATGCTCCTACAATATTAATTGCAGAGGATGGATTAGAGAATACCTGATTTCACCGTTTGATCTACAGATCTAGATCGGAGCCAACAACGATGAAATAGCCCTAGATCTGAGATAGAACGCCGGCTATGGACAGTGGTTCCTACAGATCTGACCTTCTGATCTGTTCCCTTGCTCCTTGGAAATCTGGTGAGGATTATCTACCAAGTTGAATCCGAGGTCTGGAGAAATCGATCAAGTTTCTCCCCTTCCGGATAGCCGCCGCCGTCTCTCCCCTTTTACTGATTATACTGAAGTCTAACTTGATCTGATGGAGAGAAGGCCTATATATAGTGTTAGGGTTTTGAGAAACCCTAACCCTAATGGGCTGTGAGCAGTTAATGGGCCAGACCAGGGATCAGATGCAAATAATAAAGTGGGCCCTCTTTATTAATTAATCCTTCCTCGTTCAACCCAGAACATAATTAATTAATAAAACATTATTTTAACCTTCACCACGGTAACAATGCTGACTCGCCCCTTTATTACCACGTTATTAGGAACGGGTTGCACCAAACTAACATGATCCACATATTTAAGGTTTTAGACATTCATTAATTAATTTGGCTTATGACAATCAGCCACAATTAATTAATCTCTTATTTCCTGAGTAATACCACTCACTCCTTTTCACTTATGCCTGAATTAAATAATTCAACCTGCAGGGTTTAGCATAATGAACCTTGTGAGCTCCTCAGGGAATGTCACCATCCTGAAACGGATATGCTTACCTAAACGTCCAGACTAAGCAGGCCACACACATATTGCCAACACCCAAAATACGGGTATAAGAGTACATGTAAGACTCGCCAGCATGGTAAATCAAAGTGTGGTCAATCTGTGTGTGCCCCTTATCCTTCAGTTAGGTTTAAGATCATAGGAAGTATGTTAGGGATCTGGCTCATTCATATGTCAATGAGAATGGCACATCCCACTGTTGATCCCATCAATACATCACCATGTACCGACACATCAAGTAGCTAGGATAAGCCCACTTATGAACCGATGTGTCGCAGCTTAGACCGACAGCCTATCCAGGGACTGTCTCAGCTGTGATACTGTTTATATCTCGCTAGGTCAAACGATTCATATGATCCTCTGTGATCTCCTACACACCATATGATCATCCCTATAGGCGAGATAATAGGATATTATGGTTCGTTGTATGTTTGTTTAATCAGATAGCGAGCATTGTTGCGGCAACATATATGAAGACCAGTGTACAAAACACTTAATCATATATGCTTTCAGTATATAATATCAACAGTAATTGCATTAAGGGGCCACGAGAATTTTTATTTTATTTGTTATATTCTCGTATCATGTGATTTATTATGTGCGCACTAGTAAATAATACGAAAGCAAGCTACTGCTTTTATTATTTATTTTTAAAATATGTTGTAGATAATAGGGAAGCATGTTACTGCTCTATTATTTACTGTTCAAAGCATGCTTTATGTGATTTATTTTATGTAGTAATTATGTCTATAAATTCCGGAATCATGTTGGGAAATATGATGGAATTTTAGATGTGACATACTTTATGGATCATAAAATAATCTGTGCGCATAAGAACCTTTTGAATGAAAAAGACTAAGCAAGATTTTTTTAATTAAAATCAACAAGATCTCCACAATGCGGTCTCTTATTAGAAGTGGGTGTAGGGTTTTCCCGTGAACCGAATCACCAAAACCAATTTGAACCGGATCGATTTATGGATTTTATGCATAATTAAATACAAAATAAAACCTAGCATGCTCCTATGAATTTAATACAATATTGTGGATTAAGAATTACCATAATTCCGTCGAGTCAGAACCGATCTTTTGCTTTTGAATTTCAAACTTGAATTCAACCACGCAATCCGATTTTATCTGTGGAACAATAAATTAGATCTCTAATTTCTTAGAATAAAAATCGAAAACAAAAAGGGAAGAAAGAAATCTGTTGTTCTCCAGATTAGATCTTCAGATCTGTATCCCGGTGCTGATCAGATATTTTACTGGTGAGGACTCCATAGATATGTGGCTTGAGCAGGACTAGAATCAAAATTCTCCTCCTGTGACAATGAAGTCGGCGCCCCCTCTCTCTCTGCCCTAGGGTTTTGACTGATTTGAATAATCACACTTGTGTCTAGGGTTTTCAGAGAGAGTGGTCTATTTATAGACCCAGGGTTTTATCCCTAATGGGCTACTGGGCTAAATTCAGCACACTTATTTGGGCCAGACCTAGGACCTAATGCAAATAATAAAGTGGGCCTATAAATTAATTAATTCCCATGTCCACAACCCAGGACACAATTAATTAATTAATATTAGTTCTTTTTCACCACAGAATTAATACTGACCTACCCCTTTATTACCACGTTATGAGAACGAGCTGCATTAATTGAGAATCCCCATATTTAAGGTTACCGGACATCCATTAATTAATCGGAGCCTCTGACAAGCTCTAACTATAATTAATTAATATCTTATTATTCCTGAGTAGTACCACTCAATCCTAATCACTCGTGCCTGAACTTAATCAGCCTGCAGGACTTTGGCACAATGAATGTTATTGAGCTCCTTAGGGAATGTCCCCATCCTATTACTCGGATGTGGTTACCAAACCTCAGTCTCAGGTGGTACTACATGAATTGCTGTTACCCAAGATGCGGACATACGAGCACGTTATTTAGGCTCTCCACCATGGCAAGTCAAAGCAACAGTCAACCCGTGCAAACCCCTGAACCTTCGTTAGGGTTTGTACTCAATCAATATAACGAGATCTTTTATTTGCTGATGTCAGACAGACGAATATATCTCACTGCGGTCCATCAATACGGCACCTCTGTGTACCAGCATGTCAAGTAACCAAGACAGACTACTTATTCTGACAATGTCGCAGCCATCCAGACAGACGTATCCTCATACACTATCCCGGCTGTGATCAGGTTTATGTCTCACTAGGTCAAGTGATCATACTGTCTTCTGCGATCTACAACACACCATATGATCATCCCTATCGGTGAGACAAGAGGATACCATTTTTCATACATGTAAGATTGTTAACAGATAGGAGAAATAAACCGTTGTATACTCAATATAATAAATGCTTTCAGTATACAAAACTCATCAATCTCCCACTTATACTCAAAGCATAACTTAGCTATTACAGAGTATACAGTCCGTCTATCTAGTCTGCTGTCTCTTTAACCACTGTCAGTGGTCGGCATCCACCTCAAACCCAGCTCATGAATATGTCTTTCGTAAAGCTCTTTGTAAATGGATCAGCAAGATTGTCAGCAATGTCAATCCTCTTAATCAGCACATCGCCCCTCGATATTATTTCTCGTATGATATGGTACTTTCTCTCTATGTGTTTGCTTGCCCTGTGAGACTGCGGTTCCTTTGAGTTTGCCACTACACCAGAGTTATCACAATAAATTTTGATCCTCCTCGGCAAACTAGGGATCACGCCCAACTCTAAAAGGTAGTTTCGGAGCCACACCCCCTCTTTCGAAGCGTCGAAGGCGGCGACATATTCCGCCTCCATGGTGGAGTCAGCAATGCATTTCTGCTTTGATCTCCTCTAAGATATAGCTCCACCTCCCAGGGTAAACACATATCCTGAGGTCGATTTCTTCTCATCCTGGTCCCCTTGGAAATCCGAGTCCGTATAACCCACAGGGCACAAATCCTCACATTGATAAACTAGGCAGAAATTCCTAGTTCTTTTCAAATACTTGAGGATGTGCTTTACAGCAGTCCAGTGCGCCTGTCCAGGGTTAGACTGATATCTTGCTACCATGCCAACGGCATAACAGATATCTGGCCTGGTACACAGCATCGCATACATGAGGCTACCCACAGCCGAAGCATATGGTACAAGACTCATCTCATCTTTCTCCCACTGTGTCTGAGGACACTGCCCACTAGAAAGATGAACGCAATGTTTGAAAGGTAACAACCCTTTCTTGGCGAGTTGCATGCTGAACCGGGCTGTCACAGTATCCACATAGGATGTCTGGGAAAAGCTCAACATTCCTCTCTTACGATCTCGTAAGACCTTAATCCCAAGAATGTAGCCAGCTTCTCCCAAATCCTTCTTTTGGAACTATTCGGATAACCAAGCCTTGATTTTCAACATCACTCCCTCGTTAATTCCAAATAGGATTATGTCATCAATGTATAGTGCAAGGAAGACCACGCTCCCACTGACACAAAGTCGGTAAACACAACTTTTGTTTTCCAATTGTGCAAATCCATAGGATTTAATCACATCGTTGAAACGTAAGTTCCACGACCTTGAAGCTTGCTTAAGTCCATACAAGGACTTCCTAAGCTTCCAGACAAGATGTTCTTCGCCCTTGCTTATGTAACCCTCGAGTTGCTGCATATAGATGTCCCTACCTTCTTCAAGGTAACCGTTTAGAAAAGCGGTTTTGAAATCCATCTGCCAGATCTCAAGGTCCATATGCGCAGCTATGGAAAGGAGTATCCGGATGGATTTGAGCATGGCTACGGGTGAAAAGGTTTTTTCATAGTCAATGCCCTCTTTCTGACTATAACCCTTTGCCACCAGCCTGGCTTTAAAAGCCGTGATCTTTCCATCCGCCTCTTTCTTTCTCTTGTATACCCATTTGCACCCTATGGCCCTAAAGCCATCTGGCAAATCAGTTTTCTCATATACATCCATAGCAATTATGGATTCTATCTCAGAATCTATGGCGACATGCCATTTGGCAACATCATTGTCCTGCATTGCCTCTTCGTAAGTCAGTGGGTCAGAGTCCTCATGTCCGTCTTCCGGGCTCAAGTCTGAAGACTCACCCACGAACATGTATCTTTCCGGCTAGAAAATAACTCTCCCACTACGATGAGGCATCGGTGCCGTGTCAGTAGTAGGTGCAGTAACTTGTGGTCCTGCACCTTGCACTGAAGAACGTGTCTGTGGTGTTGTGCCTCTCACAGGTGCACCCACATTTACACGTTCCCCTTCCCTTGGAATTGCGTTCTCGTTCTCAATTTCTTGAAGAACGATAGCACTCCTTGACTTATGATTACTCACATACTCGTCGTCCAAGAATCTAGCGTTGGTGCTAACAACGACTCTTTGACTCTCAGGACAGTAAAAGTAACCACATTTCGTTTGCCTGGGATACCCTACGAACAACATTACTTTTGACCTGCTTTCTAACTTATCAGATTCCTTCGACAGTATGTGTGCCGGACAGCCCCATACTCTAAACTTGCACAAACAAGGTTTGCGACCAAGGAAGAGCTCAGAAGGCGTCTTAGGAACTAATTTAGAAGGCACCACATTAAACACGTAAGCTACTGTTACCAATGCGTAGCCCCAAAACAAAATTAGTAAGTTTGCATAACTCATCATTGATCTTAACATCTCTAGAACAGTCATATTTCTTCTTTCAGCTACACCGTTTTGCTGGGGAGTACCCGGTGCAGTCCACCGGGATGTAATCCCATTTCCTGACAAATATTGCAGGAACTCATTACCGAGGTATTCGCCACCGCGGTCAGATTGCAATGACTTGATAGTTTTCCCGACCTTGTTTTCTACTTCAGCCTTGAACTCTTTGAATTTCTCAAAGCATTCAGACTTGTAGCGAAGCAAGTAAACGTATCCGTACCTTGAGTAGTCGTCAATAAAAGTGATGAAGTACTCGTATCCTCCACGAGCCTTCGTGGACATCGGTCCACATAAGTCAGAATGGATCAATTCCAACACTTCCTCTGCTCGAGACTGACTAGCCTTGAAAGGCCTAGTTGATATCTTGCCCTCGATGCAGGATTCGCAGACTTGATAAGGTACAGCCCGGACTAAGTCCAATGTACCGTCATCTGCAAGTCTCTGAATCCACTTCAAGCTGATGTGACCCAGTCTAAAGTGCCAGAGATATGTAAGATCCTCATCAGAAGAAGTTAAAACAGAATCATCAAAGTACAAGGTGAAATTTTCAATGGCAGCTGCACTGACTTGTGCTGCGTTCCCCATCGAGATGGTAACCTCGTCATTCTTCAGCACCCTCCTTGGTGTGAACCTCTGCAAAATGTAACAAACATGATCAGTAGCTTGATCGATGCTAAATCTGCATACAAATTATAGCAAAGGGCAAATAAATTTATAGACAACCCAGGGGTTGGTCGATCCCACAGGGATAGTGCAACGAAGGAAAATCATATACTGGTTATTGTTTTCAGATCTTTTGTTTGGGTAAATCAATTAAAAAGGGTTTTGAGTTTTTTTCAAAGCAAGAAAATTTAAGGGATAAAAACAAATATTAAAAAGCACAGATTCTAGGGAAATCTACCAATCTGATCAACATGCAAGAATTAAATATTCAAACCCATAAAACACAATTTTGGTGGAAAACCTTTTATTGTGGAGTTAATTCCTTGGTCGAGCAATTAAAACCTAAATTACTAATTAGTGATCTATCTCCTCTCGGTCTCAAAATACACCAATTAATCAATTTCATAAAAATCTTGATTTTCCTACAATTGAAATCTTCGTGGTCAGACAGATAATCAAAAGTATTAAACTCTCACTTCCTATTATTGATTTTCACATCTCGGTCCTTCAATCAATAACTAAAACCTATTCCAATTTTCATCTCTCGATCCTTCAATTGAAAATAGATTTGAAATAAAATCAAAGAGTTTAAACCAAGGGTTTGAATAAATAAATCTAAACTAGTATCACAGAAGGAGAAACCCTAGAACCTGTTTAGGGTTCTAGCCTAACATATTGAAAGTAAACATTGCAGAGAAAAATAAAGATTGCATTGAAAAGTAAATAAAAAGTAAAGAGGAATTCTGACAAAAACTAAAGGAAAACAGAAAAATAAAGGAAAACTAAAATAAAAGCTGAAGAGGTTCTTAATTCTGAGCTATTGGAGAGTTTATATAGTAGTAGGGTTGAGATATCTTCAAAAGGTATGATTGATTGCTTCCAAATTGATGTATATCTTGTTCTCCAAGCAATTCTCGCCCAAAATATATGAAAATTTTGCCAAATCTCGCCAAAACAGTCTGTCTCGGCCGAGATGGACCTTGCCCCGGCCGAGATGGAAAATTCGGCCCGGCCGAGATGATTTGATTTCGGCCGAAACAGAGACGTTTCGCCACTTCCGACCCTTCTGCGCAGTCTCACGGTTTTGGCCATAACTTTCGCATCCGAACTCCGATTCCAGTTGCGTTGGAAAGCTAACTCAAAGATCTTTCAAATGCCATGCTCCATTAGCTCAGATTCCAACGGTGGAAGGATTTGTGACTGTTTCTTCGAACATCTGCTGCTTTCGGTACGGGTTCTCCATTGGATTTGACCTAAAACCTGTAAAACCTCACCATGGCAAGCATAATACCCTCTAATATACACTCATGCTCAGTTTATTCAAGAAAACATAATAAAATGCATAAAATAAAGGAAAAACAAAGTGATAAGTGAGTAGAAAAACGAACTTATCATAGCTCCAGTATCCACTACCCACGAATAAGTAGAAACCTATGCTAAACATGTTTCCGTTACAAATGCAAATGACATACCTTGTCCCTTAGCATTCGGACAATCCACCTTTCCGCATCCAGCACACTCGTTCTTCATTGGAGTGACCTTGACTCTCCTCCCCTTCCTAGACTTGCTATCATTGCCTTTTTTCCATAACTTGCTCTCAGCACCATCGTCTCCAACCTTAGAGGTTCTCGAACCAGTACTAGAACAAGACAAAACAGGTTTCCGTGCTCTCATGGTGGATTGCTCTACTACAAGGTCCTCAAGTAGCTCATGCAGAGCATACTCTCCCTTTGTAGCAGCAACCACCTTAAAGTCATAATAGGATTCCGGAAGAGAATTAAGGATAATATCAATCTCGCCTTGCGCACTGATATTACCTCCCCGCACAATAAACTATTTCATGAGGTCAATTATAGACATCATGTGCGTAGTCACTGAACTATCCTCAACCATCTTCTTGAACACAAGATTGTGCACAAGCTTACAGTTAATAGTTCACTCCACTTTGCCAAAGGCTGTCGAGAGTTCCTTCCAAAGCTCTCCAGCCCTTTCGAGGTGTTCATACTTATGCCTTAATTCTCTAGACAGGGAACCCGTGATGAGCCAGAAGGCAAACTCATCAGCATCTTCCCATCTTTCATAGAATTCAAGCTCCAGCTCGCACACTCCTCTTTGAGAGCGCAACAGTGGATCCATGTAAAGAACATGTGCTTGATTTTTCAGATAAATGATGTGTTTGATGCAAAAACTCCATTCAGGAAAGTTTGGACCAGTTAGAGTATTGAGAGCAAGTAAATGATCGACAGTAGACATAGACATATCTGAAACAATAAAGAATCTTAAATATGAACATACATGTAGAACTTCGAAAACAAATGCATTGAAAACGTTTTAATAAATCAAATACAAATGTTTTCCACTAATTACCCAAGAGTTCCCACCGCAAGCTACACTCGTAGATGTTTACGATGTCAACCACAACCAGAACTACGGGTTTTAAGCCCCAATCCATTTAATTTCACTACTATGTCAGGAAGCTTTTGACACTAGAAATTAATAATTAGTGAAAACCTTAGACCAAGCCATCTCTCAAGAACAGGGATGCAATTCTTGCATTATATTCTAAGATGCTTCTAAGCAATTAACCACAAATTTAACTCCGGCCAAAAGAGACAGTTTAGCATGGCACGTAACCATACTGCATAGCCCTTAAAGCTTTTGTTATCTATAATTTAAATCAATCCTAGAATACTTGTGAAAGAGATCTATGCAAGCTACACTCGTAGACGTTTACGCAAAGCCCTCCCACTATTCACATGATTTAAATTGTTTGTCTAGAAATCCCAACAACCGTACCCATGCACCTCTAGGAACTAGCAAGCTACACTCGTAGACGTTTACTAGAACGAGAGATACACTTAAAGCCTATGACCGCTTTGTGGAGGTCTGTTGATTTTAATTAAAAAAAATCTGCTTAGTATTTTTCTTTTAAAAGGTTTCTTTACGCGCACACATAATTTCTTCGTCATTATATTTCCCAAATTTTTGCATGTAATAATACAAGCCCAGAAATTCCCAAAATATAATCCAACAAAAGAAATTAATCACATAAGCATGCTTGGAAAGCTGTAAATAATAAAAGCGATAAATCATGATTTTCCTATTATCAACACATGCTTAATTGCGCACATAAATAAATCACATATCATACGAGGACAAATAAGACAAACAAAAAATTCCTCGTGGCCCAAAAATAGAAAAAAAAATTCTATCTATTACAATTTGAATTTGAATTTAATTTGAATAGTTCCAAATTTTTTCAAATCTTCAAAGGGCCCCCAAATCTTGATTCATCAAATCTTTTAGGATTTAGGCCTTTGTGATCTGATGATTTGCCCTAACCCTAATGCAAACCCTAGGGTTTACACTGGATTGCACAAATCACCAAATCACGAGCCACCGCCGCAGGGACAGCAGCAGCCGACGACAGCCACCACCGCTGCCGTCCGCCGCCACCCCAACAGCCGGTCCGCCACCGCGCCTAGCTGCCGCACGCGCTCACCCTGCGGGCTCGCGCGCGAGTGCACTGTGCACCTGCAGCTCCGTCCGTGCAGCCCGCGCGCCCTGTGCCACGCGCCTGCCGCCATGTCCAGCCACCCGCCGCCGGCCGCTCACAACGCACGACCTCGCGTACCGCCGCCCACGCTGCCGCGGCCTGCTGCACGTGCACGCGGCCTCCTGCCGCCTCCGTGCACCGCCCTTCGTCGGCTCCGTCTTCGTTCTTTGTCCCCGACCCGTCCAAATAAATTTGAAAAATTACAGAACAACTATTTTATTAAAATTTTCAAATCTACACTAATCATGGATTTTCTCATGATTTTACAAAAAACAATTCAGCCCTACACGG
This sequence comes from Plectranthus barbatus, assembly GCA_026898455.1. Lineage (NCBI taxonomy): Eukaryota > Viridiplantae > Streptophyta > Magnoliopsida > Lamiales > Lamiaceae > Plectranthus > Plectranthus barbatus. Next base: position 179,271 of record JAPKLW010000775.1, read on the forward strand.
ATAAACCTCCGCGGGCTGAATCACACGGGTTGCCACGAGGAACAAAAACCATCCAAAACAATAAATTCATACATACATGCATATTAAATTTAATTAAACATAAAAGAGCCATAAATCAAGAACCTGGCTCTTATACCAATTGTAGGGTTTTCCCGTGAACCGAATCACCAAAACAAATTTGATACGGATCGATTTATGGATTTTATGCATAATTAAATACAAGATAAAACGTAGCATGCTCCTATGAATTTAATACAATATTGTGGTTTGAGAATTAACGTAATTCCATCGAGTCTGAACCGATCTTTTGCGTTTGAATTTCCAACTTGAATTCAACCATGCAATCTTATTTTATCTGCGGAACTAGAAATTAGATCTCTAATTTCTTAGAATAAAAATCGAAAACAAAAGGGGAAGAAATAAATATGTTGTTCTCCAGATTAGATCTTCAAATCTGTATCCCGGTGCTGATCAGATCTACTACTGGTGAGGACTCCGTAGATCTGTGGCTTGAGCAGGACCAGAATCGAAATTCTCGTCCTCTGACAATGAAGTCGGCTCCCCCTCTCTCTCTGCCCTAGGGTTTTGACTGATTTGAATAATCACACTTGTGTCTAGGGTTTCCAGAGAGAGTGGTCTATTTATAGACCCAGGGTTTTATCCCTAATGGGCTACTGGGCTCAATTAAGCACACTTATTTGGGCCAGACCTGGGACCTAATGCAAATAATAAAGAGGGCCTATAAATTAATTAATTCCCATGTCCACAACCCAGGACACAATTAATTAATTAATATTAGTTCTTTTTCACCAAAGAATTAATACTGACCTACCCCTTTATTGCCACGTTATGAGAACGAGCTGCATTAATTGAGAATCCCCATATTTAAGGTTACTGGACATCCATTAATTAATCGAAGCCTCTGACAAGCTCTTACTAAAATTAATTAATATCTTATTATTCCTGAGTAGTACCACTCAATCCTTATCACTCGTGCCTGAACTTAATCAACCTGCAGGGCTTTGGCACGATGAATGTTATTGAGCTCCTCAGGGAATGTCCCCATCCTATTACTCGAATATGGGTACCTAACCCTAGTCTCAGGCGGTACAACACGAATTGTTGTTACCCTAGTTGCGGATATACGAGCACGTTACTTAGGCTCTCTACCATGGCAAGTCAAAGCAACAGTCAACCCGTGCAAACCCCTGAACCTTCTTTAGGGTTTTGACTCAATCAATATAACGAGATCTTGAATTCACTGATGTCAGATAGATGAATACATCTCACTGCGGTCCATCAATACGCCACCTCTGCGTACCAGCATGTCAAGTAACCAAGACAGACCACTTATTCCGACAATGCCGCAGCCATCCAGACAGACGTCTCCTCATACGCTGTCTCGGTTGTGATCAGGTTTATGTTTCACTAGGTCAAGTGATCATACTAATGTCTTCTGCGATCTACAACACGCCGTATGATCATCCCTATCGGTGAGATAAGAGGATACCATTGTTCATACATGTAAGATTGTTAACAGATAGGAGAAATAAACTGTTGTATGCTCATTATAATATATGGTTTCAGTATACAAAACCCATCAGTGGGCAGTGAAGTTAGTAGATGCCTACACGACCGTAGCCTTCTAGCTTTATTTGTTCATAAGTTCTAATAAATGAGTTTTCTAAATAAAACATTTAAACATGTGAGAAGTGGACAGTGAAGTGAGTAGACGTCTACACGACCATAGCCTGCTTACTTTATTTGTTCATAAGTTCTCTAGGATTGTTTTAAATAAGATAACAAAGGTTGTAAGAGGCATCCGTCATGGGTCTAGTACATATGACAAATCATCCTTTTAACTTCCGGAGTTAGAATTGCGGTCAAATGCTTAGATGTTGCATGAGTACTAACTCATGAATGATGTCCTTGCTCAGATAGGTTGAACATGGTCTTAGTTTTATCTCCGATTATTAATTTCATTTGCCGGTGAATATCTGGCATGGATTGAAATTAAAGACTGGAACTTAAAAGAGCAGTCTTGTTTGGTGGTGGTTGTAAACGTCTTCGAAAGGAGCTTCCAGTAATGCACCTAGGCCATTGGGGGAAACAATTGTATTTGTTTATCAAAAGGTTACAATGCATATTTGTTTCAATGTTCTGCATGTATGTTCTTACTTTAATCAATTATTATTTTTAGATATGTCTACGAACAAAGTCATCAATATCTTGGCACAAAATAAATTAACTGGTCTGAATTTCCTGGAATGGAAGCGCAACTTCGATTATATCCTAGTTGCAGAGGAACATCGATTTGTTCTTAACACTCCGTGTCCAGCTGTCCCCACTGCTGAGTCAACTGATGTGGAGCGGAACCTCTATGACAAGTGGGTCAAGTCTAATAATGTGGTCAAGTGCTACATGATGACCAATATGTCTAAGGTGCTCAAGCAACTACATCAGCACTATGACATAGCAGCTGAGATTATGTATAGTCTCACAGTTACTTATGGGGAATCAGATAGAGCTGTCAGATTTAAGCTCATGAGAGAAATCGTGAGTTGTAAATTGACTGATGGTAGCTCAGTGAGGGAGCACGTTGTTTCCATGACTCACCTCATGGATGAACTGACGTTGCATGGAGGAGGTATTGACGGGGAAGCCCAGGATGATATCATACTCAACTCACTTCCGAAGTCTTTTGAGAACTTTAGACTGAATGTTGTCATGAGTAAAAAGGAGTACACTCTTAATGAGTTACTTTGTGATCTCATCGCAGTTGAATCAGTCATGCAACCAGAAAAGGTAGTCTTGGATTCTTCCGATAGTCGCCCTGCTTCATCGAAAGGAAATAAAGGGGTGATTGGAAAGAAATTCAAGAAGACAGCCCCTAGAAGTAAAAGTTCTGAGAAAAAGAAGACCGTGACACCGGGAAAGAAGGGCAAGTGTTTCCGTTGTGGCCAAACTGGTCAATGGAAGAAGGATTGTTTGACCAAGCGGGTTGGACAAGGTACGTCATTAGCATTTGTAACAGGAACATGTTTAGCATCTGTTTCTACCCATTCGTGAGTAGTGGATACTGGAGCTACTGATCATGTTTGTTACACTTTGCAGGGATTGAGGCCGACAAGGCAGCTGAATGATGACGAGGTGACGATCTCCATGGGTAATGTTGCTTGTGTGTCTGCAGTAGTAGTTGGAGATGTTACATTATGCTTTCAAGACAATGTTTGATTTTAAGAGACATTTTGTATGTGCCGGATTTTTTGTGGAACCTCATTTCTATTTTCCATTTAATAAATGATGGATTTTAAGTTATTTTTGATAGTCATGTTACTATCAATGGTAGTAACGGTGTTATCTATCGTGGTTTACAGAAAGGCTCTCTTTATATCATAACTTGTTTGCATGAATCTTCCGTGAATGCTGCATATAACTCATTTAATCATAAAAAGAGAAAGTTTTCATCTTCTGATGAGGATCTTACATATCTAAGGCATCTAAGACTTGCACTTGGTACCAAGGGACTTGACGAAATCATCATAAGAATCAGAGAGAGAGTGCAGGACGATATTGACTTTAGCCCGTCTAGGGATCCGTCCACCTCTCCTTCTGTACCTTCTCATGATTTCCATCATGCTGTCAAGATGCAGAGACAACGAACTCCCATCAGTCATCTTCTTGCAGACCAGGTCTTCCACAAGACTGTAACTGATAGTTCGTCTCACCTTCCCATATACTCTTATTAGATCCCTCCATATCTCAACAAAAGATTGGTACTGATCGTACTTGAGCCTTAGTTCTCTGGATAGAGTTTTCTTAATGAGAATGCGGGCAAACTCATCAGAAATCCTCCATCATTCATAGAACAGTCGCTCATAACCAGTGCAATTCCAATACTTGGGAGATAAAGGACCCATATAGAGTATACGAGAATGATTTGCAATGTGGAGTATTTCCATGAAGCAAAACTTCCACTCAGGAAAATTCGGACCGGTTAAAGGATTTGATGTCAAGAGATAAATGATACGATGAATAGACATATCTGAAAACAATAAATTAAAATACCAATTAAAACATAGTCGCAAAACATTGAAACAATTAAATATTGAAACCTTATGATAAAGCAATATTAGTCTCCAATTATTAATTCCATTTGTCTAAGGAACCAGGGCATGGATTGGAATTAAAGGACTGGAATTGAAAGATGCAGTCTGGTTAGGTGTTTTATTGCAAGCCACACATGTGGACGTTTACAACAAAACACCTAACCAGACTGCATCTTTCAATTCCAGTCCTTTAATTCCAATCCAGGCTCGGGTTCCTTAGACAAATGGAATTAATAATTGGAGACTAACTTAAGACCATATTATCCTACTGAGCAGGGACTTCACATATGACTTATACTCTGGACAATATCTAAGCTAGCTTACCACCAAAGCCAACCCTCCCATATAAGGACACACCCGATTCCTTATAATAAGGTTGTCTCATTTAATTCAATCCCTAGAGAACTTATGAAAATTCAATACGCAAGCTACACATGTAGACGTTTACGCATGAACTCCCACTTCTCACATGAAATAAATGTTTGTTTTAAGAAATCCTATCTATTAGAACTTATGAACAATGAATTAAGTAAGCTACACATGTAGACGTTTACCTAATAAATTATTCACTTCCAATAAAGTATCGCTTTGTGGAGGTCTTAGTAAATTATGAGCTTAGTAATTTTTAGTTCATAAGGTTCAATTGCACAGATTATTTTATGTAGCCATAATTATAACATTGCTAAAATTCTATCATGCAAAGCATGAACCCCGAATTTATAGTCATAATTAATTACATAAAATAAATCACATAGCATGCTTTAAAGCTGTAAATAAAAGCAGTAAACGTGCTCCTATTATCTACAACATGCTCATATGCTGCGCAATTAAATTAAACACATATATCATGCGAAGACAAATAATAAAGCAAATAAAATTGTCCTCGTGGCCCCATGATATAAAACAAAATAAATCTAACTATTACTAGTTGGAATTTATTTTACAGATCTTCGACTGGGCTCCCACTACTTGAATTGATATCTGGATTTATTTTCTGAACATGGGTGTCCAAGATTTGATCCATCAGAAAATTGGACAATTGGGCCAGTTAACAAGATCGCGGGCCTAGGCACACATTGCAAGCCCAATAGCCCGCGAGAACTCGGCCCGACGAGCCACCATCGGTCAAACACCATCGCCGGCGACCCGCCGTCGTCGTGAGGGCTCTCGGCATGCACAACAGCCATGTACGTACGTGCATGGATGTAGTCCGCGATACCGCCTCCTCCGACCGTTGCCCATTTCGCATACCGCCGCCTCGGCTTGCCCCGACCATCGCCCGAACCGCCGTTCACTCTTCTTCTCCTTCACCGGCCTCCGTGACTCGCCAGAATTGCGCAAGGATCAAACCGGGGTCGCGCGAACCACACAAAAAACCCTAGGGTTTTTCGCGTCCGGCCGCACGCCCAGCCGCCATCCCAGCCCGCGTCGCCGGCACCGAACCACCGCCACACCACTGGATCGCGCCGCCACCGTCCGGGGAGCGCCCACCTGCCGCCGCGAACGCGTGCAGGGCTGCGCGGGTACTGGCGCGCGTGCGCGCGAACATTAGGGTTCCGCCGCGCTGCGCGCCCCCGTCGCGCCCTGACCGCCGTCATCCGAGCCTCCGGCAGGGTCCTCGCCACCCCGCGTCACCGTCCCGCGAGCCCCCGCACCGTCGCCTGGCCGGCTGTGGGCCGCACGGCTGCTGCCCATCGCGTGCGCGCACCGCGCCCTGAAACCCTAGGGTTTCCGCGCGGCTGCGCCGCCATCCGGGCCGCCGTGCCCCTCGCCGCGCGCGCGACCGCCGTGCATGGCCTGCTGCCGTGCCGGCGCTGTCGTGTGCCGTCGTGCGGTCTTGCGTTCTTCGCGTTCTTCGTTCTTCGTGTTCATCGTGTTCTTCGTTCTTCGTTTTACAGATTTAATTTTTTGAAAAATAAAATTACATTGAATAATTCTTATTACAATCTAAAATTCTAATCTAACCACGGATTTATCTCGTGGGTGAAAAACGAATCCATATAAATGGGCGGATTAACCCGAGGAACCACGAGGACGAAAAACATAAGATCAATCCATAAACCATCCATTGCATGCAATCAATAATAATAATCATGCATGTTCATAGGCAATATTATTTTTCTGATAGAGCCAATTAATTAAACCTCGCTCTGATACCAAATGAAGGGATTCGTGAACTGAATCACGAAGTCCGTTTGCCAAGGGTCGTTAATTGGAATATCAAAAATAAATTGCTATGCCTATGAACAATCCTAGCTTGCTCCTATATTATTATGCATAAGAAGGTTATGCGGAATACCTGGATTGAAGAACAATGAAGAACACGTGCGCGGAGATGCCCTTTGATCTTTCCCACGCACCAAGATTTAATTTCCTAACAGATTGAGGAAATTAATCTAAAGAAAGTAAATCAATATTTTCGAAAATAAGAGGAGAGAGAAGAAGAAGAATCCTCCTGATCTGATCTTCTGATCTGTATCCCAACTCGATCAGAAAATCTGGTGAAGATTATCTATCAGATTCTTTGCCCGGTTGAGAAGCAGAATTTCCTCCTCGTATCTCAAACTCAATCGATCACCACAGCTCCCAATGCTCTGGTTTGCTGTGTGCAACTTGTGATCTTATGAGTAGTAGGTGTAGTGAGTTCTGAGGTTCTGAGGCCTATTTATAGGAAATTCTAGGCTTCTATTGGGCTTGAGTTATTATGGGCCGGACCAGGGACCAGAATGCAAATAGCAAATAAGGCCTATCAATTAATTAATTCCCATATTCAACCCAGAATATAATTAATTAATTAATATTGATTCATGCCACCAGAGAATCAATACTGTCCTACCTATTTGCTACCACGTTTGAGGAACGGGTTGCATTGGACTCGGTTTATCCCCACATTTAAGGTTACAGACATTCGTTAATTAATTTAAGCTCTGACAAGCTATTTAATTAATTAACATCTTTAATTCCTGAATCAATCCACTCAAACCTTTTCACTTATGCTTGAACTTAATCAGCCTGCAGGACTTTAGCATAACGAACCTTTTGAGCTGTTCAGGGAATGTCACCATCCTATACTGGATGTGGTTACCTAGTTCAGATACCAGACAGTCATACACAGATTGATATCACCCAAGACTGCAGAGAGTACAGGTTCATCTAGAACCCTCTCTACAACTCAAAGTGATATACAATATATGTATACTTCTGTATCCTCATATAGGTTTAAGATTCCATCGAGTCATAAAGATCTAGATTCTTTTAATGTCAGATAAAAGAATCAATCTTGACTTAGGTCCTCATCAATGTGTGCCCCACACCAGCATACCAAGACATCCAAGATAAGATGCTTATCCGCATATGCTGCAGCCTACACCGACAGTTTATCCTGGAACTGTCTCAGCTGTGATGACTATTTATATCTCGCTAGGTCAAACGATCCATACGATCTTCCATGATCTCCTACACACCGTATGATCTCCCTATCGACGAGATAATAGGATAATTGTGTTTGCGACACATGTTTGTTAATTCAGACAGGAGATGAACATACAACAATTATGATTCCCAGTATATTAACCAATAAACCTTGTACATAATATACCAATCATAATGCTTTCAGTATATAAATCCATCATAACGAACCTTTTGAGCTGTTCAGGGAATGTCACCATCCTATACTGGATGTGGTTACCTAGTTCAAGTACCAGCTAGTCATACACAAACTGCAATTACCCAAGATACAGATATACATGCTCAACTAGAGCCTTTCACTGCAACTCAAAGTAATACGCAATCTGCATAGAGATCTAGATTCCTTTAATGTCGGATAAAAAAATTGATCTCGACTTAGGTCCTTATCAATGTGTGCCCCACACCAGCATAGCAAGCCATCCAAGATAAGATGCTTATTACTGCGTATGCTGCAGCCTACACCGACAGTTTATCCTGGAATTGTCTCAGCTGTGATAACTATTTATATCTCGCTAGGTCAAACGATCCATACGATCCTCCGTGATCTTCTACACACCGTATGATCTCCCTATTGATGAGATAAGAGGACAATTGTGTTTGCGACACATGTTTGTTAATTCAGACAGGAGATGAACATACAACATTTATGATTCCCAGTATATTAACCAATCGACCTTGTACATAATATACCAATCATAATGCTTTCAGTATATAAATCCATCAATCTCCCACTTATACTCAAAGCATTATACAGGTGCTTTCCAGAGTATAATGCGTATAAACTAATCTAGCTATTACATCAAACATTCTACGTGGATAGCTTTGCCCTCAGCCCAAGGTTACGTACATGCATCTCGTAGACCTTTTGAGGCAGAGCCTTTGTGAATGGATCCGCTAGATTATTTCTTGTATCAATCTTCTCTACTAGCACATCACTCCTTGCTACAATTTCTCGTATGATATGGTACTTCCTTTCAATGTGTTTTGTCGCTCTGTGAGTTCGTGGTTCCTTTGAATTATCCACAGCTCCCGAATTATCACAGTATATTGTGATTGTCTTGGGCAGCTTAGGAATCACGTCCAACTCCAGAAGGAAGTTTCGAAACCATACCGCTTCTTTCAAAGCTTCAGAAGCTGCCACATATTTTGCTTCCATGGTGGAGTCCGCAATGCACTTCTGCTTTGCACTCCTCCATGATATGGCCCCACCTCCCAATGTAAACACATAGCCAGAGGTGGACTTCTTTTCGTCTCGGTCTGCCTGGAAATCCGAATCAGTATAACCCACATGGCACAACTCCTCACACTGATAGACGAGACAATAGTCTCTAGTCCTTTTCAGGTATTTGAGTATGTGCTTTACCACGGTCCAATGCGCCTGTCCAGGGTTAGACTGGTATCTCGCTACCATGCCTACAACAAAGCAGATATCTGGCCTCGTACATAGCATTGCATGCATGAGGCTCCCCACGGCCGATGCATACGGCACGTTCCTCATTTCATCTTTCTCCCTTTGTGTCACCAGACACTGATCCTTGGAAAGATATATGCCATGTCCGAAGGGTAACAGACCTTTCTTGGCAGTTTGCATGCTGAAACGGGCAATCACAGTATCCACATATGATCCTTGAGACAAGGTCAGCATCCTCTTATTGCGCTCCTGCAATACTTTTACCCCTAGGATGTGTCCTGCCTCCCCAAGGTCCTTCATATGAAACTGCTCGGATAACCACCCCTTTATGCCCGACAATACTTCCGCATTGTCGCCAAATAGGAGAATATCATCTACATAAAGTGCAAGGAACACCACGCTTCCGCTGACACATAGACGGTACACGCAACTTTCGTTTGAGCATTGTGAAAATCCATAGGATTTAATCACTTCATCAAAACGTAGATTCCATGACCGTGAAGCTTGTTTAAGTCCATACAGCGACTTCCTTAGCTTCCAGACCAAATGTTCTTCGCCCTTCTGCACATAACCTTCTGGCTGTTGCATATAGATGTTCGTACCTTCTTCAAGGTACCCATTTAGAAACGTGGTTTTGACATCCATCTGCAAGATTTCTCGGTCCTTATGTGCTGCTATGGCTAGGAGTATACGAATGGACTTAAGTATGGCTACCGGTGAGAAGGTCTCGTCATAGTCTACACCTTCTTTCTAACTATAACCCTTCGCCACCAGCCTTGATTTGAAAGCTGTACTTTCACCATTCGCTCCTTTCTTTCTTTTGTATACCCATTTGAACCCTATGGCTCGACAGCCATCTGGCAAATCAGTTTTTTGGTATACATCCATCGCCGTAATGGATTCTATTTCAGAATCCATGGCGATCAGCCATTTGTCTGCATCCTTATCAGATAACGCCTCATCATACGTCCAGGGATCGGTATCATCCAGTCCATTTTCCGGGATCAAGTCAGAAGATTCTCCCACGAACATGTACCTTTTGGGTTGGTGGATAACCCTCCCACTGCGACGAGGTATTCGAACCGTGTTAGTAGTTGGCACAGTACGCGTTGGTCTCATACCTTGCATTAGTGGCAGTGTTGGTATAGCCTCACCTGTTGTAGGTGGATTTACCATTACACTGGGCTTTCCTGATGGAACTGCTTCTTTGTCCTCAAGTTCATGGAGGACAATTTCACTCTTGGATCTGTGGTTTCTTACATATTCGTCCTCCAAGAATCTCGCGTTGGTACTGACAACGACTTTCTGATTCTCAGGACAATAGAAGTAACCACCTTTTGTTTGCCTGGGATATCCTACAAACAGGATCAACTTACACCTACTTTCTAACTTATCAGGTTCCTTTATCAGCACATATGCTGGACAACCCAAACCCTCACTCTATTCAAACTTGGCTTTCGCCCATACTAGAGTTCCAGAGGTGTTTTAGGAACTGATTTAGAAGGTACCAGGTTAAGCAAATAGGCCGATGTCTCCAAGGCATATCCCCAAAACGAAATCGGCAAGCTTGCATAACTCATCATCGACCTGACCATTTCCAAGAGCGTTCTATTTCTTCTTTCCGCTACACCATTTTGTTGAGGGGTCTCTGGTGCAGTCCACTGGGATGTAATCCCGTTATCTGACAAGTACTGCAAGAACTCGTTACTGAGGTATTCTCCACCACAATCTGATCGTAGTGTCTTGATAGTCTTACCAAGCTTCTTTTCTACCTCAGTTCTGAACTCTTTGAATTTCTCAAAGCATTCAGACTTATGGCGAAGCAAATAGACATATTTGAATCTTGAGTAATCGTCAATGAATGTGGCGAAATACTCATACCCTCCACGAGCTTGCGTGGACATTGGTCCACATAAGTCAGAGTGGATCAATTCCAACACATCCTCTGCTCGAGACTGACTTGCCTTAAAAGGCCTGGTCGTCATCTTTCCTTCTATACAGGACTCACAGATTTGATGCGGTACCACTTGGAAAGAATCCAAGAGCCCATCGCACGCTAATCTTTTAATCCTTTTTAGATTGATGTGACCTAGTCTCAGTTTGCAACATTCACGGAAGATTTATGCATACAATCAATGATATAGAGAGAGTCAATCAGTTTGCCATGACAGATAACACCGTTATTACCAATGATAGAAACTCCGCTATAAAAAATAACTAAATATCCATCACAAAATAACTTAGAAACTAAAATTAAGTTCCGCCGAAAAACCGGCACATATAAAACATCTCTCAAAATCAAAATATTATTTTCAAAGCATAAAGTAAAATCTCCAATGGCTACTGCTGAGAGTCGCTCTCCGCTGCCCATTGAGATGGTAATCTCGTCATGCTTCAGCTGCCTTGTCGGCCTGAACCCCTGCAAAGTATAACAAACATGGTCAGTAGCTCCAGTATCCACTACCCAAGAATGGGTAGAAACCGATGCTAAACATGTTTCCATTATAAATGCACATGACGCACCTTGTCCAGTCTTCCTGACTTGACAATCTTTCTTCCAGTGACCAGCCTTGCCACACCTGAAACACTTGTCCCTTTTAGCAGGCACGCCCGGTGTCCTTTTTGACTTTCTACCAGAAGTTGTACCTTTGGCTTTCTTCTTAAACATTCCTTTGCGCCTCTTGCCAACCAGCGCAACAGGACGATTGCTAGAAGCAGCCAAAGCAACTTTTTCTGGCTGCATAACTGATTCCGCTGCCATCAAGTCATTGAGTAGCTCGTTAAGAGTGTACTCTTTCTTATTCATGACAGTATTCAGTCTAAAGTTCTCATAGGACTTTGGCAGAGAGTTGAGGATGATATCAACCTGCGCTTCCTCATCGATACCACCTCTGTGCAGCGTGAGCTCATCTATGAGGTGAGTCGTGCCGACCACATGCTCTCTGACCGAGCTACCTTCTGCCATTTTCTTTCCCACGATTTCCCTCATGAGATTGAATCTGACTGCTCGGTCTGACTCACCATAGGTCGCTGTGAGGTTGTCCATTATGTCACAAGCATTATCATGTGAATGATCGATGCTACTGCGCAAGTACCTTGGACATTTTAGTCATCATATAGCATTTCACTATATTGTTTGACTTGAGCCACTTGTTATAGTAGCTCCTTTCCTCATCAGTCGATGCATCAGTGGGAGTAGCCGGACGTGGCTTATCAAGGACAAACTTGTGTTCCTCTGCGACAAGGATGTTATCAAAGTTGCGTTTCCATTCTTGGAAATTGAGACCGGTTAATTGGTTTTGTGCTAAAATATTGATTACATTCTTCTGTAAAGACATGTCTGAAAACAATAAATTAAAAAACAGAAATTAAAACATAGTCGCAAACTATTGAAACAATTAAATATTGAAACCTTATGATAAAGCAATATTAATGTTTCCTCCAATTTGCCTAAGTATTACTATTGCAAGCCACACATGTGGACGTTTACAACAAAACACTTAACCAGACTGCATCTTTCAATTCCAGTCCTTTAATTCCAATCCATGTCTGGGTTCCTTAGACAAATGAAATTAATAATTAGAGACTAACTTAAGACCATATTATCCTACTGAGCAGGGACATCACAAATGAGTTATACTCTGGATAACATCTAAGCCAGCTTACCACCAAAGCCAACCCTCCCATATAAGGATCTATTAGAACACACCCGATCCATATAATAACGTTGTCTCATTTAATTCAATCCCTAGAGAACTTATGAAAATTCAATTTGCAAGCTACACATGTAGACGTTTACGCATGAACTCCCACTTCTCACATGAAATAAATGTTTGTTTTAAGGAATCCTATCTATTAGAACTTATGAATAATAAATTAAGTAAGCTACACATGTAGACGTTTACCTAATAAATTATCCACTTCCAATAAAGGATCGCTTTGTGGAGGTCTTATTAAATTACGAGCTTAGTAATTTTTGGTTCATAAGGTTCAATTGCACAGATTATTTCATGTAGCTATAATTATAACATTGCTAAAATTCTATCATGCATTGCATGAACCCCAAATTTATAGTTATAATTAATTACACAAAATAAATCACATAGCATGCTTTAAAGCTGTAAATAAAAGCAGTAAACGTGCTCCTATTATCTACAACATGCTTGTATGCTGCGCAATTAAATTAAACACGTATATCATGCGAAGACAAATAATAAAGCAAATGAAAAATGTCCTCGTGGCCCCATGATACGAAATAAAAATAATTTTAACTATTACAAGTTGGAATTAACAATACAGATCTTCAACTTGGCTCCCCACTACTTGGACTGAGATCTGAATTTATTTTCCGAATATGGGCCTCCAAGATTTGATTTTTTGGAAAATCGGACAACTGGGCTAGTTAACTGAATCGCGGGCCTAGGCACACATTGCAAGCCCAATAGCCCACGAGAACTTGGCACGACGAGCCACCACCGACAAACCACCGCCGCCGGTAACTCGCTGCCGCCGTGAGGGCTCTCGGAGTCGCACAACAGCCATGCACGTACGTGCATGGTCGAAGCCCACGATCCGTCTCCTCCGGCCGTTGCCCGTTTCGCATGCTGCCGCCCCGGCTTGCCTTGACCGTCGCCCGAACCACCGTTCACTCTTCTTCTCTACCGTCGGCCTCCGTGACTCACTGGAATCGTGCAAGATCGGAATCGGAGGCTCGCGCGAACCACGCAAAAAACCCTAGGGTTTTTCCGCGTTCCGGCCGCACGCCCAACCCCTGTCGCTGGCCACCCGAGCCACCGCCGCCACCGCCGCCACCACTTGCTCCGCCTGCCGACGCCGACCGAGGGAGGGAGGACGGCCTCCGGCACGCGCATGCGAACCCTAGGGTTCTCCTGCGTCGCGCGCGCGCCCGCACGCCTGACCGCACGCCGCCGCCCTACCGCCTTTGCCTGCCGCCCCTCGCGTTGCCGGTCCCGGCCTGGAGCCGCCGCAACGCACTTAGCCGGCTGTGGGCCGCGCGGCTGCTGCCCATCGCGCGTGCGCGCTATGCGCTGAAACCCTAGGGTTTTCGTGCGTCTGCGCCGCCGTCGTGGCCACCGTGCGCCTGCGCTTCCGTGCCCCTCGCTGGTCGCGACCACCGTGCACGGCCTGCTGCAGTGCCGGCGCCGTCGTGCGCCGTTGTGCGGCCCTTCATTCTTCGTTTTCTTCACGTTCTTCATTTTCCGTTTTACAGATTTTAATTTTTAAATAAAAGATTACATTGAATAATCCTAATTACAATCTAAAAAAAATCTAAATCTAACCACGGATTTATCTCCTGGGTGAAAAATGAATCCATATAAAAGGGCGGATTAACCCGAGAACCACGAGGATGAAAAACATACAATCAATCCAAATCTATCCATTGCATGCAATCAATAATTAAATCATGCATAATCATAGGCAATATTATTTTTTTGATAGAGCCAATTAATTAACCTGGCTCTGATACCAATTGAAGGGATTCGTGAACTGAATCACGAAGTCCATTTGCCAAGGATCGTTAATTGGAATATCAAAATAAATTGCTATGCCTTTGAACAATCCTAGCATGCTCCTATATTATTATGCATAAGAAGGTTTATGTGGAATACCTGGATTGAAGAACTCTGAAGAACGCGTGGGCGGAGATGCCCTTTGATCTTTCCCTCGCACAAGGATTTAATTTCCTAACAGATTGAGGAAATAAATCTATGAAAATAATGCAATTATTTTCGAAAATAAAGAGGAAAGAGAAGAAGAAAAATCCTCCTGATTTGATCTTCTGATCTGTATCCCAACTCGATCTGAAAATCCGGTGAAGATTCTCTATCAGATCCCTTGCCCGGTTGAGAAGCAGAATTTCCTCCTCGTTCTCAGATCTTAGTCGATCACCACAGCTCCCAAGTACTGGTTTGCTGTGTGCAACTTATGATCTTGTGGTGTGTTGAGATCTGAGGAACTGAGGCCGATTTATAGGAAATTACTGAATTCCTATTGGGCTTGAGTTTCATGGGCCAGACCAGGGACCAAAATGCAAATAGCAATTAAGGCCTATCAATTAATTAATTCCCATATTCAAACCAGAATATAATTAATTAATTAATATTGATTCATTCCACCAGAGAATCAATACTGTCCTACCTATTTGCTACCAAGTTTTGAGGTACGGGTTGCATGGGCTCGGTATATCCCGACATTTAACGTTACAGACATTCGTTAATTAGTTTAAGCTCTGACAAGCTATTTAATTAATTAACATCTTATATTCCTGAATCAATCCACTCAAACCTTTTCACTTATGCTTGAACTTAATCAGCCTGCAGGACTTAGCATAACGAACCTTTTGAGCTGTTCAGGGAATGTCACCATCCTATACTGGATGTGGTTACCTAGTTCCAGTACCAGACAGTCATACACAAACTGCAACTACCCAAGATACAGATATACAGGCTCAACTAGAGCCTTTCACTGCAACTCAAAGTATTACACAATCTGCATATACTTCTGTACCTTCATTTAGGCTTAGGATCTCGTCAAGCCATAGAGATCTAGATTCTTTTAATGTCAGATAAAAGAATCGATCTCGACTTAGGTCCTTATCAATGTGTGCCCCACACCAGCATACCAAGCCATCCAAGATAAGATGTTTATTACTGTGTATGCTGCAGCCTACACTGACAGTTTATCCTGAAACTGTCTCAACTGTGATAACTATTTATATCTCGCTAGGTCAAACGATCCATACGATCTTTCGTGATCTTCTACACACCGTATGAACTCCCTATCAACGAGATAAGAGGATAATTGTGTTTGCGACACATGTTTGTTAATTCAGACAGGAGATGAACATACAAAATTTATGATTCCCAGTATATTAACTAATCGACCTTGTACATAATATACCAATCATAATGCTTTCATTATATAAATCCATCAAGATTAATGACTATCTTGCACTTAAGTTCTTTTCAAAATGTTTAGCTCATGGTTGTTCTTAGGGTTTCTTACAGGTAAATACTCTAGCAACTGTCGTTGCTAGGTTTCAAATCTCCACAAGCAAACAGTAAGTAATAAAATAGTAGAGAACACACAAGATTTATAGTGGTTCGATCTTAAAGATCTACGTCCACTCCTCAGTCATATCACTGAGAATTTCACTAAAAAGATATTTGTAGTACAAGGAGTCGCCTATCTCTTGTAGCAAGTAGTGAGCTTTCGACCTAGCCACTACAAAGCTATTCTCCGATGCTTCAATCTCTTCGGTCTGCAGCCACAGGCAAGTCAAGGGCGCACCGTCGTAGAACTTGTCCTTTACTGTAATGGAGGTTTTATAGTTCTCTCCAGAACTTCGTCTGATTTTGGCAATAACCCGTCAGAGTCAATCTCTTTTCAGCGATGTAACTATTGGATGCTTCCTAGGATGGAAGGTATCCCAATGATTGGATTCTTGAACTAAGTCAAGGAATCTCTTCAAAGTAGTGTCAGATCTTCAAGTGGGGGACACTACGATTTTTGAGGGCTTTGAATGCTTCAAATCTCGTGCACTCAACTGACTACTTTCTAACTTTTTGCTTGTCCAAGGAATCTCAATAATTGTCATAGCGAATATGGTTCAAGTGTTTGTAAAAGCAGTAGTCGTCTCACTTGTTTGGACTTCGACTTTTATACCTAGAGATTCAAACTTTGAATCTCCATACTCATTAGACACAACCTGCTTCTTCGTCCGAAAGGAGTTTGACTTTATCCATCCTTTCCGGCGTCGTACAGTATTTTCTGACCTACTTCGGAAAAGCTTTTGTCCTTTGCTTGTACTTTTTTCAGAAAGGTAGTATTAGCGATCGTTGCTAGATATAATCCTTGCTTAGCATTCACGTAGAATGCTGGAACGATCTGCTAAGCCTTTTGATTGCTAAACTCTTCTAGCAATCAGCTTTCCGATCTGCTGACTCCTTCAGTAGATGTGTATTTCAGCACTTAAGTCTTTACTGCTGATCGCTATTACTTAGCAATCTTCTTGAATGCTAGCGAGTGTTATCTCCTTTAGCATTTTGCTACCTTTGCTTCTGACTGCTGAGTAAGACTCCTAGTAGTCTCTTCCTTAGCATATGACTGCTAACACCTTAGCAATCAATCTTCTTTACACTTGACCGCTAACATCTCTAGCAGTCATTCTTGTCTGCTGATTTCTCTAGCAGCTACTGTCTACTGAGAACTCTTCTAGCATCCCGAAGTTGCTTGAATTGATTTTCTTCGTTCCATTTGCTGAATCCTTCAACAATCTTCTCAAGCACTTCCTAATCTATTACAACTCGATATTTTTCCTAAACAGGACATTAGATAAGAGTTGCTAGACTAGGCTAGAATTCAGCAGTGATCGACCAATCTAGCAGAGACTTTGATTCAACAAAGCCTTTTACAATTTTATCCTAAGGGAGGAATTCACGAATAATTCCCAACAATTTCCCCCTTGCTGAATCTAAGAGGAAAATTTTTTGAGTTTACAAAAAAAAAATTCTAAGTATCAGAGCTTATTCTAGAAATCTAACTCAGAGTTTATCCAACTTAGTTCTATCAAGATTGATTTTAATAAAATTCCCCCTCACAAAGTGCTGGGAAATATTTCTCGATTAAACACAAGTAAAAACTGCTTATTTCGGAATACGCTAGAATCTAGCACCCAAATAAATTAGTAAGCATTTTACCAACCAATCAAAAGACATAATACTCAGCATCCACATGCAATTTTTGTTGAATACACAAAAAGTGTATATCAACTAAGACACAAGAAAATATCAGAGGTGGACAATGAGAAATTGTCTAAATCTGATCTAGTTTCATATATACGATTGATCATTACAAGTACAATGAAACCAGAAAAGATAAAAAAGAAATGTTACAAAAGATTTGCTAAGATAAGAAATTTACGCTTAAGAATCAGGAGCAGGCTTCTTCCCTTTGTCATACTCATCAAATTTGTTCATTGTCAACTGCATGAACTTCTCAAGATAGGCCTAGCTAGCTTCCCTTTCCTTAACCTCTCTTTCCAGCTGTTTAGCAACCTTCTCATTCTCCATTTCTAGCATTTTGATCTTAAGCTCCATCTCTTTCTTCTGCAGATCTTCCAGAGCAATTATGCGCTCTTCCTTAGCCGCAGTAAGTGCCTCTTCTTCCTTCTTGCTCTGCTCCACTTCAGCAAGTCTCCTCTCTTCCACCTCTTTGATAGCAGCCAAAAAGGTGGCGGAGAAGGAGTTCACAGTATGCACAATCTGTTGTTGGGACTCAGCAACCTCATCTTTCATCCGTTCCATATTTGTCTTCACTTCAGAAACACTTCCTTTGACTTCAGCAACTTTGGCTCGGACCTCAGACACTTCGCTCCTAACCTCCTCAACTTCCCTCCTTAGTTCAGCCGCCTCCACCGCCACTCGTTCATTTACGGTGGATATAGCATTTTGCATCGGAAATTGGACAACAGAATTCAAGAATGAGTGAAAGTCGTGAGAACTTACTGGAGTAGCATCGAATGAAAAAGTTGTAGCTATCACAAGTTCCCGACTTCCAGCAGTGGCATTTTCATCAATCACAACATCTTCACCACCATAGGCAGCTAAGTAGATAGACTCCTCTTCACCTAAGCGCTATGCTACCTCCATGGCTTTGATAATCTCTCATTGAGCATCTGAGTAGCGAGTTTCTTCGGCAATTAGGAACATGGCTGCGCTCTTGGCTTTAGCTATTTCAGCTTGAGCATCCAAGTAGCGAGCCTCCTCATCTATTATTCGCTTAGCCGCATCCATAATTTGAGCAGTCTCAGCAGCTTTGGTCTCCTCTGCTTGTATTACGTCAAGGATGTTAAGTTCTAGGAATAGGACAAGCCTTTTATCTTTAGCACTCAACTCTGCGACCTCACGCTAAGCAGTTTTGGCAGCCATCCTGGCCATCAGCCTTTCCTTCTTTATAGCTTCATATTCTGCTTGGCGCTTATGATATTCAGTAGCTGCTCGTGCTTGGCACTTTGATGGCTCAATCCTGACATCAGAGTAGCCATGTGTAGCGAATGTAGACTACGCCAAGGATGTGGATGTGTTGAACAACCTGTGACACGAATAGCTTGCAGCCTTGCCATAAATTATTTATCAGAAATTTGTTTAGACCCTGGCACTTGGTCTATCCAGTCATTGACCCACTTTTCTTCCTTCCTCCAAAAATTCAATCCTTTAGTTGTGATCACCAACATCCTCTCCTCGAAACAGAGTTGGTGCATCATTTAATCAAACTATTTCCATCTCCTGAACTCCTCACTCAATGAATTGCCTTCTGGAGTGGTTTAATCAAGCTTAGCATAGAAAACGTTGGCAATGTCTCTTTCAACTTCAGCCAACACAAACTCCTTTATCTCTGAGAGCATGGAAAGTAGATCAGAATTTACCTTTTCTTCTAGGAAGACAGGGGAACACCATTGAGCGATCCTTCGTAAATTGAATCGGCGCCATGGCAATCCTTTAAAAGGAACTCGGAGTACCTCATTGTTGCCGGTTGGTGTATTCCTCAGGAAGCGAGAATCATATACATCATCGGATTCTCCATCAGAATTGGAGTCAGAAAAACAAGAAGCTAAAAATGCTTTATCTTATTCAACATACCCTTCATTCCTCGCTTCAGCAGGCATATCGATGCTAGGCCTCGCCTCAGCATGTATCTCCGTGCTAGGTCTCTTCTCAGCAGGAACCTCCATGTTAGGCCTTGCCTTAGCATTTGCCTCTTCTGCTCCAACAGATGTGCTAGCATCGGGTCCAACATTCTGTCCCGAGCCAGAAGCTTCACCAAACACAATCTCCTCATCATTGATGTCTCCTCCTTGCGCGTCAGTAGCCTCCTTTATCAGGACTCCTCCTTGAGGGCGGTCTGGAGCATCAAAAGCTCCGGTTTCAAATAACCTCTCAAAATCCTGATCAGTCATAGCCTCCTGCTCAAGCACTATTTCTTCTGCTACTATAGGTGTGGGAATGGGAACCTCAGGTACCAGCTTTTCCTTCCCTTTCTTAGCAGCAGCAACTACTAGCTTCCTGGCCTCTTTAGCAGCTCGTGGTACCAAGAAGGCAGCTTCTGTGGCTGCTTGCTGATCACCAGCCTTCTTAGCAGCACGCTCATCAACAATCTGCTTAACTTGTTCAAAATTGCGATCTCTCGCTTCCAAAGTGAGTCTTTCCATATCCTTCTTATGTTTCTTTTTCTCTTGCTCCTTCTTCTAGGCCTTCCTCTTCAGGTTTGATTTCCTTACAACTCGTAATCTCTTTTCAAAAGGTTTAGAAGAGAGAGGAACATCCTGCGCTTGCTTTTCATCAGCCTCTTTCTCTGTTGTTTATTTCTCTGCCTTCTCTTTCTCAACAGACTTGACAAGCCTTCTGCGTGTCCTCTTCTTTTCAGGTGAAGCTACATCTGTGCGCTTCCTCTTGGGTATGGCAACCGCAAGATGACCCAAAGCTTGAGTCGGTTGCTTAGCTTGCTTCTTGGCAAAAATTTCCTCAATTTGTTCAGCAGGAAGATTGCCCAGCTTCTCGATCTCATCAAGATCCTGGAAGCATTTCTCCTTTTCTGCAGCTTTCCGGGCTGCTGCTATCTCCTCAGGAGTCATATCAATCGCATGCTCCAATTTCAAGAAAGCCAACTCGCCTGGATGGGGCTCTTCCAGAGAAGTAGGAATCTTCTTGTCAACGTTTGTCTTACCCTTTAGAATGATTGGTCGGGTAGGATCGGTGAGGGTTGGTGCCTTCTTCATCATTAGAATGAAGTCTGTAGGAAACAGCTTCTCTCTTCTGTCAAGTCTCTTCTTGTGGAAGAACATCTCGATAAATTTGCAAATCTTCAATCCAAAATTCACATTGGATGTGAATACTCCTTCCTCCTCGATCTTCAAGTTCTTCTTGGTGTGCTCCAACTATCGCCCATAGAAGAATTCCGCCCAATTACCCTCAACTTTATCCACCAACGCCATCATTACTGCATACTTCTTCGCCGACAATTCAGAGTATGAACCAGCATCACACTGGAAAATCTTGATTACCAGCTCAACAAGAGTCTTGTACTCATCCTCGAATTGGTTGATTGGAGTAGCAACCTTGAAAGTGATCGGCTTCCCTTTCTGATCCTTCACCAATTCTGGCTTCTTCTAGGCTTTCCATCTCTTCTCCATTTCTTCTAGGTCTATGACCTTGTATATAGCAATACGCTCGCCTTTGTAGGGAAGCTCAAACTTAGCAGCAAGAATATCAGCATTCACCCCCAAAATTGTGCCAAAAACCGATGTCTTGAAGGACTTCTGGTTGTCTTATGCTCCGACGGCACGCGCGTAGAACTCAGAAACCATGTGTGGGTGGAACCACTATGGTTCTACTGACAAGTAGTGAAGAACCCCTGCCTTGGCTAGGGCTCCCATTATCCATTCTGGAAACTGAAGCGCACCGACAGGAGTGTACAAGATGCGGTCCATCATAATTTGCGCCGCCCTCCTCTGATTATTGGATAAGCCGGATATCTCCTTCTTCTTGGCTAGTGTCACCAGTTGACCATATGGGATATCATCTTCTATGTCCTCCTTCTTGACTATCCCTGTATATTCTGGTGCCCACCGCTCGTGTAGGATCACTCGATAGTGCGGGAATGGATGGGGATTCCAGATTTCGTATAAGAATCGGATGTATCAATGAGTGCATGAGATTCAGATATTTGAAGAGATTCAGGATTAGCAGACATATTGAAAGATTTTCTAAGTTGGGAGAATTTGGGAGTGATTGGAAGACTTAGAAATTCTAGGGATTCAGATACTCAGAGTGTAGAAGGTTTGAATTTTGAACGAAGTGAGATGTTTATACCTTCTGTGTGATGATCCAACGACTGGGGAAAAAACTTTTCAAACTCAATTGACGATTCAGGATTGGCGAGACCTTTCGTATGGTAGCCCACGCCCCTATGAACTCGAGTGCGGTTGACGTGTCGCTTCCAAGTTTTACGCAGCCAGTTGCACGCATTAAATGACCTATGTCGGACACATCAATTCAAATTCAAATCATTTCTGCTTTGACTTCTAGGAGAGCGGAGATTGCTGAGAGCTTGGACTCAGCAATCTGCTGACGCAGAAATCCTTAGCACTCAAATAGTCTGCTTAGATTCAGCATTTAGGTTCCTAGCATCCACATATTCTAGCATCCAAGAATCTCATCATAGCATTCTCATATTGTCTGCTGAGAGCTTGGACTCAGCAAACATTCCTTAGCAACTGTCTGTTCCATTTGCTAGAGAACTATAGCATAGCATTCCGACGAAATGCTAAGAGCTCAAACTCAGCATTCACCTTCTAGCAGATGTCTGAACCACTTGTTGCGAGAAGATCAATTAGGATATGCTGAGAGCTAGGAATCAGCGTCGAATTACTTAGCAACAATATCTCAGCAACAAGAATCATCAACAACACAAACGTAAGCTAGGATACGTTTATCTCTATCTTCTCCGAAAATCCAAGAAATCCAGAAAGAATAAGAGTTAAAACTCATTCATCCACAACATCTTCTAGCTCCATGAGACCTAACTTCAGACATTACTCTTTGAATCGGGCCTCAACAAGAGGCATCGTGAAGATATCTGCTAGCTGATCTTCAGTGCATATGTATTGGACATCAATATCCTTCGTCTCCTGATGATCTCGAATAAAATGGTGGCGGATATCAATATGCTTCATCCTTGAATGATGAACGGGGTTCTTCGTTATGCACATAGCACTATTGTTGTTGCAGTAGATCGGCACACATTCAGGAGGAATGTCATAATCTTGCAATTGCTGCCGAATCCATAAGACCTGCGCACAACAACTTGCGGTTGCTACATATTCTGCTTCGGTAGTAGACGTAGCCACAGAGTGCTGCTTCTTGCTAAACCAACTAACCAGCTTATGTCCAAGATATTGACATGTCCCACTGGTGCTCTTTCGATCAATCTTGCAACCTCCAAAATCTGAATCGGAATATCCACTGAGTGCTAGCCCATCAAACCTTGGGTACCAAATACCTAGACCCTCAGTACACTTGAGGTATCGAATAATCCTCTTAGAAACATCCAAATGTGACTTCTTCAGATTTGCTTGATATCTCGCGCATACACCAACATAATATAAAATATCTGGTCTGCTAGCTATTAAATAAAGAAAAGATCCGATGATACCTCTGTATAATGTAGGATTCACATGTTCTCCTCCTTCATCGAGGCTTATCTGGCAGTTTGTGCTTATTGGAATCCTGAAGCTTTTCTTCTTCTTAGGACAATACATAGCAATCAGATCGTAGGTGTAGTTCCTATGGTGAATGAAGATTCCATCACTTGATTGCTAGACTTGCAATTCGAGAAAGTATGACATCTTTCCCATCATACTCATTTGGAAGTTACTTTGCATCAGCTCTGAAGACTTATCACATAAGCGTTGATTCTTAGAGCCAAAGATAATGTCATCGACATATATCTGCACGAGTAAGATACTTCCTTCATCCTTGATGCAGAAGAGAGTCTGATTGATTTTCCCTTTCTTGAAACCATTTTCTAGAAAGAACTTTAACAATGTTCCATACCATGCTCTCGGTGCTTGCTTCAAACCATATAAGGCTTTCCTTAGCCTGTAAACTTGGTTTCCTTGTTCGAAGTCTGGTGGTTGCTCAACGTACACCTCTTCTTTGAGTTCACCATTCCGAAAGGCACTCTTCACGTCCATCTACATCACAGAGAACTCATGGTGTGCAACATATGCAAGGAATAACCTTATTGCTTCCAATCGGGCAACCGGAGCAAACGACTCATCGTAATCAATTCCTTCGCATTGCCTATAGCCCTTTGCTACTAGACGAGCTTTATTTCGGACGACATGTCCTGTCTCATCTTTCTTGTTTTTGAAAACCCATTTTGTCCCAGTGACGCTTTGATGTTCGGGTCTATCCACCATATCCCAAACATGATTGCGCATGAATTCAGCAAGCTCCTCTTGCATAACATTCACCAATCTGGAGATTGTAAAGCTTTTTCAACCTTCGTAGGCTCTTCATGGGAAATATAGCATGCTAACATAGCATTGCCTTGTCGCGTTCTGATTGGATCATTGATGTCATCAATCACAGCATCAAGGGGGTGATCACGTAACCATCTCGGTCTTGGATTGCTGGTTGCTGGAGTTGCATTGCTAGCTTCGCCTGCTAAATTGTTCTCTGCTAGAATATTCTCCTCAGCAATCACCTGAGGTTCAGCATCCTGCACCTCAGCATTTGGCATCTCAACAATAGGAATCTCAGCACTCGGGACTTCAGCATCTGGAATCTCAGCAACCGGGTCCTCAGCAGCTGGATTCTCAGCAGCGGGAACTTCAGCATCCAAATGCTCAACATCTTCTTTGGTAACGTCTTCAGCAACGCCTAAACCTCCTTCAGCATCTCCTACTGGATCTGGGATTTCTTCATCTTCTCCATCAATGGATCCCAAAGTATCCAAATTATCATTAAGATAAATTTGGTTGGTGGCCTTAGCATGATCATTAGCATCATCGGCCTGGTCAGCAGTCTGGTCACCTGCTGAGTGTGTCTGGATTGGATTATGATCACTCATAGAGTTAGTCGGGTCAATCTTCAGAGTTTCGAAAGAATTCAAGATCGATTGACCTTGGACATCATTAGCCTCATGATCGCTAACATCTTTCTCTCTTATAACTCTGCGCACTAAGGTAGACTCATAAAAAATAACAGTGCATGTTATTTCCACAACTTGAGTCATCTCGTTTAACACTCTAAAGCCTTTTTAAGATGGGTGTCCATATCCCAAGAACACACCTTCATCAGACTAAGGCGAAAAAGTGTTAAGATTTGACTTCCCATTATTATGAATATAACATGTCGAACCAAAAGCACGAAGATGAGTAATAGAAGGCTTACGACCTTTGTACACTTCATAAGGAGTCTTATTGAATCTACCATTGATTGCGCTCCTATTATGTGTATAGCAAGCTGTCATGACTGCTTCGCCCCAATACTTTGCACTTAGACCGGAATCGGCTAGCATTGACTGCACTGCTTCCTTCAAGGTCCTGTTCATTCTCTATACTAGACCACTCTGCTGGGGGTCTTAGCCATGGATTTCTCATGCCTGATACAAGCTTTGGCGCAAAAATCCATCAAAATCCCATTGCAGAACTCGGTCCTGTTGTCAGATTTAATCCTCTTAACGGTAACCTCCTTGTTATTCTGCTCCTTGAGGATTAGCTCTGGTAGAATGAGCTTCACTTCGTCTTTGGTTCTCAGCAAACGAACCCATGTATACCTGGAAAAATCATCAAAAACCACAAGTTTATAAACTTTTTTACTTACAGTGGCTGGAGTGACTGGGCCAAATAAATCCATGTGCAAGAGCTCTAGGATTCTCTCTGAAATGGCCTTCTCTGGGTTTGATCTGAAGGATGCCTTGGTCTGCTTCCCTTGTTGGCAAGCTTTGCACACACCTTCCTTTCGGAAAGTCTCAGCAGGCAGTCCGTCAACAAGCTTGTGCTTGGCTAGGTGGTTGATGGTCTTGAAATTCAGGTGAGTCAACCTCTTATGCCATAGCCAATTGGTTTCCTCCTTGTTCAATGCTACAGAACAAGAATGTTGCTGGCCACTTTGCTAATCAACAATATATAGGCCACCCTTGCGGATGCCTCTAAGCTTTACTTCACCCGTAGCATTGTCAGCAATTGAACAACCAGTATTAACGAAAGAAACGGTGTACCCATTTTCGCATAGTTGGCTTATGCTTAGCAGGTTGTGTTTGAGATTGAATACTAGCGCAACATTGATAATCCTTAGTCCATTTCGCTCTATGCATCCTCTCTCAGTCACTCTGCCTTTGCTGTTGTCGCCAAACATGACTGTGGGGCCATAAATTCTTTGAATGTCCGAGAACAACTCTTCATCCCCCGTCATGTGCGCTGAACAACCACTATCTAAGATACATTTATTTGACATACTTCATGTCTTAGCTCTTGGATCCTGTTCCTGCAAAACAATCAACAAGTTGATATAGGTACCCACTTAGTATCAGGTCCTGCAGGATTAGCGTGGATCATGGTTCCTTTTGGAACCCAAATCTTGGTGATTTTTAATACTGTCTTCTTGATATCACCCTTCACACCCTTATCAACCTTTGGATAAGCATGCTTTGCATAATTAGATCTAGGTGGAGTAGTGTGTTTAACTTTCCTAGTCCTTTGAAATGGAAATTGATTGGACTCAGGCCTCACATAAGTGTACCTCCTATGTGGTATGTACGTAGAGTACTGTGGTCTTATAGCATGGTATGCTACCTGCTTGCCCTTAGTAAAGGAAGGATATGCTATCCTAGTATTTGAAATATAACGCTCAACATTCCTCCTTGGCATTGCTGAGTGTGATCTAGCAGACATCTTCTGGGTACTATGTTGAGATCTAGAAGATGTATGCTTAGCAGGCACCCTCATAGTACTCTGCTCATATCTAGTAATAGCATGCCTAGCAGGCATCCTCTGTGCATTCTGCTGAGGTCCAACAGAAGCATGCTTGCTACGCCAATTTGTCTGCTTAGCAGTTGACGACTCAGTAATAGCCTTCCCTTTACCTTTGTCAGCATTGATTATTCCAGCAGAAACGAATAAAATCTTTCTCTACTTAGAAAATTCAGCATTCTTATTCAAAGCATCCTTAGAGGATTTGCTTATTGCTTCAACACAACCAAGACCTAATCCGGATTTATCAGAATTTCTTCTTTGTTGCCTAACAATGGCACTAAGGACTGCCTTGCTGGATGTGTAAGAGCAAATACAATCCTCTTTCCATTTGCTCTTTAAAGCGAGATTCTCCTTTTCAAGATTTTGGAAATTTTTAGAAAGATTGGAGAAATCAGCTTTAAGTTTTAAAAAATTCTCTCTTTCGGACCTCAGTCTTTCGACTTCCTCGGTAACTTTAAGTTTCAACGAGGTGTTCTCTCCTACAATAGCATTCTTTATCTCATACATCTTTGAAAACTCAATAGAAAGCTTTGTGAGATAATCATCCTCGGAATGTAAGATAGAATCCTCCGATTTATGCACGACTGCTGAATTAGAAATGCTAGTAGATTGTACCTCATTCGCATCGACTGCAATAGCAGCCTCAGCATCCTGCTCAGCGTCAGCATCCAGATCCTCAAAAAAAATCTGCCATCAAGACCAGCATGGCTTCCTCATCATCTTCCTCTGAGGAATAGTACTCCTCTTCCTTATCACGAATGTCTAGCACTTCGGTCCTAGTCAGCAACGCTCTTACGACCTCTCGGACAGCTCTTCTCTCAAGCCTTTGTTTGAGGCGCTCTCTTTCTTCCTGACTTACCCTTGGACTTTCATGCTTAAGGTCATCTGGAGAATTACATTCAAAGCATGTCCTTGGCTTTCTCTCTGTAGAACGAGAGGATGATGAAGTAAGCATGGCTTCCTTCGCTTTTTTCTCAGCCTTGGCTTCTAGCATTAGCTTCTGAGGCTTTCGCATTTGCTCTTCTAGCTCACTTATCTTCAGATCTTCAAGATGCGAGCTAGAGGATGAAACTACCTCCTGTGCTGGAGAAGCGGGAGCAGATCTCTCAAGAGTGCGGAAGGGCTTCTTTGTCTTCCGTTTTCCAGCATCTCTTTTCACAAAGAATGCTAGATCCTCTGGGGGTACAACATTTGATGACGAAGTTTTTGTAACATCGGCTTTGTTCTTCTTTGATTGTTGTACAACATCTCTGAAGGTATCCCTCTGATGGGATTTTACTTTTATCCTTTGAGGGCTCACTTCCCTAATTGTGGTTGAAGAATGCTCTGAGCTCTTCTCCTTTTGGCCTTCATATGACTCCTTGTTAGCTTTGTGAACACATATATTGTAATTGATGATGTATCTGCTCTTTTCTTGTAATTTGAAGTCTGTTATCCTTCAGAAGTGTGAATATGCTAACTTTGAATTCCTTCTTATTTTCATGACATTGTAATGTCAAGATATCTTCAACGAATAGCAATCCAGAATACAATAATAACCAACCAACTCTTCAAGAATATCCTTATAGAAAGAATGAGAGCTAGGACTCATTCATCCACATCAGCATCTAATTCCATTAATCCCAATTTCAAGCATAACTCTTTACATCTGGTTTCTGGAAGTGGCTTTGTAAAGATGTCTGCTATCTGATCTTCAGTGCATATATAGTGAACATCAATGTCTCCCTTCTCCTGATGATCTCGGATAAAGTGATGACGAATATCGATATGCTTGGTCCGAGAGTGATGAACAGGATTCTTTGTAATGCACATGACACTATTGTTGTCACAATAGATGGGCACACATTCAGGAGAAATCCCATAATCTTGTAATTGTTGCTTTATCCAAAGAATTTGTGAGCAACAACTAGCAGCAGCTACATACTCTGCTTCAGTGGTAGAGATAGCAACAGAGTGCTGCTTTTTGCTGAACCAGCTAATGAGCTTATGTCCCAAAAATTGACATGTGCCGCTTGTGCTTTTCCTGTCAATCTTGCATCCTCCAAAATCAGAATCTGAATATCCACTTAGACCTAGACTGTCTTCTCTTGGATACCAAATTTCTAATCCTTCTGTGCACTTCAAATAGCGGACAATTCTCTTTGCAGTGTCAAAATGAACCTTCTTAGGTTTGGCTTGATATCTAGCATATAATCCCACGGCATATGAGATATCTGGTCTGCTAGCGGTGAGATAGAGTAGTGAACCTATGATCCCTCTGTAAAGAGTAGGATTCACATCATCTCCTTCTTTTTCAAGAGCAGCAATGCAAGTTGTGCTGATAGGTATGCGCAAGCTCTTGGTCTTCTCCGGACAATATTTGGCGATTAAGTCACGAGCATACTTCTTCTGATGGATGAATATTCCTTCTTTGGATTGATGAACTTGTAATCCAAGAAAATAAGACATCTTTCCCATCATGCTCATTTGAAAATGGCTAGTCATGAGATCAGAGAATCTATCACATAGATCTTGATTCTTTGATCCAAAAATTATGTCGTCAACATAAATTTGAACTAGGAGAATGCTGTCTCCATCCTTGATGCGAAAGAGAGTCTGATCTATCCTCCCTTTCTGAAATCCATTGTTCAATAGAAACTTAGACAACGTTCCATACCAAGCTCGTGGTGCCTGCTTCAGGCCATATAGTGCCTTCTTGAGCCTGTGGACTTGATTCCCTTGCTCAAATCCCGGAGGTTGCTCGACATAAACTTCCTCCTTGAGCTCGCCATTAAGGAAGGCACTTTTTACGTCCATCTGCATCACATCAAACTCATGGTATGCTGCATATGCCAAGAATAGACGAATAGCCTCTAATCTTGCTACTGGGGCGAAGGTTTCATCATAGTCTATTCCTTCACATTGTCTATATCCTTTGGCAACAAGACGCGCTTTGTTCCTCACTACAGCACCTGATTCGTCTTTCTTGTTTTTGAACACCCACTTAGTGCCTATCACACTTTGATGTTCTGGTCTGTCGACTAGTTCCCACACATTGTTGCGTGTGAACTCTGCAAGCTCTTCTTGTATGGCATTCACCCAATCTGCATCTAGCAATGCTTCTTCTACTTTCTTGGGTTCTTCATTAGATATGTAGCAGGCTAACATGGCATTGCCGTTTCCTTGTCTGGTTAGGATAGGATCATTTACACTTCCAAGAACACTGTCTAAGGGATGCGCTCGTTGCCATGTCGGTCTGATACGTCCTGGAAATTCAGCATCCGGTTCTCCTTCTTGATGAGTATTATTTTGATTAGCTTCTACTTCATTCTTCTGGTGTTCAGCAACTGGAACAACTGCTACTCCTTCTTCATCTGCTTCTGGATCTTCATGAATAGGATCGGCATGAGCAGGTATTGTATCGGTTGGAGCTTCAGCAGCAGGTTCCTCCAGGATTGGATTCTCAGCAACTCCTTTGCTAAGATCTTCAGTAGATTCTTCATCTTCTCGTTCATCAAGTGCATTAGCAACATCTAAATTTTCATTTAGATATATAGAGGATGGGGCCTCAGCATGATCATTAGCATCACCGGCCTGGTCAGCAGTCTGGTCACCTGCTGAGTGCGATGCCTCTGGGATGACATCAGTCTTAGACCTAATCGGATCAATACTCATATTCTCAAAAGATTTTTGAAGAGATTGATCATGGATATCATTGGTCTCATGATTATCATTCCTCTCTGTTCTTTGTCAGCCCTGCGCACTAAAGTAGACTCATCACAAATAACATTACATGTTATTTCCACAAGTTGAGTTGTCTTGTTTAACACTCTATAACCTTAGTGAGAAGGGTATCCATATCCAAGGAAAACGCCTTCATCAGACTTAGGTGAGAAAGTGTTAAGTCTCGACTTCCCATTGTTATGGATATCACATGTTGAACCGAAAGTACGAAAGTGTTTAATAGAAGGCTTACTACCATTATACACTTCATAAGGGGTTTTGTTGAATCTGCCATTAACCGCACTCCTGTTCTGAGTGTAGCAAGCAGTCATGATAGCCTCTCCCCAGTACTTTCCACTGAGTCCTGAATCAGCAAGCATGGACCGTGCTGCTTCCTTTAGTGTTCTGTTTCTTCGTTCTGCTAGTCCATTTTGCTGTGGGGTTCTAGCAGTGGACTTCTCATGATGAATTCCAGCTTCCGCACAGAAATCCATCAGAGTTCCATTACAGAATTCAGTTCCATTATCTGATCTAATCCTTTTAACCGTAAGTTCCTTGTTATTCTGCTCTTTGAGGATCAGTTCAGGTAGCAGGATCTTTACTTCGTCTTTAGTCTTTAGAAGTTGAACCCAAGTATACCTGGAGTAATCATCAACAACCACAAGTGTAAATATTTTCTTATTGACTGTGGGTGGTGTGACAGGACCAAATAGATCCATGTGTAGGAGTTCAAGAATTCTCCCTGATGTATCCTTTTCTGGATTTGATTTGAAGGATGCCTTTGTTTGTTTGCCCTGTTGACATGCTTTGCACACTCCTTCCTTTCGGAAAGATTCAGCAGGCAGTCCTTCAACCAGCTTGTGTTTGGCTAGATGATTGATCGTCTTGAAGTTCAAGTGATTTAATCTTTTATGCCATAGCCAACTTGTCTCTTCTTTGTTAAATGCCACAAAGCAAGAATCCTGTTGACCACTTTGCCAATCAACCACATATAGTCCACCCTTGCGAATGCCTCTTAGCTTCACTTCACCTGTAACCTTATCAACAATATCACAGCCATAGTTAATGAAATAAACATTATATTCATTCTCACATAGTTGGCTGATGCTCATCAAATTGTGTTTGAGGTTTAAAACAAGAGCAGCATTAACAATTCGAATTCCATCTTGTTCTACACATCCTCTTCCAATGACTCTTCCTCTGCTGTTATCACCAAAAATAACTGAGGATCCATAGACGCTTTGTAAGTCTGAGAATAAGTCTGCTCGTCCAGTCATGTGCCCTGAGCAGCCACTATCAAGAATCCATTCATCTGGAGATCTTGACTCCTTCACTCTTGGATTCTTCTTCTGCAAGAAAATTAAGATAAGGATTTAGGTACCCGTTTAGTCTCGGGTCCTGCAGGATTAGCAAGTGTCATTGTTCCTTTTGGAACCCACATTTGAGTGATCTTCAAAATTTTCTTCTTGACATCACTCTTTATACCTTTCTTAACCTCAGGATAAGTAAAACTTGCATGCTTAGATTGATGATGAGGTGTAGTAGTGTGTTGTGCCTTCATTGTCCTTTTGAGAAAATTTGTTTTGGACTTAGGCCTTACATAGGTGTTCTGCCTATGTGGTGTATGTGCATTATGAGGGGGCTTTACATCATTGTAATTAACATGCTTGCTTGTATGAAATGAAGATTTTGCTGTCCTGGCAATAGATGCATACTTGTTGGTCCCGGATTATCAGGGTATAACTTAGCAGCGGAAAATGTGGATAATCGTTTTCTTGCACTTGCTGGATAACCAACTGACTGGGACCTTGTCAGTTGGTAAGTCAACTTGCACTCTGCGTACTCAGCTGACTGGCGACTGGCTCGACAGCTGGTAGCTCATGACTTAGAATATTTTTTGGCCTTGTTTACACAGTTATATCAGTTTTCAGATATACACCAGCACTTGGGTGCTGGGTTTTAAATCAGTATGAAATGCAGAAAGCTGATAAAAGACAAAGGATTTATAGTGGTTCGATCAACTGATCTACGTCCACTCTCCAGTCGTAGCACTGGAAATTCACTATAGAGTAATCAGGTACAAGTTGCCTACGATCTATCTCTAGCTGGTGCGACCCTTGTCCACCACTTCGCTAGATCAACCGCTCCCGGTCTTGTTTCCTTCTTCAACTCTGATCAGCTGGTGGAGTGCGAGCACGTCACTTCAACCTCCACAGCTTCACTGGGTGTTTAGTTCTCCCAAGAACGTATCTTCTCAATACGGCAAAAGCCCGTAATAACTCAAGTGCTGGCTGGCACAAGAGCTGCTGTGAACTTCCTCAGAAGAGAAAGAACACCAAAGAGATCAGTAACTTACAAGTTGGAAGCTTGAAGTCTCATGTTTGAATAAATCAACACACGGATAGCCTTTAGAAAGGCCTCGAAAGTGTTTTGCTTCTACTTGCTTGAGCGTAATAAATTTGCAGTCTTTCGGTAGGTGAAGAGTATTGAATGTTGATGGATCCCAGGTATTTATAGCCGAGGGATCCGATTCAAATCTTCTAGCCGTTTGGACACATCCGGAAAAAGGTCTCTGTCCTCGCATGTCCTTCAGACGGCGGCAGGTAGGAATTTCCGGAAAGCGCCATGCTTTTGTCCACTTTATCTGACATTGATCTCTTTATGTCAGAACGGCACTATTCGTCAGTACGAGGAATCGGAACTGGTGTCTTGAACTGATAGACTTTAAGGTATCCTCCCTTAAAGTCATACTTTGTCAGTTTATTCCTCAGACGAATCTTCTTTTTGTCTCTAAGACTCTGGGAGAGCGAATCTTGAATTCTGCTGGTAACATCCGACTGGCAGAACATACTGGTGATCTTGTGCTGGCAGTCTCTGCTGGTGACTTGCGTTGGCGCAATCTAAGTCTACCAATTTGTCTGGATGTTAACTCTTGGAATCTCCCATGACTGGTGACTTCACCGCTGGTGAACAGTGTCAGTGAGAACACCTATTCTGCTGGTAAGGTTTGTCAACCGCCTGCTGATGAAAACCTTCCCAACTGGTGAACAGTAGCCAGTCGTGAGCTCTTTCTTATGCTGATGAACAGTGTCAGCACGAGTCTTGTCAGTCGCTTGCTGGTGAGACTTCTCTCAACTGGTAAGTATATCTCATGCTGGTGAACAGTAGTCAGCATTAGTCTTGATCAGCTGCGACTTACAACTCAAAAGACCTAAACAGGACTTTACATTTGAGACTAGAGCTATTCTAGAGACAAACTGACGCTCGTCAGCTGGTAGCTCAAGACTTAGAATATTTTTAGCCTTGTTTGCACAGTTATATCAGTTTTCAGATATACACCAGCACTTGGGTGCTGGGTTTTAAATCAGTATGAAATGCAGAAAGCTGATAAAAGACAAAGGATTTATAGTGGTTCGATCAACTGATCTACGTCCACTCTCCAGTCGTAGCACTGGAAATTCACTAAGAGTAATCAGGTACAAGCGTCCTACGATCTATCTCTAGCTGGTGAATGCCTCGTCCACCAGTTCACTAGATCAACCGCTCCCGGCCTTGTCCTTCTTCAACTCTGATCAGCTGGTGGAGTGCGAGCACGTCACTTCAACCTCCACAGCTTCACTGGGTGTTTAGTTCTCCCAAGAACGTATCTTCTCAATACGGCAAAAGCCCGTAATAACTCAAGTGCTGGCTGGCACAAGAGCTGCTGTGAACTTCCTCGGAGGAGAAAGAACACCAAAGAGATCTGTAACTTACAAGCTGGAAGCTTGAAGTCTCGTGTTTGATAAATCAACACACGGATAGCCTTTAGAAAGGCCTCGAAAGTGTTCTGCTTGCTTGCAATAAAGTTTCTGACTTTCGGTAGTTGAGCGAGAGAGAAGAGTATTGAATGTTGATGGATCCCAGGTATTTATAGCCGAGGGATCCGATTCAAATCTTCTAGCCGTTTGGACACATCCGGAAAAGGTCTCTGTCCTCGCATGTCCTTCAGACGGCGGCAGGTAGGAATTTCCGAAAAGCGCCATGCTTTTGTCCACTTTATCTGACATTGATCTCTTTATGTCAGAACGGCACTATTCGTCAGTACGAGGAATCGGAACTGGTGTCTTGAACTGATAGACTTTAAGGTATCCTCCCTTAAGTCATACTTTGTCAGTTAATTCCTCGACGAATCTTCTTTTTGTCTCTAAGACTCTGGGAGAGCGAATCTGGAATTCTGCTGGTAACATCCAACTGGTAGATCATTCTTGTGATCTTGTGCTGGCAGTCTCTGCTGGTGACTTGCGCTGGCACAATCTAAGTCTACCAATATGTCTGATGTTAACCCTTTCTTGGAATCTCCCATGACTGGTGGCTTCACCGCTGGTGAATAGTGTCAGTGAGAACACGTATTCTGCTGGTAGGATTTGTCAGCCGCCTGCTGGTGAAATCCTTCCCAACTGGTGAACAGTAACCAGTCATTAGCTCTTTCTCATGCTGATGAACAGTGTCAGCACGAGTCTTTGTCAGCCGCCTTCGGATGAGACTTTTCCAACTGGTGAACAGTAACCAGTGGTAAGCACTTCTCATGCTGGTGAACAGTGCCAGCATGAGTCTTGATCAGCTGCGACTTACAACTCAAAAGACCTAAACAGGACTTTACATTTGAGAACTAGAGCTATCTAGAGACAACTGACGCTGGTAGGACTTAGGATTTGATCCACCAAAACACCAAAACTAGAATCTAAACAAGTAGCTACTGGGGAAAGGAAACTTAGCCAAATTTCCCAACAATTTCCCCCTTTTTGGTGCGATCAAAGCCTAACCAGCGAGCACTCAGCTGATGAGGAAAGTTACAAAGTATTTCAGGGTTTTACAAAATAAACCTATCAGATCTAAACCCATGAAAATACTTCCTCACATCAGCTTTAACTAAAAATCTTCCCCCTCAAACCAGGAGAGATATTGCTCGTTTAAAATATGAAAATTGAGATCAGAGCAAAAAGATTTAAAGTGTGTGATACGAGTGCTGGTGCTGATTACACTGGAAGTGTAAGTTCAGCTGGTAAGTAAATACTTAGACAATTTGTTGGACAATGAGGGATTGTCATCAACTTGTCAGTAATCAATCCATTTAATATGTTGCAGTTACAAGTACAGGATAGAAAACTGACTAGTCTAGAGATACAAATACTTACAACAAAATGAAGGAACAACATTATGGCTGAGAAGATGATCCTGGTGATTGAGTTCTGCTTGTGAGCGACCTCAGGATCTTAGTGAGCGCTGCCATATCTTGTCTGCTCTTCTCCCTTTCCTCAGCAGCAATTCTCCTCTCCTCTTCAGCAAGACGAGCTCTCTCTGCCTCAGCACGTGCTCGCGTACTTTCCCCCTCTTGGATCCGCGCCAAAAAGGAGGACACTCCAGCGGTTACAGACTCCATCTGTTGAGCAATTTCAGTCCGGAAGCTGGCGAAGCGCTGATCCATCCTGGCATCAATGAGTGCAAGAAGCTGCGCAGGAGGATGGATCTCGGAGATTGGCTGTGCTGATACTTCCATGGAAGAGGAAGGCACATCAGTTGCGGAAGGAGCCATTGCTGGTTCAGATTCAGCTGATATCTCCATCGGGGCTGGCTCCTCCGCTGGTACTGCTGCTGCGGCTGGTTCCTCTGCTGGTATCTCGACTGCTGCTTCTGCTGGCTCCACTACTGACACTGCTGCTGGAGCTGGCTGGACTTGTTCAGAAACAACTGTTGGGGCTGTGAATTCCACCACTTGCCAGTCCATGTGAGCAGGGACGAGATCGCCCGAGACAATAGGAACAGGAGGGACGGCAAGGGTCAGCCACCAACCACGAGAGGGATCCTCCTCTACTAAGTGATCTACCAGCAGAGCGCAGGCAGCCATGTCGAACAATATAGCATGGTAGGGAGGGATCCTCGGGAGGGTAACCAGCACTTTGAGGCGACGAAGCGCGTACGTCAGCTGGTACCCCCGACTGGTGACTCGAAACTGGAGGAAGGGTAACTTGATCTTTTTCAGTGGCGGGAGGCCGGAGCTACCAGTCAGC
Organism: Plectranthus barbatus; assembly: GCA_026898455.1. Classification (NCBI taxonomy): domain Eukaryota; kingdom Viridiplantae; phylum Streptophyta; class Magnoliopsida; order Lamiales; family Lamiaceae; genus Plectranthus; species Plectranthus barbatus. The sequence continues at coordinate 215,568 of JAPKLW010000775.1, forward strand.
TGCCTATACTCAGCGATTTTCAGCAAGCGGCGCTTGATCCTCCATGTAGACAGCTGCTGGGGGCATTCAGGATCAGTGCCCATGAAGGCATGAGCCCACTCCTCCTCCGCTCTCCAGTAGCCAAGACCCAGCCTGGCATAGAGGACCGCCCGCTTCTCCACTGTCAGCAAGCGCTCGCATCGGTCAAAAATCCTCCACCTCCGGAACTCCAGACATAGTTCCGGATCCACCCTCCAGAGTCTTCGGTAGCTGGATATCATTTCGTCATTGACGGCATTCTCCACCTCCGCCGTGATGTTTTCAGCATACTCATAGAGAGTGGAATTGAAGTACTCCATCGGCTGCAAGGGCAGACACCAGTCAGAGATCCTCGAAGCGTATACCGACTGGTGGGGGAGTCCGCTGATGGGGATGATGTTGAATGCTGAAGGCTCAGGCACTCGTGAATTTAGAAACGCCATGTCCCCGTGGTGCTCCCACCGATGTACCCCTGTCACTCGCGACTGGAAGATATCCTCATCAATCAGTTGATGCTCGTGGATGCAGAGCATGTAAGGTTGCCTTTCAGTACGTGCACGCCTAGCTGGTGATGTAGAGGATGCTGCTGGTCGCCCGGAAGTTGATGTCGAGGCATCTGTAGATCGGGGGCGACTGGCAGGACGACGAGCCTTATCATCAAGGTCTGGGAACAGATCCCTTGGCTCCATCCTCTGCACCATGGAGTAATGTATCACCTCCTCAGCTGCTGCCTGCTCCGGCTCCTCAGCCCTTGGCTCCTCTGCATCCTCAGAATCTGAGCTCATGTCCGAAAAACTCGCCAGTTTTTCTGGGGTGGTCGCCCGCTCCTCAACTCCTCCACTGGCACCCCCGTGCGCGGCCAGTGGGTCTTCTTCACCTCCACCACCCCCTTGCGCGGGTGGAGGGACTTCAGCGACCTCCTCCTCCTGGTACTTATCCACAAGGGATAGTACATCCTCTTCAGCACCCATGACCATCAGCGCGTGAATGATTCGTCTGAGAAGATCTGGCCTGGCGCTGGTGCTGGTGGCCTTGCACTTGTGGAAGTTTCGGGCACATCCCACTTGCCCTTGGCCACCTGGCGCAATTGTTTGGCCATTTCCTCCTGACGCCTGGCGTCGTGCTCAACCTTGATCTTGGCGAATCTCTCATCACGAGCAGCCAACTCCGCCTCTCTCTTCTGCTTGGCAATCAGAGCCCGGAGCCTCGCCTTGGCCTGTTTCTTCTTGACGATGGAGGCGCCCTTCTTTTTCTTCGCCTGTTCCACCAGCCGCTGAGCCTGGGTCATAACCCTCTTGCGCTTGCGGGTCATCTTCTCCAGCGTCTCTTCCTCAGTCAGTCCCAGAATGGACTTCTTGACTGGGATGGAGATCTTCCCAGACACAGGGTCATATGTAACAGCTGACGATGGCTGCTGGTGCTGGGAAGTCTTAGGCTTCTTGCGGGATGGCTTCTTGGTGACTGGTACAAGTTGTACGTCCCGTGGGTGGATACCAGTCGCCTCAGCCACCGCGCCTTCCATGGTGTCGAAGAGAGACTCCGTCTCCAGCTTCCTCTTCAACTCTGCCCTTGCCTCTGCTGTCAGCGGGAGAGCCATAACTGGAGCTTGCTCTCCCAGGTCTTCTGAGTCCTCCTCAGAAACGACCTCAGCAGGGTCCACTGCTGACTTCCCTTTCAGCCTGCGTGGCTTCTTGTAATCTGGGCGAGGCAGCTTCACCTTCGTGGCTGGTATGAAATCGGAACCAACCAGCTGTTCCCCCTGATCCACGCCATCACCCAATTCCATCTCCAGGATGTGGCTGATCCTCAGCCCGAAGGATACGGCGTGAGCAAACCTGCCGTTAGTCGGAACAGTGATGTTTCTGTCTACATTTTCCAGCAACCGGCCGAAGAAGAATTCAGCCCAGTTGCTCTCAACCCCGTCGACAAGCGCACACATCACTGAAAACTTGCGCAGGCTCAGCTCGGCGTACGATCCGACCTCACATTGCAGCATGCGCACCACAATGTCGCATACCATCTGCCAATATTCTTCCATTTCTGACTTCCTCATTCCAGTACGGAACTCAGTCACCTCCGCCTTCTTCCACTCCGCCCATCTCCTCCTGAACTTGTCTGTATTATTCTGATAATACGAGGCTATCTCCATACCTTCATTCCTCAGCCCGAACAGATCGGCGAGGTATTCGGCGGTGACGGTGATCAGGTGACCAAAAACGGAAGTTGTGAAAGACTTCCTGCCGTCAGCTATCACGGCCCGAGCGTAGAACTCGGCTACCATGTGTGGATGGAAAGTTTCGGGTTTCGCCGTCAAGTACTGGCGGAGCTGCTCGTGGTCGACCATCTCCATCAGCTCCGGCCCATGATGCTTTAGGGCTAGCTTCGCGTTCAGAATCTTCTCCTTCTGAACCTGTGCAGTCCTAATCTGCGCGTTAGAGAGCTGTCGCCTGGTCGCCGGCCTGTTCAACTGAACCAGTCGGGCGAACGGATAGGTGTAATCGATATCTTTGATCTTCACTATGCCAGTATACGTAGGCATATGAGCTTCACCGACTGGTAGGTCTGGTGAACCAGACGAGGATGATGTAGATGTAGATGGAGGGTTATCAGCTGGAGGTTGAGAAGATGATGCCATGACTTCAGAAAGATTCAAGGTTCAGAAAATTTCAAGGGAAGATGAGAGAATTTTGAAAGATATTAGGGTTCTGAAAGTAGGGAAACATAAAGGTTAACCCGAAGAAAGTGATCGGGTATTTATACTCGGGCCATGCAGGATCAGACGTCCAGGATCAATGCTCAGTAAGCGAGGATCGACTGTCATCAGCAGGCCCGGTTCCCTGTGGTGACGTGCACGGTCGTGCTGACGGGCGCCACGACGTGGAGCTGACGTGGCACGCAGCGATTGGTGGCAACCAATCGTCGGACTGCGCAGACACTGTGCACATTAAATGTGGCATTAAATGCCGCATTAAATTCTGAGAGATGTACACGCTAGTCGGATTTGAACAATCCCGCCTTCTCTGAGACAGCTGGCATGACTGGTCATCAGTAGCATATACCAGTCTCATACTTCCCCCTAACTGGTTGGCCTCTTTATCAATTGGCAACTGATACACATACTGGTGCTGGAAATTCCATCAGTTATCTGCTGGCAACTTGAAAGATAGTAAAAATTGAGAGCTTGGACTCAATTTTATTCCGCATAATCTTCTCTCCAAGAAATCCACTCCTCATCATCGCTTGAAATTGGGAGCTGGGACCCAATTTCGCTTCAACTGATGGTTTGTGCTGGCAAATTGAAATGAGAGCTAGGACTCATTTCCTTAGACATTTAAGGGATAAGTTCCGCCAGTAGGAACCATCAGTGAGCTTGAGATACCACTTAAAAAAAAAAAACAACTAAGAGCTTGGACTTAGTCGTAATCAGCGTCCTTCAGAAGATCAAGAACAGAATGAGAGCTGGGACTCATTCTTCCTCATCATTGGGGCTCACATCAATCTCCATAAGACCGAGTTTGATGCACAACTCCTTGAATCTTGCTTCTGGAAGGGGTTTAGTGAAGATGTCAGCCAGTTGATCTTCAGTTCTGATGTAGTCCACGCTGACATCCTTCTTCTCGACATGATCACGTATGAAGTGATGTCGAATGTCTATGTGCTTGGTTCTGGAATGATGAACCGGATTCTTCGTGATGCACATAGCACTGTTGTTGTCGCAATAGATGGGTACACAGCCAGTGTCCACTTCATAATCCTCCAGTTGTTGCTTGATCCAGATAACTTGAGCACAGCAACTGGCAGCGGCAACATACTCAGCCTCAGTGGTAGAAGTAGCAACTGAGTGCTGCTTCTTGCTAAACCAGCTGATTAGCTTGTGTCCTAGAAACTGACACGTACCACTGGTACTCTTTCGGTCAATACGGCATCCAGCGAAGTCTGAATCTGAATATCCAATGAGTGTAAGCTCATCATTTCTGGGATACCATATTCCAAGAGATTCAGTCCCCTTCAGATATTTTACTATCCTCTTTGCAGCTTCCATGTGTGACCTTTTCGGATTGGCTTGAAATCTGGCACACACTCCGACTGAGTACGAAATGTCGGGTCTGCTGGCTGTGAGATAGAGAAGTGATCCAATGATTCCTCGGTAGATGGTAGGATCAACTGATTCACCTTGCTCATCAAGAAATATCTGACAGCTGGTGCTCATAGGTATTCTGAGGGACTTAGTTTTCTCTGGGCAATACTTCTGAATTAACTCCTTCGTATACTTCCGCTGGCTGATAAAAATTCCATCAGCTGACTGCTGGACCTGGAGTCCTAGGAAGTATGTTAATTTGCCCATCATACTCATTTGAAATGACGTCTGCATCAGTTGAGAAAACTTCTCGCAGAGAGATATATTCCTTGATCCGAATATGATGTCATCAACATAGATCTGCACCATTAGCATGTCACCTCCATCCTTGAGAAGGAAGAGAGTCCTATCAATCTTCCCTTTCCGAAATCCATTGCTGATAAGGAATTGTGACAGCGTTTCGTACCAAGCCCTGGGCGCCTGTTTTAATCCATACAGGGCCTTTCTTAGCTTGTACACTTTGGTGCCTATCTCAAAGCCTGGAGGTTGCTCGACATAAACCTCCTCCTTTAGCTCGCCATTCAAAAAGGTGCTCTTCACGTCCATCTGGAATACTGTGAATCCGTGATACGCTGCATACGCAAGGAACAGCCGTATCGCCTCCATTCTTGCAACTGGTGCGAAAGTCTCATCAAAGTCGATGCCTTCACACTGCCTGTAACCTTTGGCGACTAAACGAGCTTTGTTTCTGACCACGGTGCCATTCTCATCTCGCTTGTTCTTGAAAACCCACTTGGTGCCAATCACTGACTGATGTGATGGTCTCTCCACCAAGTCCCAAACATTATTGCGAGTGAATTCAGCAAGCTCTTCTTGCATGGCATTAATCCAATCAGCAGATTCTAGCGCAACTCCTATGGAAGTAGGTTCCATTTGAGAAATAAAGCAACTTAGGAGCGCACTGCCGTGGCGAGTCTGGACTGAACCTTCCGGATCACCGAGAATAGCATCGGATGGGTGATCCCTCAGCCATTTGGGAGGACCAGCGACTGCTGGTGCCGGCTGTGAAATAGGTTCATCTGTCCTGATAACTGGTGCTTCCACATTTTCACCAGTCGGAGCTGGAACTGCAACTGGCAGTTGACCTTCACCAGTCGGAACTGGATTTGCAACTGGTGGTTGACCTTCACCAGTCGGAACTTCTTCATCAGCTTCACTGTCTGACTGGCTTCCTGAACCTTCACCAACGTTGTCAGTATCAGCTGGTGCATCTACTCCAGCTGGTTCATCGTCATCTTCTGGCTCAAAGATTCTAGTCAGAATTCCCCCTTGATTTTTGCTAGATCCACTCAGGGAGATTGAGTGTAAGGTCTCAGCAAGGTCATTTGCATCACCGACCCTCTCAGGTTGCTGATGGGCACCTGAGGTAACTGGTTGAGAAGATGATCCATTCATAGGTCTAGTCGAACCAGTTGGTTGAGCATCGGAAGAATTCCTGCCCAACTGGTCGCTGACATCCTCGACCTCAGGAACATCTTCAGCCAGTTGTCGTAAGGTCCTGCGCACTAAAGTAGCTTCATCAAAAACAACATTGCATGTTATTTCCACAAGCTGGGTAGTCTTGTTAAAGACTCTATAGCCCTTGTGAGAGGGATGTCCATATCCGACAAACACACCCTCATCAGCCTTAGGCGAGAAAGCATTTAACTTCGACTTCCCATTATTATGGATATAACATGGTGAACCGAATGCACGAAGATTAGCTATAGAAGGCTTACGACCAAAATACACTTCGTAGGGAGTTTTCTGGAGTCTGTCGTTGATCCCGCTTCTATTCTGAGTGTAGCAGGCAGTCACCAACGCTTCTCCCCAGAAACTCTGTCCCAAACCGGACTCAGCCAGCATGGACCGGACCGCTTCTTTCAGCATCCTGTTCCTACGTTCTGCCAGTCCATTCTGCTGCGGTTGCCTTGGAGTAGATCTCTCAAGTTTGATCCTGGCCTCCGCGCAAAAATCCATCAGCAGACTGTTGCAGAATTCAGTCCCATTGTCTGATCGAATTCGCTTTACCACAGCTTCTCTCTGTTTCTGAGCTTGGATGATCAATTCTGGAAGAATGATCTTCACCTCATCCTTGGTTCTGAGAAGCTTTACCCAGGTATAGCGCGAGTAGTCATCGACTACCACCAGCGAATATCGTCTTCCTCCAATGGTTTGCGGTGTTACTGGTCCAAATAGGTCCATGTGTAACAACTCGAGTACCTGACTGGTACTGGGGCAGACTAGCGACTGGTTTTTGAAGGACTTCCTAGTTTGTTTGCCTTGCTGGCAAGCTTTGCAAATTCCTTCCTTCTTGAACCCGCCCTTGGGAAGACCATCTACAAGATCATGCTTGGTTAGATAATTAATAGTTTTGAAATTTAGATGACTTAACCTTTTGTGCCACAGCCAGTTAGTTTCCATGGAACTGGTGGCTACAAAGCATGTATCAGTCTTCCCGCTTTGCCAGTCAACAACATAGAGACCTCCTTTCCTGACACCTTTCAGCTTGGTCTCGCCAGACTCTTCATTCTTGATCTGGCACCCTGATTTGTCAAACACAATGGTATAACCATTGTCGCACAGCTGACTGATGCTCAGAAGGTTGTGCTTCAGATTGGTGACAAGGGATACATTCACAATTCTGACATCATCCTTCTCGATGCAGCCCTTGCTAATAACTCTGCCCTTGGAATTATCACCAAAAATAACTGGAGGTCCTCTGACCTTGGTGAGCTCAGAAAATAGGAACTCCTCACCAGTCATATGAGCCGAGCAACCACTATCTATGATCCGCTCGCTCGATCTCTGAAGCTGTATTGCATGATCCTGTTCCTGCAAGAAAATGAAATTATTTAGGTCCCCGATCATCAGCGGGTCCTGCAGGGTTAGATCTCTGGATCATTCCTTTTGGATTCCAGACTTGAGTAATCTTCAGCTCGGTGTTACCCTTGCTGACATCACTTGTGGCCTTTCCCTTCCTTTTAAAATAATGCATGGATTTGTTTTTGGAAGGTGTGGCTGTGTGTGCGGTTCCTCTGGAAGTATTCTTCCTCCGAGGGTGTCGGAAATTTCTTTCCGACCGCTTGTGTTGCCTTGGTGGTCTCTGGAATTGTGGACCACGATGATTAGCCTTCCCAGCCCTTGAGAAAAGGTTTTGATTGGGCTCAGGCCTCCGATAGGTGTTCCTCCTATCGGGAAATATCCTTCTCTCAGTATTCCGCTGAGATTTGGATCCCTTGTAAGCATGCTGGCAACTGGCATACTTGTAAGGTTGGGCGTGGAATCTCTGGACAGCTGGTGCTGGCTGTCGGATTCCACTGGCAGCTGACGCTGACTTCCTTGCCTTTGAATATTTCGGCTTAGTCTGCGTCTTCGGGTATGCTGGCGTCCTGTCAGCAGAGGATCTTGCCAGTTGAGGATTTTGTCTTGATGACTCACCTATGTATCTGGACTTATGGTTCCTATGCTGATCAGCCACACGGGACTGACTGGCATTACCAGCTGGTGCTGATGCATTTGCTAGTTAGCCCTTACCCTTACGGCTGATTTATGCTCAAATCTTTTGTAAAACCCAACCCGGACTTATCAGAAGGCTTTCTCCAATGACTTAGAGCTGCTTCCATGTCTTTTGAGCCTTTATTTAGAAAATTTATTTTATTTTCTTGCTCCAGAACGAGATTGTGAAAATTATCTCGCTCAGTTTTTGTAATTTGAAAATCTTGGAGCAACTCAAAGTGAGTCTTTTTCAAAGTGGCTAGCTCTTCACTGATTGACCTCGATTTTTCAATCTCCTTGGTCAAAATAGAAACTTGATCTTTCAGCGAAGTATTTTCGCCAGCCAAGACATTCTTTATTTCATAAAATTTTAAAAATTCTTTTTTAAGAATGTCTATAGTGACAGCTTCTGAGTCGGAGCAACGCGACTCAGAATCGTCTAAACTGATAGAAGGCATGATATGCATTGGGGAAGCTGATGATTGTACCTGATCATCAGCTGCAAGTGCCTCTTCACTGTCAGCACTTCCTTCAGCTGACTCTTCACCGAAGGCTGCCATAAGTGCCAGTAGAGCTTCCTCTTCTGACTCTTCGTCTGACTCATACTCTCCGTCGTCATGGTCAGGAATATCAGGAACTTCTGTCCTGGTCAGCATGGCCTTGGCAATGGCCTTGGATGCTCGCTCTTCAAAGAGCTTCTTCAGCCTTTCCCGCTCACCCTTTTCCACCTGTGGACATTCAAATTTAAGGTGATCAGGGGATTGGCACTGATAGCAAGCATGGGGAGCTCTCTTGATGAATTTTCCATCAGATGAGCTTAGAGATACTCCCTGTTTCGACTTGGCTTTCTCCAGGAGAACGGCCAGTCTCTTCATCTGTTGCTCAAGGTCAGCGATAGAGCTCTCGCTGTCTTTTGAGTTAGATCCCGATGTGGCTGGGATCTCTTTCTGCTGGTTGTGCTGGGCAGCAGGTCTGTCAGCATGGAAGGGCTTCTTGTGCTTCCATTTGAAGTCCTTCTTGACGAAGTAAGCTTCGTCTTGAGCTTTGATGCTGGGGGATCCCATGTTCCGGATGGCCTCATTCTTGTTTACCATCTGGATATCCCACTCGTGTGCCTGCAATTGAGCAAATAACTCCTTGGGAGTCATCTTGGACAGGTCCTTCTCCTTCAGAGCTGTGGTCTTCACGAACCAGTCCTCCTTGGGCATCTTGGACAGGATCTTGGCATTAAGATCTTCATTTGAGCACTTCCTGTCCAGTGACTTTAGCTCGCTGACGATGGCGTTGAATCTCGCCTCCATCTCCTTGATGGTTTCTCCAGGCAGCATCTGGAAGGACTCGTACTTGTCCACTGCAACCTGCAATTTGTTGCGTTTCATTTGATCAGTTTCTTGACATAGACTATCAAGGTAATCCCATACTCCCTTGGCATTGTCAAACTGGAGGGCTTCCTCCATCAGCGACTCTGGAAGAGAAGCCAGGATCAACTCGTGAGCAATGGAATCCAACTGATTCCGCTTCCTGTCCTCGGCGTTCCATTCGTCTTGAGGCTTTGGGATCACAGCAGCTGTACGATCTCCTAGCTGGTGCTGTATCATGGTGATCTCGATTGGTCCTTTCTCCAGCACATCTTTCATTTCCGGATGGATGCTCTTTAGAGAAATGAGCGACCTCTTTCGCCATATATCATGCTTCACAGTCTTGTAGTCGAGTAGCTTCGGATTATTCATCTTCGTGTACCTGAGCTAATCAACAGACAAACAAAGGAGTGCAAGGAAACGTGGATCTCAGTCCTAAGCGACTCAGAAACAATCGGTCTATAAGAACCGACTGCTCTGATACCACTTGTTGGTCCCGGATTATCAGGGTATAACTTAGCAGCGGAAAATG